>CM053793.1:827306823-827906823 GCA_028749045.1 Cupressus sempervirens
TGTGAACCTAAATTACACTTGACAAGTTTATGTGCACACTTATGTCTAAAACATTTGAACATTCAATCTAACTTCTAGAAATATAACTTGCACACATAGTTCTTAAAAGGTCCTTGAGTTACAAACATTATATATAACAACATGTGTGTTTTAAAATTTAGCTTTTTTAAGGTACATGTTCATTTATATTTTAGGACTTCTATATATATGTACACATGTACACATGTTTAATTTTATTAAAATAATTTAAATTTTTTTAAAGTTTTGTCAAATTGTACATGTATGTGAATATAAATTTCAAGTTTATTAAATGTCATACATTTTAATTTTAATTTTCAGGTTTAC
The DNA here is from genome assembly GCA_028749045.1 of Cupressus sempervirens. NCBI lineage: Eukaryota > Viridiplantae > Streptophyta > Pinopsida > Cupressales > Cupressaceae > Cupressus > Cupressus sempervirens. Next base: position 827,307,169 of record CM053793.1, read on the forward strand.
ACATTATACATGCACCTACATACATTGACACATGGCTGATCAACAACCTTCTATCCCCCTTGAGCAACCTGTCCCCCTCAAGAAGCCTATACCTGGGCCTGAGTAGCCTATCTCGGGCCTTGAGCAACAACCTATACCTAGGCTTGAGTAGCCTATCATGGCCCCTGAGTAGCAGCCTATTCCCCCTGAGCAGCATCATGTCCCCCATGATCAGCTACCTATCCCACCTTAGGAGCTCTATGATTGCACTAACCAGGAGATTCATAGACTTTAGGAAACCTTGACTAGTGGCACATGCTCTAGTGTCTATAGTGGTACATGCCAGAGTATCTTACATAGCCTGACATTTATTCAAGATGAGATTCATGGCATTACCCCATATTCTGCATAGACTATATAGACTATCCTTGATAGTAAGAGATGAGAGGTCTCCTCTAGTCTTTCACTCCAGTAGGTGTAGGGCTTAGTGCCCAAAGATGTCCTGAAGAGGGAATGTTTCCCTTATTATCTTTCACAAAAGTATGTGAAGGGGTATTCTCCCCTTAAGTGTACAGATCCACAGATGGCTACATTGATATACACATGCTTCCTTGCTACCCATGGTCATTATCCAAATAACAACCAAATTCCACTCTATTTTGCCCAACAACTTTATGTAGAGGTTTGCTTATGTAGGGCGGTGAACTACACAGATTTACCAAGACATTTAGGATAGGGGCATGGTAGAATGGCTAATAGTCAGCTAAGTCATCCCCCACTGGTACATAGATCAATTGTTGGAGAGAGGGCGCCTACTATTTCCCCTATGTTAGGTCCATTGGCTAATAAGGCCATGCGTAGCACTCATTTAGGTGGGGTTATTTAGGAAGTTAGAGAGATTGCAGCAGATGTCAGATCTATTTTGAGTGATGAGGTTGGTTAGTATTTGATGTCTTATTGGCATTCTAGATCATCATCCTATGCTTCATCTTCAGGAGACTTGTACAGTGCAGAAGGCATCCCTTTAGTGGCTAGCTTAGAGGGTCTCACTGGAGTGTTGGCATGAGATACTATGATTGGTCTAGATGAGGATCTATTAGATACATATAGATTTGTATCAGAGCATCTTGGCATACCCATATCAGATGTTCAAGATCATGTCCATGGTAGTACTAGGACACATCCTCAACCATATTCCTCTCATCAATCAAGTAGTGGTCATGGTGGTAGTGCACATGATGATCCACCTACTGACCACTCTTTTGCTCCAGAGAGACATATACATACCACAGACCCTTCAGCCAGTGTTATAGGGCAAGCTCAAAGTTTAGATGTGGGCCTTAATGATGTTGATTTGAGCTTGTCGACCACAGGATGGATGGACTTGTTGACACATGATGATTCTACTTCTATGCCATCTCATCTACATAGTCCACTTGGCTCATCATTATTAGGATGTGTGCCAGTCACCAGTCATGGGGCTCGCATAGATGTAGAGATGGACCTTGATGCGACGCAACAAAGTCTGGATGCATTAGTGGACACGATCGATGCTAGGCAGTCTGAGTATTATCAGATGCCACCATCTACATAGGTAAATTTTTTTTGTTCATGTTAAAATTTCAACCATTTGAAACTAATTTAATTTACACATGTGCATGCATGCACATGTATGTATATCATGCACATAGATTTGTAATCATAGAGAAATTTTAATTTGATGTGTTGCATGTGCACATGTAATGTAGGGGGACATGCCTCTTTTTACTCCAACTTTGATGCTAGATCGTGTATGTCTTCGAGACTCATTGGATGATGTCAGTAGTGGACAGGTAATTTTTATTTATGTTTTGATTATGTGTACATGTATTTCAATATCACTTTCTCTTGATTAAATGTATGTATGTATTGATATCACTTTCTCTTGAATTTATATATAGGGGTCAACACATCCTAGTGAGCACCTTGGTAGTCAGTCTTCAGACCGCGTTGTGAGGAGGCATGACGATGATAGTCCTGCACCTGATGATCTATAGTTTTTTTTATCTTGATGATTTGTTCTAGACTTTCATCCAGAGAGACATTCATATATTAGGTAGACACTTTATATACACACATGCATGTTATATTTATATTTGATTTGATATAGATGTACCTAGATTTGCATGTCTACATGTGTGCACGCTATTTATATTTGATATTATCTTCTAATAGATCTTTAGATAGATACATGTTTTTGTTATTTGTTCTTGAGATGATTGATACATGTTACATTATGTTGTGGAATCTAATACATTATAGATCTAGATCTAGTATATTATAAATTGTTTCTAGAAGATATGTAAGTAATTTATTTAGATATGTACAGATGTAATATATTGATTAAATTTAGATATATATATATAAATAGTTCATGTAATTTAAATGTCTAGTAATATATCATGTATTAAATGTTCAGGTATCAGGTAATTAGTTGTACATAATTCCTAGCTTGAGTAAATCTATAGAACTCATCCCTTTTATTTGTACACGTATCCTAGAATTTTATCCCCTTAAGCCCAATGTTCTAATTCAAGTCCAACTTAAAACATGTAGTTGTTCAAAATTTAGTTAAAAAAATTGCAATTTGAACTTGAAAGCTGACATGTCAAGTAATTAGTTAAATCAAAAGCTCACATGTCCTAAAATTGAAAGCACATGTCCTAATTAGTTAAATTGAAAGTGTACATGTGTCCTAAAATTGACAAGTTAAATGAAATAGAAAGTTCAATATAATTAATTTTACAGACCCCTAATTTCATCCCCTTAAGACAAGTGGTGTTTGAATTTCTTTCCCTCAAGACTTGCACATGTCAGGTAATTAGTGTACACATATACATATAAGTTCATAATTTCTATAATTAGTTACTTTATGACAATTTGAATTCAAGACATTGAGTTAAAAATGAAAGAGTAAAAGTTCAATTTAGAAAATTAGTTATTCCACCAAATTTCAAATTGATCAAACGATTGTTCAACCAAATTTCAAATTATTCTTGAGTTACATTTCAAATTTTAATCATAGAGAAATTTTAATTTGTACACATATCCTAGAATTTTATCCCCTTAAGCCTAATGTTCTAATTCAAGTCCAACTTAAAACATGTACATGTTCAAAATTTAGTTAAACAAATTGCAATTTGAACTTGAAAGCTCACATGTCCTAAAATTGAAAGCTCACATGTCAGGTAATTAGTTAAATTGAAAGCTCACATGTCCTAAAATTGAAAGCACATGTCCTAATTAGTTAGATTGAAAGCATAAATGTGTCCTAAAATTGAGAAGTTAAATGAAATGGAAAGTTCAATATAATTAATTTTACAGACCCCTAATTTCATCCCCTTAAGACAAGTGGTGTTTGAATTTCTTTCCCTCAAGACCTGCACATGTCAGGTAATTAGTGTACACATGTACATATAAGTTCATAATTTCTATAATTAGTTACTTTATGACAATTTGAATTCAAGACATTTAGTTAAAAATGAAAGAGTAAAAGTTCAATTTATAAAATTAGTTATTCCACCAAATTTCAAATTGATCAAATGATTGTTCAACCAAATTTCAAATTATTCTTGAGTTACATTTCAAATTTTAATCATAGAGAAATTTTAATTTGTAAACATCCTAGAATTTTATCCACTTAAGCCCAATGTTCTAATTCAAGTCCAACTTAAAACATGTACATGTTCAAAATTTAGTTAAACAAATTGCAATTTGAACTTGAAAGCTCACATGTCCTAAAATTGAAAGCTCACATGTTAGGTAATTAGTTAAATAAAAAGCTCACATGTCCTAAAATTGAAAGCACATGTCCTAATTAGTTAAATTGAAAGTGTACATGTGTCCTAAAATTGACAAGTTAAATGAAATAGAAAGTTCAATATAATTAATTTTACAGACCCCTAATTTCATCCCCTTAAGACAAGTGGTGTTCAAATTTCTTTCCCTCAAGGTGCACATGTTAGGTAATTAGTGTACACACATACATATAAGTTCATAATTTCTATAATTAGTTACTTCATGACAATTTGAATTCAAGACATTGAGTTAAAAATCAAAGAGTAAAAGTTTAAGTTAGAAAATTAGTTATTCCACCAAATTTCAAATTGATCAAATGATTGTTCAACCAAATTTCAAATAGTTTGAACCAAATTTAAATTTGTTCTTGAATTACATTTCAAATTAGGAGTTGTTTCTATCTCATATCATGTCGATCAGCTCTTTCTTGGATAACATTTAATATTTTCTCATGATAATCAATATGGAGCCTTCACTTACGTATTCCAGGTCCTTTGACTGGATGAAGAGTTAGACCAATGGCAATAACATGGTTACTATATTGATATACCTTATTGTTAGGTTGATAGTCAGTGAAATGAATCCCATTTTAAAGTACTTTTATTTGCTTCAAATATGTTCCTTGTACAACAACAGAACCTGCACATGTACACATTTAAAAAATACACCAATCTTGAATTTAAGTCAAAGAATTTGAATTCATAAAAAACATAGATACTTGACATACATGTACATAATTCAAATATATACTAACCTGCGGGAAAAATAATTTCATCACTTATTTTAGTCTTTGTTAGCTTCTCTCTTTCCATGGTGCAATGTAATAAATAATAGCTAACACCTTCTACATTTTCCAATTCTGCCATGATTGCAAAAACATTTCCTACACAAACTTATATATGTCAAAATTTTGGATACATGTGTCTTGTACATAAGTACATATATATAATAAAAAAAACCAAAATTATGAAAAATTTATACATGTACATGATCTAGGTATATATATAGTTCATACATACCAACTCTGGTCAATCTTGAAATATGGTTATAATCACTAGAAATCAATGGAATATCATCATAGTTTTTGTCCTCAAACTCATTCGTATTAATAACATCCAGTGGCACCAAAGTCCATTCACCCACATATCCATGTTCTTGATTAATGCAACCATCATAGTCTTCATCAATACAATTAGGACAAAAACATGAGTATTCGCTTGTGTACAATGACCACACATTACTATTTGTACTCATAACTGAATGCAAAGATCATGTCTTCTCTACCCTCTTGCATGCATGCATTGATCTTCTATTAACACCTGAATGTACACAAGGTCCATAATTTAGTTAGAGATCACCTAAGGTAACATATTAAATATAAATTTAAGATTCAATTTAAAAATATGAACAATTTAATTTATATATACCTGATACCTCGCAAAACACTCTAAATGGTATGACTCGATGCACTTGTGATGATGTGTTATCTATATTTGTTGGCACTAAAAAATGTGTTTTGCACCACTCAACCACATCATGAGCATTATTAATGTTATATCCTTTATATTCCATTTGATACTTTCTTAAAGCACGTTTGATACAAGCTCTTGCACCATCATGCTCACCCTTTCCATGTCCACTCTCAAAAAAACTCCAAATGTGTGGTATATTAACGTATCGATGATATCTACATAATGCATAAAATGGTCTAGCTGATTTAAATTGTGGTACACATCCATCTGACCATACAAAATGTTTTTCTATTTTAATGTTTTTGTTTTTCAAATATTCAAAAAATATCTTAAAACAATGTTCCACAAAATGTCTGTCATGTTCTTTGTCATCACTAATGTAAAAGTGATACTCTTTTTTAATGACTCGTGCTTGATCTATACTTTCCACACCATCCAGATCAATTTGTGCATGTTGATAAGACACTTGAACCATAATAGTAACCTACTTTGTATAGTAGTATTTTGCTTGAAGTTGTTTTTGAGATACAAAAGAGTAATTCTTTGCAAAGTCAACAATAGATAGAATTGTTCTGAGTGGGAAAGTTTCTCTTAGTATTTGAAATTTTTCTACTTGACACTTAGAAAAAAATGCATGGCGTATATATGGTTGAATCAATTTACAAAAAAATGACACAAATTCTACAGCCGATATCTCATCCTCTACATATTCTAACCTTGTTGATTCTTTTCCAGCTTTTGTTTTTGACTTTATGCACTTATATCTCTTACATTTTACCATCCTTGTCATATTAATTTCTTCTTCTCTCAAAGGAAATTTAGTCAAGTTACCACATGTTTCACAAGTTCCTCTTATGCAATCTATTTCACCTATTGCACAATCATTTGGTTTGTCACATAAGATTGATGTTATGAATTAACTCGGTCGTTTAAGAAAAGTATTTTGAGAAGTTCCACCACTTTCTTCTATCATCTTTCAAAACCCTTCATAGTACATATCAATTCAACATGATATCGACAACAACATGTTTCAAAAGATTTATTTATCTTCACAAAATAGGGCTTCAATCTTTCAAACATTGTTTGTCCAATCTTTATGTTAGGATTTAAATTACAAAATGAGAGATACAATTCATGTTGAGTGACATCCAACCAATGTTTTTCGTGTTGAATATATTCCTTAGGCCCAATCCTTTGCGTAATGATATCTCTTCTATTTGGTGAAGGATGAGTATTATCAATCCAAAATTGAATAACTAAGTTCTTAACTATTTCCCCAATCCTATCAAATCGAGGAGCTCTACACATTAGTGCCCAATTGCCTTCTAATGTACTATCATTCAAATTGTTTCTCCCTTTCAGATAATGTAGTACTGTCTTCTGACTATACCCAAAATGAGATGATAATGAAGAGATCTATCTATTTTGGGATGTTTTCTTATTTAAAATAGATGTCAGTATCACTCTTCGTGCATTAGATTTATTTGTAGATCTAGTTTTTTTCCCAATGAAATGTAACCCTTCCTTAACACTTTCAACGATATCTTTTTCTAGTTTAGAATTCCTCCTCTTTTTTATACTTGTATCTATACCTAATAGTCTTAGTGGCTCTTTTGATTCATCTTTAAGAAGTGAAATTGATAATAGTTGAGTTTTCTCCACTGTTGATAGATTCTCAAATTGTGCAATTATGTCTTTAGACTTTTTATTCAATTTCCTCTTTGTAGTATGTATAGGTCGATTAGGATATTCTCTCAAATTTTCCACATCCATTTCAATTAAATGATCTATGTTTCTATGATTAATTTTTCTCTTCAATCTTTGAGCTAGATTAACATTCTCATTTGTTGTTTGATCTCAGGCTACACAAGAAAAAATGAAACAAAGTCTTAAGATACAATCTCTTTAAGGGACATATATGTATACATATATACATGTTTAACTTGAGTGAAATATTATGTACTTGATTAAATTATCTAACCTTCAGATGGTCCTTCTTCAATATCCATTGCTTCATCTTCAATTTCCTCATGTCCAACATTTTCATCATCTACAAGAGTTGCACCTGCATGATAGAACAAATAAAATCAAGTAAGTTTATAAGGGGAAATATTGCTCGCTAAATTTAAAAATTAAAGATATAAAGTTTGATAGAGACGTAGAAATCTGGAGAGATCTATATTATATACTTGCAAGAGATGCACATGTACCTATTTGAACTTGGGATGAACCTTCTCCAATGTCGGTAGGTTGTCCTGGTTGACTATGTCCTAAATAAATTCATTTATTTAAATTTAATCATTATCTAATAAACCTTAATGGACTATAAATTATTAACATAATTGAATAAACAAGGTAATTCTCGTGCTAAATAAATTCATAATTTAAATTTATTCATAATGTAATATTTACCCTAACGACTAAATATGGACATAATTGAATAAACCCTAATGGCCTAAATAAGAACACAATTTCAAATAAACTCTTAATATTAAGTTAATAGAAATGCTAATTTAAGATAAATATCATATTCCTAATTGGATTTAAACCCTAATCCTAACTAAATAAACTAATTAAATACATTGGAAAAAATATTGTGCATATGTACTTGATCTAAGATAGTATCTTGCTAGCATTTTTCAACGATTTTCATCTTCTTGTTCCTTAGTTCTTCTTCGTGCATATTTACTTGCTCTTTTATCTTACTTGCCCATGTTGTAAATTCTTCCTTCAAAATTCAAAAATAGGTTGAAGTTTGTCAAATATTTCTTTCTTCCCAATTCAAAAGCCAATAACTTGATTTCACATAAATGTAAATTGAAAAAAATGAAACTCTATTGATATAAGTTTTTTTTCCTTTAAAAAAACAACCTTATTAGCTGATTAGGGAAAATCCCTAGGGGCCGACTAGAGAAACACCCCTCTACATCAACATCAACATTTCCTCTAGCTCAAACCATCTTTACAATTAGGTTCCTATGAGATCATAACCCTCATAGAAGTTATAGGTCAAATCTATAGATCTGCAATCTTACTACCCAAATTCACTTAGGGTTCTACATGATCCAATCTCCACAAGGAAGAACTTGTCTCTAATACCACTTGATGTAGGGAGGGATGAGATAACTAGGGCCAAAGGCATTCCCAACTATCCAGACTGACTTCAAGAGAAAATAGAATGGAAACAACACAAAATAAAAACAACTAGAGGAGGTAGAAGAGCCATAATGCTTTATAGATTCATTAAAATATCAAATACATGCCCAGATGTAAGGCCTTCTAGGTTATGACCAACATTACAATTCAAATTCGATCCACAACAATAAACTTTTCATTCCTACTTTTTTTCCACTCTTCCTACCTTTTTTTCCTCTTCTCTAAAACTCTACTCAAGACCCCTTTAAATACATGTAGGATCATAAGTCAGCCTATTGCAAATACCAACTAATTAAACCCTTATGTTAAATTCCAAAAAAGGCCGCAAGTTGGTTCTCAACAAATACCTATCACAAAATTAAATGTAAAGGTCGGCTCCAACAATAAATCGCATACAGACAACTCGTTCATTGAAAGACCAAACAAAATGCTGTGACTTGGCAAACTCATCAACCAAAGGAACTCGACAACCACTCTGAACTCAACACCAAAGAAACTCAACAACCATTTTTAACTCGACAACCAAAGAAACTAACAACCAAAGGAACTTGACAACCAAAAGAATTCAACATCAATTGTGAACTTGAAAACCAAAGGATCTCGACAATGCATTGTAACTTGGTAGCAACTAAGAAACTTGACAAACATGTAGGATAACAATGTAACACAAGATGCTCTTGTATGATTTCTAAATACTAACAAGATAAAATAAGTCGATTTTGTACTAAGTTCTTGTTTTTTCCATAAGGATCCATTGCTTAGACATGTTAGGATATTAAATCCTTTGTACTTTGGTCTTGGAAGCACTTGATTTGATCAAGAGTCAGTTAAGATATCTATTTTTGAGTTGAAACTATTAAACCCTTAACTAGGGTAAATAATGAACTCGTAAAATGTAATTCCTACATATTCCATGTGGAATAAATCACCATGATGATCAAGGTTATGGTAGATACTTTTAATAACCTATCTTTTGAGTTGTAGATAATCATGTAGCGACTTGTACATGATCTGGACCAGTAGATGCTCTAATGAAATTGTCATAGTGAGGATTTAAAAATGTTAGTTTTCAATGTAGACTTTATTTATCATGCCCAAAATTAGGGCAAAAACACACCAACATTTTTTTTACATTACAATTTTACTAAGTTAACAAGTTGAAGAATTCAATGCTTACTAAAAGGTTGTAGCCACAAAGAGTGTAATTACCTAACACAGATAGCCAATTTATCTATTATATTTAATGAGTTAAACTATAAATTAACTTCCTTTAGTAACAATTTATAAAGGCTCCTTTACAAGAGGCTGAAGCCAAGATAAATTATTATTATTATGTGTTGTGATTAATCATTATTATTATTTATGAAACTCGAGTATAATCAAACCCAAGACCTCCCAGATAAGAGGCTCACAATTTACTGTCGTGTTGTAGGCGCTTGCCTAAGGTTAGCATTTATTATTATTTTTTGAATTTTTTTATTTACAATACCCTCATTATTATAGTAAGAAGACCCTTAGTAACTTTTACAAGTCTAATAAGTTCCACATTATTAAAATTATAAATCACATTAAATCACCTACATAATGTCCCTTACATTTATACCACCCTTAATCAATAGTTAAATTTTATCCCAAAAAATATTATTGACTCATACTATTTGAATAAAAGATTTGCATTTAATATAAAAATCATATAGTGTGTTTAAATAACTTAAAATTGATATTTAACTTAATCAACTAAATGATTTTTCTTCTTACATCTATTTTTTTTAAAGAATCAACTTAAAGCTTCTACTAAAGATTTAAATGTAATTTATTATTGCTATTATTAAAAGCTAAAAGCCCAAGAGAGAGGCTTAATATTTAGAATGTGTTAACCCCCATTTTCAACTAGCCTAAATTTGAACTTTTGAATTAGTTCCCTTATCTAGCTAATCTAAGCCTTTTGTGAAAATATACAACTATAAAAACAATTGCTTGCTCAATAGAATACATGCATTGTTGGTTATAGATAGTATGAGGTACCCATAGTTTTGCACATCTTTCATTTTAGTTGCATCAGTGGGAAACTATGCACTTGTAGATATCACTAATAATAGAGCACAACCATCCCCCAACTTAGCTAATGGAGTACTGCCCAATGTCAGACATCAGGAGTGTGAAACTCCTTGATTTCATGGAAATTTTGACATATATGATATATCTATTGTCAATCTTGAAATAACTATCTTACAAGATTGAGTGCATTTCAGATCATACCCTATAGGAGTTACTAGTCATAGAGGGATGCCTTTACTTTAAGTTAGATCACTGCATAGAGTTAGGGCATTGATAGCTGATAGTTTCATGCCTCATGTCAATATACATTGAGAGGCTTATGGGAAATCACACACTATCACATATTATTTCTTTTTTGTAAGCCTTTACTTATCTAGGTCTTAAAAAGAGGTTGATATACTAACTAAGGAAATCACATTGATCTAGTTGCCAAGGCTTAATCTAGAATATTCAATTACTAATTAAGAAATTAAAACTATGTGAGAAAATTAAAACAAAATTCTGAACAAAGCAACCACACAACACCCACTGCTACTAGACATAAGGATAGGTAAAATATTCCAATTTGAAAATTAGATGCATTTTGGCATCCTTCCGTCAATGAGATGGTTTCAAAGATATCAATAGCACAACCAAAGGTTAGTAATCCCATTATCTGCTTTGAAACATAACTACCTAACATTAATAAGAACATTGATCAAATCAATTCACTCTATTTCTCATAGATTGGGACTTGACTATTTGTATTTAAAAATATCTTAATTATTTGATAGAGAAATAATATTCTTAAATAAATGGTGTGATTTATTATGAGAGATTTAAAAGAAAATTAGATCTATTTTCACATAACAATAAAATGAATGTGTAAATTTGACATCTCTTTTTTAAGATGAATTATGAATCACTTAATTTGAAATGGAGATTGTTTTTATTTTTCATGATATATCAAATTCTATTATAAATTTTCAAATTAGTATTAAGATATTTTTATAATTAGAACACATAGATAGTATGAATCATTTTAATAACAATTTAGAAATTTAAATATAAATGTTAATTTTTTAAAAAAGAAAAAATATTATTCACTTAAATTATTAATTTATTCAAGTTAAAAATTACATGTTAAATTATTCAACCAAAAATTTAGTACTTTTAAACTACCATAAAAGAAATATTACTTTTAAATAAGTAGGGTCTGAACAACAAAAATGTTTTCTCATACCTTTGAGTATTGTCCAAATTATGTCTTTTGGGCCCCGTTTGGTTGGGGAAGATAAATTTGTGCCATAACCAGGTTATCTTATAACCAGGTTTTCGAAAACCTGGTTTTGTGGTTTGGAAACCCAATGGTCCATTTGGTTGAGACGGAAGATGAATATACTGTGGACCCCACAATATTATTAAAAAAACTGTCATAAAATTCAAAACCTGGTTTTAATTTCGAATTCCACCTTTTTGTTGGAAGAAACTTCTTCCAATTTTTGACCAAAATTGGAAGATGAAATTGAAAACCAGGTTATAATTTTAACCAACCAAACACCAAAGTTTTTTTGCAAAACCTGGTTTTACCCTTGATAACCCGATTTTGGCCCTCATCTTCTAGCAACCAAACGGGGCCTTGTATATTTTCATGTAGTATTTGTATAAGCGAAAGTACTTGTAAATGGCTTTTCTATGATTACATCTTTTCTAATAATTGTGGTGATGAAGATCCCTGCCAAAAGCTTAATAGACAGATGGGCATCACACTGCATGAAAGGAAAAAAAACCCTATTCACCAGCTATTGTTATTGATCTTCCCCTAGTAACGAGAGGCCCAAGGCTTGATAATCCTATCTATGCGTGTGTCTGCAAAAATGAGCATCGCCAAGTGTCACTGTTCGATAACCAAAATACTTTGATTTTTGCAGCCTTCTTTATGTATGAGCATTCTCTTGCATAGAAATAATTTGACCAATGGAAACTATCCAACATTGATAGTGCCCAAGATTTAGTTAAAGCTTGAACATCTCCTCCTAACAAACAAAGGAAACAAATATGACCTTCAGAAAAGAGAATAATATTATTGGTTATCAAGAAAATGATCAATCACCCTTTAATGTTTAGCCTTGGCAATAGTTGTCTGCCCTGGAAGGAACTAATAATCTTCATCGACATGTTTTGAAAGTTGGGAAAGATGGCAGGGAAGCCATTTATCATTTTTGTCTATGGAAGAAATAAGCCAAGCCATTCACATCACCAACAAGGCCTCGTCTCTACACCAATACTAATCCACATCCTTTGAGTATTTCTAAAGTTGGATAAATTGTTTGAAGATGCCAATGAAAATGAATTTACTCCATGACATGACATGATTTACAAAGCTCGGTCAACAAATTAGCTATGTTACATAGATTACCAAGGAAGAGGGTAAAATGAAAACTGTTAGATATTATAGTTACCACATTATCTCCCTTTCTTCATACCATAAGATTATTTCTATAGTCAAATATATGCAACAAATGGAGTTGAAATAAGTTAGGAACAAAATGTTGTTATCACTTTATTCTTATCTATGTCCCAAGTAAAAGCCTCAACTCAAAGAGTATAAGGATTGTGATATATACTTTGGTCGATGTCTTGCATAGTACATGAATCGAGGCACATAAATGTGTGTCATTATGCCTTAAAGAAACATGACCAATTTGTTGGAGCATCTTTGATATAGATGAAAAATGTGGAACTATAAACAATGTGAAAATTGTTTGGAATGAATACATTAGATCAACACCATCCCATATGATACAATGATATAAGTTGCAGAAATGGATTTGTTTATAGTGCCTTAGAAACTCTCAAGTAGATGCAAATGGAAGGGGTCCACTACTGCCACTATGGCTTCCATGCATAATGTGGAGATAGGTTGAAATCTCAAAAAAATGCAATGTGTATAGTCAATTCAACAACTTTTATCAACATGTTCTATTCTTGTGCCAAAATGGATGCTTTGTGACAAAGTATATAAGTGGGTAGATCTCTAACAGATATTGACATTCAAGTGTGGAGTCAGAGACAATGTAGCAAGATTATTTGACAAAATGCCACCAAGAAATTTCATTTCAAGGAAATGATCACAGTGTAATATCTCAACGATTAATATGTTGATTGGGATTTATTGGAATGAAGGAACATATCAAATGTTATGAGATACTGCAGATTGGCACAAAAATAAAAATTGAATTTCAATGCATATACTTATTTTTGAAGGCATATTAGAGGATGGACAATTTTTTATAGACTTACAGGCATATGAGGAGATTGGGCACTCGATGAAAATTGAGATGAATAGGAAAGAATTTGTTGGAAGTACAAGTTTATTTTGACAGGTGTGAATCAAAATGGGTTATTTCAGATGTAATGCCCTGCCAAGGGATCCAAAGAATTTTACTAAATTTGCCAAACAATTTTTTTAACATGAAAGTAAATACCACATATAACTTGTACATAATAACGGAAGCAATATCAATGTCCATCTAAAAGTAAACATAACATACATAACTGATTTTATTCTTTAAGAATCCCTTAACGTTGACTTACATCTAAACTAACTAACTTACATGAATCCATCTAGTACAACATCCACATGAATAATAATGATAAGTCCAATGTTCATACATTACATTTCCAAATGCTCAATCATCCACTGTACATATCACAGGGTATGAAAAGCTTAAAAGAATAAACATCCAAGTAAATAAAGTACATCATCATCATCTAATATTAATCCATGATGCAATAACATAAATGAAACCACATATCATACATGATACATCATCACAAAAGATATAAACATCCATCACAAAAGATAACCATATATCACAAACATAAATAACTAAGTGCACGGTTCCTCCCAACCATAAATAGCATTATTAGACCATCGTGGATCTTAGCCATCCCTCCGTGCGTAACATTCCAAAGCACTGAAGAGATCATCGGTATTAACATAGTAGGAATGTCACTCCTAAAATATCTTACTAAAATGCAAAGTAAAGCATAATAAATCATCAACTAACATATGCAAAGTAAAGAAAATCATTAATATAAGAAACATACCAGTAAATACATCCATCATAAGGTATATTATCTATCATAATTCTCCAAGAACATAATGAAGAATAATTACCAACCAAGGATACTCTAGCTACAGTGTCTCGGACGGATCTCAAATGATAAGAGTGAAAATACACTACCACCCGACCGCGTAGAACCTAAGTGGTCCACTCCCACCGTGCTGAGGAGATAATCTCAAGTCCCAAACAGGATATAAATACACATAGCATAAAAAGTTCAAGAATCCTAAAAGTATACTAACTCAAAGGTTCCATCACAAAAAATTGACATCTAATTCCCAGAGGCACACAAAGACATGTAGGAAACCTACTTTGCAAGGGGGAAAGTGTCATCACAATTATCATGTACAAGTTACCCTGGCAGTTAGCTAAACTCCACGGGTCCATACTGATCTCATGCGGCCACTAGTATCCTCTTATACTGACGAGGCATACTACGAAATGCACGGTTGCAACCATGCGTTCTCACTACTCCCATCCTAGCCTGTACAAGCACTTAAGGCATAGGCAAGAACATCAACAATTATCTTTTTAGGTTCATTTAATCCCCATTTAGTGTGTAAATGTTATCACTTATTAACCAAACTTACAATGAGTTACCCTGGCAGCCACTTAGGGCCCCGACCCCCATTGCAAGCCACTTTCCAACACTACAAGTAGATTACCTACCCTAAGCTCATGGAATCATAAATCTCAAAATCATAAAAGATAATCCATAATAAAATCATCAAATATGCATAAAAACATCAAATATCCATAATAAGAATCATCAAATCTCCAAGATAAGAATCATCAAATCGCCATGAGCATCTGAAAAAGTATCCATAGAAAATCATGACCACAACAGTTCTCTATTGGCAACTGAAGGCATCACTGATAATCATAAGTATCAATTGGTTCTCAATAACCAAAATATATCTCAAGATAAATGGTTCTCAACAAGCAACTAAGAATATCTCAAAATCATATTGATCGAAGACTCCAAAATGGTTGAGTCAAACATGTCACAACATGACATCATCAAAAAATAAATCAACATTTTAGTCCCATCATGGCAACTAGAAAATAATCCAAGGATAACTGATTGATGACTCAAAAATGATTAGTTCAAGTTTCTCATACACATACATCTCATCTTCACACATGAAGACTGATGAACAATAACAATCAGTAAATACAAACATCTCATAGAGCATACGATCACATTACCATGGTTGGGCTTATAAAGATCGAGACCAAATAAGATCAACATGCCATCATATCTCATAACCCTCGAGCCTCTGGTAACATCCTAAGATTGGTCAACACTAGTCAACCCAAAACTCAAAACAAGTAGCATATAGAATACACGATGCAAACACATGTTTTGGTTTACTAGATTGACATAGTTGAATAATGTGTAGGGGTTTCCAGTTTTCTGTTTGCAAGTATAATTCAAGTGTTTTAAGTTCATCATTTGACTTACAAGTCAACCCAATTGTTCCCTGCTAGTATTATCCTTCCATTATTAAAAAAATTACATTCTAAGAATAATTTAAGGATAAATATTCAGTAAACTGATCATCATTGACTTTAATTAAATTGTCTTTTATATTTAACCATGATCCATATTCTAATTGATTTACTCTCCTTCATAAATCAAGGATCATTATTCATTTATAAAAGAACCAATTATCAAACTAAGAAGAATTATAACTTAATTAAAATGATCAATTTAATTTACCAATTAACATAGGTACATGATTCCATGACTTTTGTCATTTAATAGTTTTCAATTCAGTATTACTACGTCTCACCATTAAAACATCTAAGGTCGTTATTCAAGTCATGAGAGTACGACTTATCAACTTCGATGTAAATACTTCACAACTTTGCTAGAGGAATCGATATTAGCATATCAATTAAAACACTATTACATAACTTGATTATTAATGAAATATAATTAACTCTAATTAATTCAATTAATAATTACAAATCCAGTTGACTAATAACTAACAATAGTTTGTACGTAAAAAGTCATCTACAATCCAAATATTCATATTAATAGTTCAATAACTTGTTAATAACAAGCTATGTTGGAAATCTTATCAATAAATCTATAATGACCACCTTCGCCATTCTATCAATGAAAACTAACTTTTTTTTGACAAACCCATATTATTGATAATCATTTAGTTAAACTTCATTTGATTCAACTAATTATCAATCAACTATATTCTATTTCATTAACATTAGGATTAGTAATAGTTTAATAACTAATAACAAGTTAAAATAAATCTACGATAATAGATTCTTTATTATTTTTGCTAACAATGATGTCACTAGTAAATTAAATATAACTTTCTTAAGAATTGTTCCCCAGATAAGATTTACCAATAATCAATAGGTAATTATTTGTCCAAAATAATCTTTGATGATTCTAAATATAATGATCACCAACTTCATTAATCACAATTTTATTCATGAGAACATGAATTCATTTCCATTGTATTTTTTCCCCCTTAATTTGATCTCAACTAAATTCTTAATACTATACTTCAATTATTAACTAATCTAATTAGATTGAACTTAATTGAATCAATTAATAATTATATAAACTTATATATACTATCTTTCATTAATAATTTGTTAAACTTAACAATTATTAATAAATAATAACTCACTAATAATTTCAATATTCAATTATAATGATTGATATTTGAACCAATCAATGAATAACAACTAAATCATTAGTATCTCTTTTCTTTTAATTTTCTCTCATCCATTTACTTAGATTGACTAATAATTAATTACACTTCTTCTACTATTAACTAATCTTAATTAAATTTTATTTAATTAGATTAGATAATAAATCATATAAAACTAATGCATATTAATAAGATTCTAATAAGAGAAGATTGCAATAATATCTTAATTCATTCCATGCTTTGATATATTATTTTTGTGAAGTTTAAGCATAAAGAACTCTTGATTATGGAAAATGGAGAAATATATGTCCTTGAATAAAACAGTCCCAGTATGATAGCCATATCTCCCTAATGAACCGTTGGATCGGGCTGAAATTTAAATATGTTGGAGAAGGCAAAGTTGCACCAATTCTGACCAGAGCGATCAAATAAATTTGATCTCGATAAAAAGTTATGAATAACTGAGTTTGGGTCTATCCAAGGTGCAATGACAGGTCAATTTGTGATGAATTAAGAATTTTCTGTTAAAATAATTGTTCTCTAAATTTAACCATAAAAGGGTTTGTTCATATGTATCTAAAAATATAATTGATAGAAAGATTACATCTAATCATTCAAATTTTGACCATAAATTTTTTTTTAAAATTCTAAATCTTGTTTATCTAATTTCACAATATAAATTTGAACCCAAACCCGATTAAGATCTAATTATTTATCCTTAATTGGATTTAGAATTTTGCTATTGTTTTTCTTCTCATCCAAATAAAATATCTAGATTCCAATTTCAAATAGTAGATTCAATCACAGAGAGTATTCAGACACATAAAACAGATATGATGAAGACAGAAAGAGAAAGAGTGCAAAGGGAATATGAGAATATCATGAGTGCACCTGGACACTGATGCTAATTTGTCATGCCTCAGAAGTCCGTAGAAAATCCCTTCTTTCTCCATCATTCGCAATTCTTCCAAGAATCCAAGCCGATCGAATCCTCCAAGTGATTAGAAGTGCTAGCAAGAGCATAGAAGCAAGTAGAAAATATATGAGCATATGAATCTTCTCCCATGCATGTAAGCTTTGAAGCTTCTATTTTTTTTTTAGCTTGTAGCTCGAGGCTTCCATTAAGCTTGTAGCTTCCATTAAGCTTCTATGAATGCCTGAATATCAAGAGCTCTCAAGAAACCTTTGAAATGCTTCTTGAAACCGCTGAAAGGTGTCACCAACTAAGCATGGGTCTTTTCCAATTCTTTTTTGATGAGTCATAGAATTGTAGACACCTTGTGCTTAATTGATGCACTAACCCCCGTGTTGTTGACACATGTTAATTCCCATGCAAACTTATAACTCCAATTTACTTTTTAAATAATTTCTATATAAATTTTATAACTTTCATTTAAATTTTTATAACTTTTATTATTATTATTTTATTTAGTACTTTATTATTATTTTATAATTATTATTAATTTTAATTTCTAGTTTTTTTTTATTTAATTCCTTTTCTCCAATAATTCACATTTAATTAATTACAATCAAAATATTAAAGATCATGATATTTTATTAATTTTTTTAAATAAATAATTTATTAAGACTTAATTAATGGAAAATTCACCATAGACCTCCAAGATAAAATATGAAAACCCATCATAGAACAAATCATACAAAATAAATCAAAAGGGTTAAAAATCACGAAATATGTTATTCGACACATTCGATGGGTATTCAACTCAGATACTTGTCCTAATTTTCCAATTAGGACAAATGGCTCAAAAGGTTGGGATTTGGACTTGAGAATTTATCTCCCCTCTCTTATCATTGAGATAATGTGATAGGGTACGCTCATCTTGGCAATTCAGGGAAGTCGATACCTGGTACCTGCAACCTGCATAAAAATTATATACAAACACAATATATACTAAACTAAACAGACAATGGTAGGAAGTGGTGCATTGTGTAGATCCCGACTAGCAGGTGACTATGACTCCTTTCCTTAACCACATCAGACACGCCATACAAAAGTAAACACACAAGGCAAACACGCACACCATACACATGCAAGTATGGGGTAAGTATCCATAAGAAAACACATATGATAATAAATCATCTTACTAATCATCATTAATAATTGAAAGCAATGTAATAATAATCATCAATAATTGTGAACACTAAAAATAATTATCATACATACATGAAATGTAGAGTCTAAGTAATCTCATCACATAATAAACTGAATCTATAGCACAATATCTGATAATCTCAAAAGAATGCTGCTAACCAACAACATAAAACTAGTTCTAAAAGAGTTCAACAATGATAATAAATGTGAACTAGGGGCAGACACTACATTAGATTTATTCATCACATGTATATTGAAACATTGAAACAACTAAACATACAAACTGATCAAGAAATAAGTGTACAAGATAATAAAGCAATATAAAAAAACTCACATAAAAGATACACACCTATGCATATAAACAATTTTATAATTTTTCTCTTAAGGTTCCAACCAGGCATTCCATATACAAAGAAACATGACTATATGTTTTTCACTCTCTTCACATTTTTTTACCATACAGTGACATTCCCTTATATAGAGATATACTAAAACAAATATACGATCAAAAAATCAATGTTTTACAAGATAGATATAGTTCACAAACTATCGCCATAAATAAACCCTTGTCTAGGGTTAATAAAGATCTATCATTATTCATTACAAAAATACTTACATGATTTATATGTTAGCCAAGAGGTATCAGAGAAGAAACCATAATGTAAGAGACCATATGTATCTACTTTCATTTTCCCCCTTTAGTTATATCCACAAAAAATAACTGTCAAAGTCTATATTAAACAACTATCATTTCTTCTTTCAGAGTAAATAACCAAGAAAAAAATATGCTTTGTTCTTCCATATTCATAGCCTGCTATACTAATCATTCTAGAAGTAGAATATATATCAAAGATTCAAGAAAACTTTGTTCGTCAAAAACCTAGTGCTTCTCTGTAGATACAAGAAACTTTAACTTTTATTTATAAAAAATCATTATATCAAAAGTGAATGAAAAAATAATTGAGATATCATTCTGTTGGAAGTATTAGGGTTCTAAGAGGGGGGGTGAATCAGAACTCACTAATTTGGCTTAACCAATTTTTAAATTACAACTTTAAAGTTTCATAAACTGAATGCATACAAATCTTATTAAAATAATAATCATTCACCATGCATGAATAAGAAAACATGAACTCACAGAAGATAGAGACACATAATTTTTTTCTTTTTGCCGAGTGGGAAACCCTCAAAATTCCTTAAGGATTCGTCATAGGGAGAAAAACCACTCCATGAACTTGTAATATTTATTGAGCTTCAACTCTTTACAATCAACATCAACAACTGCTTAGGGATTCAACCATATTTATCTCTTTTAATGATATTAGAACCTTACATACACATATAACTGTATTTAATATACCATACACTTATACATGTAGATAAGTTTATAATCAACCCTTTAGATCTCTTACACAACTTCAAAATTTTGTGTCTCTATTTTTACATCACTGTATCACACACTTCCATGTTCAAGTTTTACAATAATCTCTTTAAATAGAGATGAGATTCGTATGGAAACAACCAGTTTTAAAAATTGAACCAGTTAGGGCTGTTTCAAAAATGCCCTCATGACATATATATGCAGTTCAAAAAAAACCTTATAATAGTTAAACCATCGAACTTGAACCAGCACAAGCCTTTCAAAATGGTGCTGTCAGGGTTTATGAATAAAACACTTTTATACTTTTACACAAAGACCATTCCTTCAAAGAAAACATCTTTTATTTTTACATCTTCAAAGGAAAGAAAAAACTTGCTTTTGAAATTTTCCAATTGACTGTGAATCATTCCAGTCTTTATTTTCTTTTTTGAAACCAAAAAATTATTTTGAGCAACTCACATGAGAATAATCATACCTGCAGATGAACATTTACCATTTTTTCTTTGCTACCCTCATCGAAACCCTTTATTTAAAGCCTCTTAGCTTTGTCTTTGCCTCGACCATTCATGCATAGAGATGTTAAACCAAGTGAGTATCCAAAAGAAAAACATAGATTAATTTTTTTTTTGTAATATCCATACATTACCATTCAACATCTTATTTTCATGGGTAGATTTCTCTTCCCCGAAAAAAAACTAGAGAACCAGTGCAAATCTGATCCCACCAATCAATGGAGTCATATCATCCTTGCCCAAATACATATTTAGAGGCTGCGACTATTCTATTTTTCCATATTAGTGCTGAAACAACCAAGTATGGTTCTTGCTAACCATTTTACAAACAATACCCACAACCAAAAACAAATTTAAGAAACTTTTCAAATCCACCATATGGGATTGACATCTAGCAAGATCTCTTAAATGCATATTTATCAACTGCAGTGTTTGACAGTTCTTACAAATGACGCGTACAACCATGCCTATTACCTAGGCTGTTTCCAACACGAAATTATGACACCACAGATTTGTTATTTATTAATGCCACCACATAACACTCTGACATCATCTTTGACACATCTTGTGACACACAAACCATATAAACTTGCCACCTTAATTTCAAAACAATTTGCCACCTTTTTTATTGTTTAAAAAATAATTTTCCACATTGCGACCAGTATGGTCAACAATCTCCCTGATTTTTTGAGGCAAAATTTTTATCATCTGATATATACAAGATAATATACAAAAAGCATAGATTCAATATCTTTCTTGTATACCATCTAATATATAGAAGATAATGTACTGATGTTTTGAGAATGAAGGATAAGTATTCTATAAGCAGATCACTATCACCAAAAATTCTAAACATGCTGAACATAGAATACTGAAAAATGCTAATGTTGAACTAATCACTATTACATCAAAAAAATTCTAAACACATGGAACACATAACACTGATCATAATATACAGGTGCTGAGAAAAAATATGCAGGTGCTAATCACAATATGCAAGATCATTGTAAAAAATATGTTGAGTGCTAATCACTAAACAAAATATGTTGAGTGTTGATCACTAAAAACGATATGCTAAGTGCTACCCCAAAACCAACTGATTAAATACCAAAACCAAACATAACTCTGATATCTCCCCCAAAATTTTTGCATCAAAAAATTAGACCATCTGCTTTTGTTGTAGAAGAAAATTTTGTGAATAGGAGCATCAACCTAACACAAAATATTTATTTGCAAAGAACCTATATCAACATTGATTGAGAGAAAACTCCCAATCAAGTTCTTAGCTGTTCAAAGGATTCCCTAGGTAGAGCTTTAGTAAAAATGTCTACTACCTATCCTTGAGTGGGCACATAGATTAGCTTGAAATCATTATTGAGAACTTTATCATGCAAAAAGTGAAGTTTAATGGCCACATGTTTTGTCCGTGAGTACATTACTGGATTTTTACTTAGTTGAGTAGTACTCATATTATCACACATGATAGAAATAGGCTTTGAAACTTGAATACCTAAATTAGATAATTGATAATCCATCCAAATTAGCTGAGTACAATAGGCAGTAGCAGAAACATACTCAAATTCACAGGTAGACAATGTAACACAATTCTATGTTTTGCTATGCCAGGCAACTAAGCAATTACCAAGGAAGAAAGCTACACCACTAATAATCTTTTTATCATTAGATCCACCCCAATCTCCATCAGTATAACTAGAAAGTGTAAATTCATTACTATGAGGATACCATAAACCAATATCAAGTGTTCCTTGAATGTACTTTAGTATTCAATTTACTGCATTGAGTTAAGAGACTGTTTTGGATCAGACAGGAATCTTGAAACCATGCACACTACTTGCATCATGTCAGGTCTAGATATTGTATGATATAATGAACTTCCAATCATGGATCTATATATAGTTTGATTTACAGAAGGTGAGTCATCATTCTTCATTAGTTTGCAACCTGCCTCCATAGGAGTGCTTACTGGTTTACAATCAGCCATATTAAACTTCCTCAAAATTTCCTTTGCATATTTTGTTTGAGAAATAAAAAGACCATGTTCAAGCTGTGAGACTTGTAGTCCAAGAAAAAATGCGAGCACACCTAATAAAGACATTTCAAACTTAGATTCCATAATTCTTGAAAAATGTTTTGCTGATTCATCATTAGTAGATCCAAAAGTAATATCATCTACATAGATTTCTACTACCAAAATGTCATCATTTATGACTTTGATATACAAAGTGCTATCTGCTTTTCCATGAGAAAATCCATTTGCAATTAGATGCTTATCCAACCTAGAATACCAAGCTCTAGGAGCTTGCTTTAAACCATATAATGCCTTTTTGAGTTGGTAAACATAATCAGGTTCGTCAGAAGATTCAAAACCTTCTAGCTGTTCCATATAGACTTCCTCTTCAAGATACCCATTCAAGAATATGGTTTTAACATCCATTTGGTAAATAGTAAACCTTTTATAATTGGCATATGTAAGAAAGATTTTGATTGATTCCATCCTTGCAACTGGTGCAAATATTTCACCAAAATCAATTCCTTCCTGCTGAGCATATCCTTTACATACAAATCTAGCTTTATTCCTTATTACTTTTCCATTGTTCAATTTGTTATGAAAGACCCATTTTCCACCTATGACATTTTTGTTATCAGGTCTAGGAACAAGTTCCTGGGTTTTGTTTTTCTAAAATTTGATTTATTTCTTCTTGCATAGCATTTTCCCAATAGGAGTATGATAAGGCTTCAGTAACAGTTTTGGGTTCGAAATTTGATATCAAACAAAAACGTTTAGCAATGTTTGCTTGTTCATCTGTTTTGGCCTTTCTTCTAGTCAAGATTCCTATTTCCATATCTCCAATAACTTGAGACTCGGGATGTCTCTTAGCAATTATCCTAGATGAAGTTTTTATTTTTGAACCATTATTTATTACTTTGGGACTTGAACAATTTTCTTATTTAGTTTCATCAACAATTTCAAACTCAACATTTTCAAGGTTTTCATCATGCAAAGTTTCAAGTTTTTGAAATGATGCTTCTTCAAGATCCTCTTTATTATTGCGCATACACAATTTTCATCAAATACAACATTTATGGCTTCCACTATCTTATTCAACCTTTTGTTATAGCATTTAAAGGCTTTGCTATGTGTAGAGTATCCAAGAAAAATCCCTTTATCGGATCTTGAATTGAAATTTTCTAAAGAATCATCATTCTTTTTGATAAAACATTTATAGCCAAAAATTTTGAAATTTTTAACATTAGCTATTTTGCCATTCCATAATTCATATGGAGCATGAGCTGTTCTAACTCTTATTTGTGCTCAGTTTAGAATGTAGACAGTTGTATGAACAACATCTTTCAAGAATTTGTCAGTTAGTTTTGCTTCATTTAGCATAGTTCTAGCCATTTCTTTAACTATTCTACTTTTCCTTTCCACAACACCATTTTGCTGTGGTGTTCTAGTAGTAGAGTATTGTCTTATGTTTCTCACAATACTTAATGAATTCTTGAGAAGTGAATTCCCCACCCCTATCGGACCTTAAACATTTTAACTTCAAATCAATTTCCCTTTCAACAATTTTTCTAAATTTTTTGAAACAATCAAAGGCTTCCGATTTGTGTTTCATAAACGTTACCCAAACCATTCTTGAATAGTCATCTATGAACAACATAAAAAATTTCTTACCATTTAATGATGTAATTTTAGTTGGTCCACATAGATCAGTACACACAAGTTCAAGTGGTATATTTGATAAGTATTCTTTTGTTTTAAAAGATACTCTCATTTGTTTTCCTTTTACATATTCTTCACAGATATTCACTAGTTTGCTAATTTTTGGTAATCCTTTGAGCTTTTTTCGTCTTACTAATTCTAACAAGATTGTCAAAGCTAAGATGTCCCAATCTTTTGTGCCACAACTAATTTTCTTCTACCTACCTCATATGACAACTGTTAATCAATGATGTTTCTTGAACAATAGAATCAATTAGGTTATAAAGATTTCCACCTATCCTTAAGCCACTAGCAATGACTTTATCCCTTCCATTTTTGATAAAGCATCCTTTAGCATTAAAGGAAATAGAATACCCACTGTCACAAATTTGACTAACACTTAAAAGATTATGTTTCAAACCTTCTACAAAGTATACATCATGAATTGGTGTATCTTTGATTAAAATTATTGAGCCTCTTCCTGTTATATAGGCTCTTGAATTATTACCAAAGCGAACAAACTCTCCATCAAAATCTTCTAGGGTTTTGAACTTACTTTTACACCTAGTCATATGAAGTGAGCAGCCACTATCCAAAACCCATGTTGTAGGCTTTTGAGAAAATAGGGCTGTTTCAACAATTAAAGATTTTTTAGATGTTTTAACTTGTTTCCAAATATGTTTAGGTCTTAAATTTAGTTTGCACTGATTCGCAAAATGACCATAATGGAAACATTTGAAACATCTGATGATTCTTTTCTTACCTTGATTGGTACTATTTGCATAGAAAATTTCCTTATGCCCAAAGACATTACAGTTAAAGCAATAACCTTTGAAGAAGAATTTAGTTTTATGTTTAGAAAACTCCTCAGATGAACATTGCAAAGCATTCAATTTTTTATCCTTTTCTTCAAGTAAGATTTTGTGATTTTCTATAATTTGATTTGCTTCTTTTAACTCTTCGTGAAGTCTTTTATTTTCATTCTCGTGATTTGAAATTAACATCTTTAATCTTTTAAGTTCTTGCAAAGATTTGAGAAGTTCTTCTTCTAGATCAATTTCTTCATTTGAATCAGATGAAGATTCAGATTCACTAGATTCAGGTTGAGGAGTGTTAACTATTTCAGCCATGAAAAACCTTTTCCCTTCTTCATCAGCATCACTTGACTCTTCATTTCAGTCTTATTTTGAAAGAAGACTTTTCTTTTTGAAATCCTTGAATCTTTTGTTTTGATTCCAATGTTTCCTTTTTGAAATTTTTTTAGTTTTGTCATCATAGTCTTCTAGTTCTACATTTGGACATTTTGCAGCAAAATGTCCTAACTGACCACAACTAAAACATTTTGGTTTTCCTTTGTATTTCTTTTTCATTTTCCTGACTAATAATGCTTCTAGAACATTTGTTAAGTCTGAATCACTCTCTTCAGCCTTAAAGGCTATCTCTTTTGATGTAGAACTAGCTTGATGGCTAATTCTCATTTCATATGCAGTTAGGGTTCCTTGTAATTGATGTAGAGTCATTTTAGAAAAACTTTTCTTTTCTTCTAAAGTAGAAATTTTAGTTTCAAATTTAGGCAGAATTGACCTAATGACTTTTGAGACTATGTCATGTTCTTCATTTTTTTCATCTAGACCTTTTCTAGCATTGTCTATTTCATCAATTCTTAAAAAATATGCTGAAATATTTTCATCTTCATTCATTTTCAAATTATCAAACTGTGTTTTGAGAGTTAACAATTTTGACTCTTTAACCTTTTCATCTCCTTGATAAATAGTTTCCAGTTTTTCCCAAATATTATTTTCTGGTTTACAGTAGACTACTTTAGCAAAAACATCTTTGGTGAGATCACATAGAAGAGCATATCTTGCCTTTTTATCTAGTTCATATGTTAGTTTATCATTAACATCAGTAGGTACTGTTGGTGGGACAATATACTTTGTAATAAAAACATCCCACATTCTTAAATCTAAAGAATGTATAAATGCCTCCATCATAACTTTCCAAAAAACATAGTCATTACCATCAAATAGTGGAGCTCGGTTAAGGGAAGCTCTTTTAGCTTGTGCCATACGTTCCAATAAAAATCCTTGGAACAATTACTAAAAGGAATCCTACGCTCTAATACCACTTGTTGGAAGTATTAGGGTTCTGAGAGGGGGGGTGGGGCGGGGGGGGGTGAATTAGAAAGCAGTGATTTTGCTTAACCAATTTTCAAATTACAACTTTAAATTTTCATAAACTGAATGCATTCGAATCTTATTAAAATAATAATCATTCACCATGCATGAATAAGAAAACATGAACTCATAGGAGATAGAGACACATTTTTTTTTTTTGTCAAGGGGGAAACCCTCAAAATTCCTTAAGGATTCACCATAGGGAGAAAAACCACTCCATGAACTTGTAATCTTTATTGAGCTTCAAATCTTTACAATTAGCAGCAACAACTGCTCAAGGATTCAACCCTATTTATCTCTTTTAATGATATTACAACCTTACATACACATATAATTGTATGTAATATACCATACTCCTATACATGTAGATAAGTTTATAATCAACCCTTCAGATCTCTTACACAACTTCAAAATTGTGTGTTTCTATTTTTACATCACTATATCACACACTTCTATGTTCAAGTTTTACAATAATCTCTTTAAATAGAGATGAGATTTGTATAGAAACAATCAGTTTTAAAAATTGAACCAGTTAGGGCCGTTTCAAAAATGCCCTCATGACATATATATGCAGTTCAAAAACAACCTTATAATAGTTAAACTATTGAACTTGAACCAACACAACCCTTTTATAATAACAAATAAATATTCAACATAAACTTTTTGAAATGGTGTTGTTAGGGTTTACGAATAAAACCCTTTTCTATTTTTACACAAAGACCATTCCTTCAAAGAAAACATCTTTTATTTTTACATCTTCAAATGAAAGAAAAAACTTGCTTTTGAAATATTCCAACTGACTGTGAATCATTCCAGTCTTTATTTTTTTTATTGAAACCAAAAAATCATTTTGAGCAACTCGCATGAGAATAATCATACCTGGAGATGAACATTTACCGTTTCTACTTTGCTGCCTTCATCGAAACCCTTTATTTAAAACCTCTTAGCTTTGTCTTTGCCTCAGCCATTCATGCACAGAGATATTAAACCAAGTGAGTATCCAAAAGAAAAACACAATTTAAAGAAATTTTGTAATATCCATACATTACCATTCAACATCTTATTTTCATGGGTAGATTTCTCTTCCCCCAAAAAAAACTAGAGAATCAGTGCAAATCTGATCCCACCAATCAATGGAGTCATATCATCCTTTCCCGAATACATATTTAGAGGCTGGGACTGTTCCATTTTTCCATATTAGTGTTGAAATAACCAATTATGGTTCTTGGTGACCATTTTACAAACAATACCTACAACCAAATTTTTTTTTAGAAACTTTTCAATCCACCATACAGGATTGACATTTGGCAAGATCTCTTAAATGCATATTTATCAACTATAGTGTTTGACAGGGCTTACAGATGACAAGGACAACCATGCCTATTACCTAGGCTATTTCAAACAAGAAATTATGACACCACATATTTGTTATTTTTTAATGCCACAACATAACACTCTGACATCATCTTTGACATGTCTTGTGCCACACAAACCATATAAACTTGCCACCTTAATTTCAAAACAATTTACCACCTTTTTATTGTTTAAAAAACATTTTTCCACCTTGCGACCAGTATGGTTAACACATTCTCTTCTCAAAAACAAAAAATGCACATCATTTTCACTATTGATAAAATAAATAAATACATGTACCTTGGAGTCACATACCTGTGATAACCATCGAGTCTCTGTATGTGATCATTACCTTTGCCAAAATTGTGATTAAGAATAACCCTTTAATTCATGTTTCACAAGAACTCCATCATTCAATGCATATGAACATGTTGATTGATATATCTAGCTATAAAAAAAAATGCTAAGAAGGAGCTTCTACACACTGTCAAAGAAAACCATGCCGACAACCTCTAGGGGTTTTGCAACAAATGAAAAACAATCCCATCACAATTCCTTTCACCATTCTTTTGGTTTTCTCAATTGCATTTCATAATCATTTCAAATCCACCATGCATATCAGCAAAGTGACATTTTAATAGCCAAGTTGATTAAC
Source organism: Cupressus sempervirens (assembly GCA_028749045.1). NCBI lineage: Eukaryota > Viridiplantae > Streptophyta > Pinopsida > Cupressales > Cupressaceae > Cupressus > Cupressus sempervirens. The sequence goes on from CM053793.1 coordinate 827,336,385, forward strand.
AACACAAGTTGAGTAACTTGACTCAAGAATGATTAAATGTTTACTAATGAATGACCATGTTCATTGTGCCTTTGCATATATTTCTCAACTGCTGCTAAACATGTCAAACGTGAGTTATCCTTTGGTCACTTTACAACAACCAATTATTATAATAAGTATTTGACTTTTCAATAGAATAATCAACATAGTTACCTTTATATTTTGCATCAAGGACAAGCATATCTAACAAATCCCCTCAATGTCCTTAAAGGAAAAATTATTTGTTCAAATTCATATATCGTAGATTGTGCAAATGCAAATGAATTATTCATATATACAAATTAGTATATACATTCAAGAAAATATATACATAATTGCCTATATAATTACCATTCACATGCACTTAAAATAATTATGTGATATATAAAGAAAAACAAATAATATGCCATGAAGATCAGTCAAAACTGTATGCCTGTACCTATCACAAACTATCGTGCTGATTTTGTATCTAATAAAAATAACATTCTTGTCACTTTTATGACTCTATTATATCAAAAGGATTTTCAATTATCAAACTGATTGAACAAAAATTCAATGAATAAGTGTGAAGCAAAATGCTGAAGTATGGTATCAGAATGCTATTGTCAATTTCAAACTATCATTCAACTATCATCAAGAAATTGTATTGAATATTGTTAATGTAATCACACAATTACACTAAATACTAAATACTAACTACTATCAATGTAATCATACAATCACATTGAATAGCACAAATAATGTCAAAAACATGATAGTCACAAATATCATGAAAAAGAACTCTGAACTTCTCCCTCAATTTTGCATCAAGGAAATTGACAAGAGACTCCTTTTGTAAAAAAATGTGTCTATGGGTAGGAGAAGAAACCTACAAATGGGCTCCCCAATTTTGAGTGGACTATTGGAATAAAGATTGAGAGATAACTCCCAACCATAGGTAGAACTACTCAAATGTGTCACGGGCCAAGGGTTTGGTAAAAATATCAACTTCTTGCCTTTGAGTAGGTTCATACACCAATTAGAACTCATTATCAAGTACCTTAATAGAAAATTTAGTTTACATCAGAATGCTTAGTCCTAGAGTGCGATACTAGACACTTAACTATATAACATTCATGTTATCGCACAAAATAGTAATAAGTTTTGGTATTTTAATGCTTAAATGAGTTTTCTAATAGTCCATCCAAATTAGCTCAATACAACATGCTGTAGAAGCAACAAATTTAGATTCACAAGTAGATATGGGGACACATTCCTACTTTTTGTTGTTCTAGGAAACCAACCAGTCACCAAGAAAGAATGCAACATCACTAGTGCTTTTTATATACTCAAATCCACCCCAATCTATATCTATTTAACCAAGCAAGGTGAAATCATTATTCTGTGGATACCATAGGACAAAATCAAGAGTTCCTTGGATATACTTGAATATTCGATTACCTGCATTAAAATGGGACTATTTTGAGTAGATTGAAATTGAGAGACCATACAAATTGCCTACATTAGATCAAGTCTAGAAGCTATAAGATACAAAAAACTACTAATAATGGATCTATATAACATTTGATTAAGTGTAGGTGAATCATCCTCTTTAACCAATTTGCAATTGGTTTCCACAGGTGTGCTGACAAGTTTGCAATAAGCCATGTTGAATTTCTTCAACATTTCCTTAGCATATTTTGTTTGAGACAAGAATAAATCATGTTCAAGTTGTGACACTTGCAAGCCAAGAAAAAAGTAAGTTCACCCAAAAGTGACATTTCAAATTTAGATTCCATGATATTAGAGAATTACTTTGACAAGTCATCATTAGTGGAGCCAAAAATAATATCATCCACATAGATCTTAATTGCTAGTATATCATCTTTTAGAACATTTTTATATAGAGTGCTGTCAACACTACTATGAATAAATCCATTATCAATGAGATGTTTATCCAGCCTAGAATACCAAGCCCTAGGAGCTTGTTTCATGCCATATAATGCCCATTGCCATTTAAGATGATACACAAATTCTAGTTTTTTAGAAGATTCAAAACCTTCTAGTTTTTCCATATAAACTTCCTCTCTAAGATAACCATTTAAAATGCCGTTTTAACATTTATTTGGTAAATAATAAATTTCTTATAACTAGCATATGCAAGAAATATTCTAATGGATTCCATTCTTGTAAATGGTGCAAAAATTTCACCAAAATCAATACCTTCCCATTGAGCATAGCCTTTACAGACAATCCTGACTTTGTTTCTTACAACTTTTCCTTCTTCATTAAGTTTATTGTGAAACACCCATTTTCCACCTATGAATTTTTTGTCATCAGGCATGGGAACAAGTTCCCATGTTTTATTTTTCTCAATCTAATTAATTTTATCATGTATAACATTCAACCAACAAGGATCTATGAGTGTTTCAACCATATTTTTAGGTTCAAAATATAATATTAAGAAGAAATGTTCCGCTATATGAGCATGTTCATTATTTTTGGCTTTTTTTTTCTAGTTAAAATTCTAGCCTCTTTATCTCCTATAACTTGAGAATTAGGATGCCTTTTTGCAACAATTTTAGGAATTTTTAGGGCAGTTTTGGTTTCTTGAGGAGTTGAACAAGTTTCTTGTTCATTTTGATTAGAAATTTCTGGATCAAGATTATCTAATTCTTGACCATCATAATTATGTTCTGTTCTTTGAAAATAGTTTATCTTTTTCATTTATATTATTCAACAAAGAACTTTCATCAAATACCACGTTTATAGCTTATCAAATTTTTTATAGTTCTTTACATTTGTTGTTTTACCATTCCACAATTCATAAGGAGTATAAGTAGTCCTTACTCTAATTTGAGACCTATTAAAAATATATACAACTACATTTAAACAACTTATTTCTAGAGTTTATTTGGTAGTTTGGCTTCATTTAGCATTGTTCTAGCAATTTATTTGACAATTCTATTTTTTCTTTTCGCAACACCATTTTGTTGTGGTGTATGGGCAATTGAATACTACCTCTTGATGCTATATTTTTCATTATACTCAATGAATTCTTGAGAGGTGAATTCTCCACCTCTATTTGACCTTAAATATTTCAACTTTAGATGACTTTCAATTTCTACCATTTTCTTGAATATTTTGAAGCATTCAAAGGCTTCAGATTTATATTTAAAAAAATTTACCCAAACCATTCTTGAGTAATCATCTACAAATAGAACGAAATATTTTTCACCATTCAAGAATGGAGTTTTGGTTAGACCACATAGATCACTATGCACAAGTTTTAGCAGTCTATTAGATAAATATTCTTTGGTTTTGAGAGAAATTCTTTTTTCCTTTTATTGCGAAAAGTGGCATGCCACTAAAATTATATATAATCATAAACTGGTTGAATGGCTCGTGAAGGGAAGAATCCAACAAAAAACCCTCTAGTTACCAAGTACAAAATATAAAGAAAGATATATGGTATCAATTACAAAAACCCAAACTAGCAAGAGAGGACTGAGACCCTTATAAACATGGGTTTACGGTTTAGGTCTCTCAAAAAGTATTACAAAACCAAAATCCCATAATAAACATTATTACCTAATACATTAAAAAATCGGTCACCACCCACATCTCAAAACTGTACCAATCTCCAACTTTCTATTACACCCAAAAAAAATTAAAATTATAGCCTTATATACCCACAATATCTCATAACCATTGCCACAAAACCAACTATTTACAAAAAATTTCCCTTGTTTGAAAAGCAATATGAAATTGTACACAAGGATCATGCATAATAAGCACCCAAAAATAGTTCCTTGAAATCCTTCATCAAATTATCAAAATATCTTCCAAAATGAAACAATTCTCCTTAAGCTGGCTCCCAACCCATCAGTGCTAGGTCACCTTCTGCCAATAACTCCAAGCGCACTAATGGATTATCCATTTGCATAATGTTAACCAAGTTTTTCTCTAAACCTCCTGAAGAAAATCTACTTACCAAATTAACCAAAATGCTCCCCACTTCCTCATGACCATGTTTAATTAGTTCAACTAAAAATTGCACCTTATCTTTCATAATTTGTGTAGATTCTGGAGGAAAAAATTCTCTACAGTTCTATATAATGTGATCAAGTAGCCCTAGATTACCCTCCACCATCGCTTTCTTGAATGATGACAGGAACTGTAAAAGGCTATCTTCATTCCTCACTAGTTGGTTTACAAACACACCCCTAATTAGATTCAATCCCACAACAATGTCATAATTTCTAATGGCCTCCCTAATCTCCAACTTCCCAAAAAAGCTACTTCAGACCACCTTATCAAGAATATGTTCCACTGCACCCATGTCCAGGAGAAGATCCACAAATTCTTGTTTACTTACCTTTCACACATTCTACACAAATATTTGCTGGTTTGCTGATTAGAGGCAGGCCTCTAACCTTTTTTTTCTTACTGATTCTAGCAAGATTATCAAATTTAGATGTCCCAATCTTTTGTGTCATAACTAGTTTTCTTCAACTTGACTCATAAGACAAGTATTAATCAATGATGACTCTTGAATTGTAGAATCAATTAGATTATAAATATTTCCTCTTGTTCTTAAGCTATTAGCAATAACTCTGTCCTTTTCATTCTTGATTGAACATCCTTTAGTATTGAAAGAAATGGAATATCATTTATCACAAATCTAACTTACACTCAGACCTTTTACATAATATACATCATATATGGGAGTGTCTTTATTGAGAACGACTAAACCACAACCTATGATATAAGCACCTCAATCATCCTAAAATCTAACAAACCCTCCATCAAACTCTTTTAGGGTTTTAATCTTGTTTTTATAGCTAATCATATGATGTGAACAACTGTTGTCTAAAACCCAAGTTGCAGGTTTATGAGAAAATATGGATGTTTCCACAATTATAGATTTTTTAACATTCATGAGTATAGATTTCCATGCTTGTTTCTTTAAATTTAGTTTACACTGATTAACAAAGCACCCATAGTGAAAACACTTAAAACATATGATTATTTTCTCAAAGCCATGTTTATTTCCACCCATCTTACATTTATATGTCTTATGACAAAAAATATTACAATTGAAACAATAACCTTTGAAGAGATAGTTTGAGGCAAGTTTTGAAGACTTTTCTTTTTCAACTATTTTTAAATTAGATTGGTCAATTTTCTTTTCTAATAAAATTAGTTTCTTTTCTTTTTCATCAAGTAATAGCCTTTGATTCTCAATAAGCTAATTTACATATTCTAATTCAACTTGTAACATTTTATTTTCTTTTTCATGATTGGAGATTAATCTTTTTAATTTCTTAATTTCTTGTAAAGAGCAAAGAAGCTCTTCCTCAAGATTAATGTCTTCATTTAAATCAAATGAAGATTCTGTTTGACTAGATTAGATGAATTTGGAGCTTTTATTATTTCAACCATGAATAAAGTTTTTGCTTCTTCTCTTGAATCATTTGATTCTTTGTTTGAGTCCTCTTTTGACAAAATACTTCTTTTTAAAGTTTTTGAACATTTTATTCTAATTCTAAGGTTGGAAAACATTTCAGTTTTTTCATCATTATCATCTTTATCAACATAGGGATAGTTTGCAACAAAGTGTCCTAATTGACCACAACTACGTAATTTTGGCTTTCCTTGATATTTCTTTTTCATTTTTCTAACCAGCAATGCTTCTAGAGCATCTATTAAATTTGAATCATTCTCATCTTGTTTCTCAGCATTAAAGGTTGTCTCTTTTGATGTGGAACCAACTTGATTATTGATTCTCATTTCATATGAAGTTAAAGTTCATTGTAACTAGTGTACTATCATTTTAGAGAAGTTTTTCTTCTCTTCCAAAGTGGAGATTTTTGTTTCAAATTTGGGTACTACAATTCTAACTATTAGAAATTGTTTAGAATAATTGAGAGGGGGGGAGGTGAATTAGTTATTCAAGGTCCAAATGTCCAATTAAAATTGTTTCAACAAGCAATGTGAACCTATTAAACTGTTCATTCATCCAAGCTTAAACTTTCCTACTTAGCAAGTTACTATCAATCAACATGCAAACATAACACATGTAAGATCAACACATAACACAATGATTTATGTTGGAACCCAATTTGGGAAAAACCACTAGTAATATGCTACTCAATTCTCACTCTTTTGAAGTGATGCCCTATGAAAGGCTTGCCCTGTTAAAGGCTACAACACACTATTAAATGTGACCTAGTTAAAGGATTTAACCACCTTTTTAGAAGTAGGCCTAGTTAGAGGACTTTAGAACATTCAGTTGGAATGTCACCCTTTTAAAGGATTTAAAAATGGCTTTTAAACCAACCTAAGTCCATAGGATTTTACCCTAGCTTGCACAATTGTTAGAGAGTAACAACAAGGGCTTTTGACTTGATACAACTCATAACTTATCTTGCAAATTTCAGATTACAATTCAGCTCTTCACAATTTCTCCTGGCTTTCAGTCTCTGTAACTCTAATAGCTTGTCCACCTTTCAATCTTTGTCTCCTTGAGTCTCCATGCTCGATATACTAGTGCAATCTCCTTTTTGACCACTTATCAAAGTAGAGTCTCTATTCTCTATTCTTCCTTCTCCTAGATGCCTTCTCCTTGACACCCTACAACCACTTCGCAATTTGGCACTCCGGCAACTCTTACTTCTTGGTCTGTAACTCCTTAACTAGAAGTCTAGAATTGCTTTTCCCGCTCGATTCTTCCCTCCTTTAATTTCAATTTGAATGGATTAGGTAGGATTCATTGAATCTAATCCATACATTGTTCCTTCTAGAAACATCATGAAGAATCCTCTTGAATTCACTCAAAAATAGTTTACATAAAAGTCTATGCCACCAACTCATCATCCTTATCCTCCATTTGGTTCAAAAAATTCAAGGTAACAAATTTGTCAGCTTAGATCTGGTGAATCTTTGAATTTTCCAATAATGTAGTAGCTCGGCACTATTGAAATTATGGTGCTCGACACATACTATGTTACTCAACATCAACTATATTTTATAGATGCTCAACACCTACTGTGGATTCACTCGACATCCACTAAGTTTTTTTGATGCTCGACACCTATTACTTTTCTCAGAACCTGAACATGCTCGGCTCCTTCTATATCACTCGACACACACTAGATTTTTCTTTTGCTCAGCACTAATTAAAAATCTACTCAGCTTGAACTAGCTTGATCGAAACTCACTAATGAACTTAGCTAAGCTTTGCAAACAACCTTGTTACAACTTATTCTTCCAATGTTTCTATGTGTAGCCAAACTCTGTATCTTCAAGTATATTATCAATACATCATTTAACCAGTGCCTTAATTGATCCTTGCACTTCATTACAAAACCATAACTCAACCTTTTCTTTAGGTGCTTTTGTTACATCTTGTTGATTAAATCCTCTTCATCAATCAACTAAGTGATAGTACTTGGATCTTATAAGCAATTGTCATTCTAGAAAATAGTATGTTTGACATCAATAAAAAAACAATGATTGAAAACATTCTTTATCAAAAATCTCCCTCTTTGCAACAATCTCCCTTTTTGCAATCAATCTTCTTCTTACAATGATCTTTTCAATCAGATTTCCAACAATCTCCCTCTTTGGCATTGATGGCAAACCAAACTAATCAACCAAGTTATGAAAATTCTAACTAGGTTAAAATAGTAAATCAAATGCCAAAAATAAAAATGTGTTACCATCAATTTTCACAACTCCCTCTCTTGATCTGTTATCTTGATTTCTTTGCTTCTGCTTCTCCCTCTTAGCTACTATTTTCTCTTTCTTTCCTTTCTACTATATCTTCCTGAACACCCTTTTTCTCTCTCTTTTCTGTGGCTTATCACTATTCACTTTGATCTTGTACTACTCCTAACTCCCTTTGACATTATTTCTCCCTCTATATGCATTGATCATGTTCTGGTATCAACTACTTCTCCCTCTATCCATTTGATCCTGTAGATTTGATCAATTCTTGCTACTTCTCCCTCTATCTAATTGAAATCTGTTGATTAGTGTATATATTTTAGTTTCTTGCTACTTATCCCTATATCCAATTGAAAGTTGTTGATCAGTTTCTTGTCACTTCTCTCTCTTTGACAATAATGCCAAAGACTTATTATTTTAGCATCTTGACATGCAAGTGTAGCATTTGTAGGTACTCAAATTTCTCCCTCTATCACCTTGCTTGTGATTGATTTGGAACTTCAACACTTTAATTACTTTAGGTATGATCCTAAAGTAAATATCCTCTACATCAATTTGTAATATGCCAATAATCAACTCATTTGATGCAGGCCAGTCTTGCTTTTTCTCAAGTAGCCTTGACTAGGGGTATCACCCCTAACTTACCTCTAAGATACTCAAAAGAATCTTTAGGTAGTGCTTTTGTAAAGATGTCAAAAATCTATTCCTTTGAGCTAACATATTCCATTCTTGCTTATCTTCTACCAATTCTCTTACATAATGATACTTAATTGCAATATGCTTTGTTTTGGCATGCATCACGAGATTCTTTGATACGTTGATGGAACTTGTATTATCATAATAGAGTATCATAGGTTTAGTTACCTCTTCCTTCATACCTTGCAATAGATGTTTGATCCATACAATATTAGTGCAGTTGATAGCAGTAGTAACATATTCAACTTCTGTTGTGGACTGTGAGATACAACTTTTCTTTTTGCTGGTCCAAGTAATCAATCTTTTACCTAAGAAAAGTGCTCCTCCACTAGTGCTTTTTCTATCATCAATATTACCTCCCCAATCTACACTAGTGTAGGCTTTCAACTCAAACTTTTCACTCCTCTTGTAGTACAAACCAAAGTCATCAGTTCCTTTTAGGTACCTCAGTATTCTTTTTACTGCCATCGGATGATTTTCTCTTAGGTTGGCAAAAAATCTTGCCACTATTCCAACAACTAATGCAATGTTTGGTCTACTATGCACAACACACTGCAACTTTTCAATCATTGATCTATACATTTTCTAATTCACTTTATTTGACTCATCATTCTTAGATAACTTATGTCCTATTACCATTGGTGTACTGACTAGTTTTGAGTCTTCTAATCCAAATGTCTTGAGTATCTCATTGATGTATTTTGATTGGGTCAAAAATATGCCATGCTTCAATTTATGTACTTGCAATCCAACAAAGAATTTAATTTCTCCAAACATTGAGATCTCAAACTCATGTTTCATTTGATCAACAAAATCTTTGCATACAACATCTTTTTCTCCAAATATTATATCATCAACAAAGATTTTAGATATCAAAATGTCTTTACCTTTTTCTGCCTTATTGTACAAACTATTGTTGTCATCTATTTTCTCAAATCTTATCTTCAAAATATATTTGTGTAGTCTCTCATACCATGCTTTAGGTGCTTGCTTCAAACCATATCCTTGTTGCTGTCATCAATAAATCACTCTAGTTGTTCTATGTAGACTTCCTCTTCCAGTATACCAATATAAAAAGCATACTTTACATCCATCTGATAGACTTTGAAACCTTTATAAGTATCATATGAAAGTAGTGTTCTTACTCCTTCCATTCCTACAATAGGGGCAAATGTTTCCCCATAATCCAGTCATTCTTCATGTGAATAGCCTTTGCAGACTAGTCTGGCCTTGTTTCTTGTTATCTCACCATTCTCATCAAGTTTGTTCCTAAAGACCCATTTGGTACCAATTACAATTTTATCAGTTGGTCTTGGAACTAGGGTCTAGGTTTTGTTCTTTTCAATTTGATCTATCTATTCTTCCATAGCTTTATGCCAATTATCATCTTGTAGTGCATCTTTCATTGTTTTGGGCTCAATCTTAGTCAGCAAACATGATTCATTCCTTAGTCTATTCCTTGTCATTAGTCTTGCATCCTTGTCTCCAATGATTTTTTCTACAAGGTAATGTGTTCTCACATACCTGGCTAGTCTTGATTCTGTCCTTCTTTTCATATTTAGTTCTTTAGCTTTTGAGTCACTTTGCACATCACCATCTGGTATTTCATTATCTCTTTCATGTGTACTAATTTCAAAATTAGAATGTGCATTTTCTTCATTCTACAAGTTGGCTTCTGAATGTAGCTTGACATTCATTGGCTGTGACTCGGCTGATACTGAAATTTGTTGCTGATTCTCAACTTGGTTGGTAGCTTCATCTTTAGTAGACATTCCTTCATAGAAGTATACAAAAGATCTATAATCTTCTAGTTTCTTGAATTCATCAATGTGGACTTCTGCATGCTCATCAAAATTTACATTTGCACTCTCCATAATCTTGTTAGTGTTAGTATTCAAACACATATATGCTTTTCTTCAAGTGGAGTATCCAAGGAATATACCTTCATCACTCTTTGCCTCAAACTTGCCATTTATAGTATCTTTAAGGATATAACATTTGCAACCAAATACTTTGAAATGTTTTAAATTAGTTGAGTAACCATACCATAGTTCAAAAAGTGTTGTATTTGTACCTTTCTTGACTTGTACTCGATTCAGAGTGTAAACAAAAATACTCATAGCTTCTCTCCAATACTTTAGAGCAACAATTTTCTCCATCATTAATGTTATGGCATAGTCTATTACTGATCTATTCCTTCTTTCTGCAATGCCATTCTAAGGTGGAGTTCTTGGTGCTAATGTTTTTCTTTTGATACCTTTATCATTGCAAAATATCTCAAACTCTTTTGATGTAAACTCTCCTCCTCTGTCTGATCTTAGATATTTAAGACTTTTACCTGTTTCCTTCTCAACCCTAGCCAAATACCACTTAAAAATTTGAAATGCATTAGATTTTTTCTTTAAGAATATGGCAGTCATCCACAAATAACATTATGTATTTGTCTCCTTGGTAGCTTTGTACTTCTATTGGACTACATAAGTTAGTATGCACTAACTCTAATACTTCTTTGGAAGTGTGGGTTTTTCTTTTGAAACTTGACTTGGTCATCTTTCCTAGTTGACATTGTTTGCACATTGTGTTTTCAAGCTTCTTTAGCTTAGGGAAACCTCTAATTTTCTTCTTTTTGCTAATGCTAATTAGATTGTCAAAGTTAACATGACACAACCTTTTATGCCATAAACAAACATCGTCAAGTCTAACAATAAGAAAAGTTGCATCTTCTATATCTAGGTAAAATAGATTACTCCTAGTTTGTTCACCTTTTCCTATCAAATTTCCATTAGTGTCATAGATCTTGGCAGTTTTTTTTCCAAATTCTACTTTGCAACCTACATTTCCTAACTGTGATACACTCAAAAAATTGTAGCTCAATCCTTCAACATAGTATGCATTATCACATGAATTTTTTTCTGTAAGTTTAATAGAACCTTTTCCTTTGATTTGACATGGAGCATCATTTCCAAATCTAACACTATTTCCATCATATTGGGTAAAGGTAATAAACTTACTTTTGTCTCCTATCATGTGATGTGAGCATCCATTGTCTATGATCCATTTGTCATTCTTGTTCACATAGGTTACCAATGCTATTGCCTCATGTACATTTTATTAATCCTTCATGGCTACATAGACTACCTCATCATCATTCTCATCAAAATCTTCTTCAATAATGTAGCATCTTTTGCCTTTGTCTTTGTAATCTCTACTATCATCTTCTCTTTTGTTCTTGTACTTGTTTCCTTTTTTGTAGTTCTTCTTCTATGTACACTTACAGCTTTATGTCCTACTTCATTGCAATTAAAACAAATGATAGACAACTTACCTTTGAATTCACCTCTACCTCTGTGGAATTTTCTAGCCAGTAGTGCTTCCAATTGTTCCACATCCTCTTCATCTGTGCTGCTGTCATTGGATGCATGCTTTCATTTTCTACTCTTCTTCTTTGATTTCACCTCCAAAATATCTTTCAATGATAGCTTAGCCTTGAAGGAAGATTCAAGATTCTCTAGTCTATAATTATCATAATTGGACAATTAAAATGTAGTAAGTCTTCCCACTATTCCTTTAAAAGTTAGCTAATTTCCTTGGACACATCTTAACTCTTGGATGGCCAAAACTCTAATAGCATAGATGGGAAGCAAGGTTCTCAAGTATTTTCTATTAACAATATCATCTTCCAAATGACCAGCTAGACTTCTTATTGCACTTACCCCTTCTTTCATTTTGGAGGCATATTGAGCAACATTCTCACCTTCCTCCATTTTCATGTCATCAAAATTTACTCTGAGGCTTTCTCTTTTTTCTCTTTGAACATTATGATCTCCTCCATAGATATCTGATACAACTTTCCACATCTTGAATGCAAAATCACATCCTTTGATGTCATCAAATTTAGCATAGTTGAGTGTAGAGGCAATCTCCAACATTACCTAGTTATGCTCCTTCCTTTTGTTCAAATCATCTACAAAAAGGGGTGTAGCTAGATCTACATGTTCCACTCTAATTGAGGTTTTTGCATAATCACCTATTGATGCAAGATGCAATTTCATTAGGCTTTTCCATGTAGTAAAGTTATCTTTGTTGAGCTTGGAAACTTCTCTCTTGGATGTCTTGATCCTCCTACTTCTAGTACCTTTAAACTAAATCAACAATTGGCTCTAATACCAATTGTTAGAAATACTTTAGAATAACTAAGAGCCGGGGGGGGGGGGGGGGGGGGGGGTGGGGTTGAATTAGTTATTCAAGGTCCAAATGTCCAATTAAAACTTTTTCAACAAGCAAAGTGAGCCTATTAAACTGTTCATTCATCGAAGCTTAAACTTTCCTACTTAGCAAGTTACTATAAATCAACATGCAAGCATAACACTTGTAAGATCAACACATAACATAGTGATTTACATGGAAACCCAATTTGGGAAAAACCACCAGTAACATGCTATTCAATTCTCACTCTTCTGAAGTGATGCCCTGTGAAAGGCCTGCCCTATTAAAAGCTACAAAACACTATTAAATATGACCTGGTTAAAGGATTTAACCACCCTGTTAGAAGTGGGCTTGGTTAGAGGACTTTAGAACATTCACTTGGAATGTCACCCTATCAAAGGATTTACAAATGGTTGTTAAACCAACCTAAGTCCATAGGATTTTACCCTAGCTTGCACAATTGTTAGAGAGTAACAACAAGGGCTTTTGACCTAATACACAACTAATCTTGCAAATTTCAGCTCACAATTCAGCTCTTCACAATTTTGCCTAGCTTTTAGTCTCTGCAACTCTGATAGCTTGTCCTCCTTTCAATCTTTGTCTCCTTGAGTCTCCATGCTTGATATACCAATGTAATCTCCTTTTTGACCACTTATCGAAGCAGATTCTCTATGCTTTGTTCTTCCTTCTCCTAGATGCCTTCTCCTTGACACCCTACAACCACTTCACAATTTGGCACTCCAACAACTCTTACTTCTTGGCCCGTAACTCTTTAAATAGAAGTCTAGAATTGCTTTTCCTACTCGATTCTTCTCTCATTTAATTTTAGTTCAAATGGATTAGGTAGGATTCATTGAATCTGACCCATATCTTATTCCTTCTAGAAACATCATGAAGAATCCTCTTGAATTTCCTCAAAAATGGTTTACATAAAATTCTATGCCACTAGCTCATCATCCTTATCCTCCATTTGGTTCACAAAATTCAAGGTAACAAATTTGTCAGCTTAGATCTGAAAAATCTTTGACTTTTTCAATAATGTAGCAGCTTAGCACTATTGAAATTCTGGTGCTCGGCACACATTGTGTTACTCAGCATCAACTATGTTTTACTGATACTCAACACCTACTATGGATTCACTCAGCATCCACCAAGTTTTTCTGATGCTCGACACCTGTTACTTTGCTCAACACCTAAACGTGCTTAGCTTCTTTTTGTTTCACTTGGCACACACTAGATTTTTCTTTTGCTTGGCACTAACTAAAAATCTACTTGGCTCGAACTAGCTTGCTCAACACTCACTAATGAACTTTGTTAAGCTTTGCAGACAACCTTGTTACAAATTATTCTTCCAATGTTTCTAAGTGTGGCCAACCTCTATATCTTCAAGTGTATTATCAATATATCATTTAAGCAGTGTCTTAACTAATCCTTGCACTTCATTACAAAACCATAATTCAACCTTTCCCTTAGGTTCTTTTGTTACATCTTGTTGATTAAATCTTCTTCATTAATCAAGTAAGTGATAGTACTTGGATCTTATAAGAAATTTTCATTCCAAAAATAGTAGATTTGCAATCAATGATAAAGAAATAATTGAAAACATTCTTTATAAACAATCTCCCTCTTTGCAACAATCTCCCTTTTTGCAATCAATCTTCTTCTTACAATAATCTTTTCAATCAGATTTCCAACACTAACTACCTTTGAGACAATGTCACATTCTTTAGTTATCTCTCCCAATTCCCTTTCAGCATTTACTACTTCATCAATTCTTAGGAAGTAACCAACTATGCTTTCATCCTTATTCATCTTCAAAATATTGAGTTCCAAGTTTTTAAAACTTCATCAGTTTTGATTCCTTAACCTTTTCATCAGCTAGATAAATAGTTTCTATTCTTTCCCAAATGTCATTAGCAAATTGAAAGTATACAACTTTTACAAACACATATTTAGTAAGACCAAAAAGGATGTTAAATTTTACCCTTTTATTCAAATTCATACTTGATTTTATCATCAGGATCAGTGGGTATGGTTTTTGGTACAATACATTTTGTGACAACAACTTCCCACATACAAACATTCAAAGAGTTTATGAAGGTTTCCATCATTACCTTCCAAAAAAAATAGTCAGTGCTATCAAATAATGGGGCTTTACTAAGAGAAGTACCATTTTCTTATGCCATTTTTACTTCCAAACTGTCCCTGGAGAATCCCTATAGGCAGACCTAGGAATTGACCATATGCTCTGATACCACTTGTTGGAAGTAGAGGCTTCTTTTTTTTTTTTAGGAGGGGGGGTGGGGGTGAATCAGAGTATGTGTTTTACACAAGTTATTTAAGATTTATTCATCACATGTATATTGAAACATTGAAATAACTAAACATACAAACTGATCAAGCAACAAGTGTACAAGATATCAGAGCAATATAAAAAACTCACAGAAAGGAGACACAAGATTTTGTGCTAGATTGGAAACCATCAAAACCTTTCAATTTTCTCATAGAGAAAAAACCATTTTAACATAACCTGTAATATTTATTAAACAACAACTCATCTTTATGACAATAGCTTCAATTGCTTGGACTTTGAACTTTCTTTTCTTTACAATGTATTTATGCACAAATCATTTACATACATAACTGCATGTACACATACATACACCTATGCATATAAGCAATTTTTTAATTCTTCTCTCAAAATTCCAACCAAGTATTCCATATACAAATAACTATGATTGTATGTTTTTCACTCTGTTCATATTTTTTCACACAATTAAATTCCCTTGTATAGTGATATACTAAAACAAATATAGAATCAATAAACCCATATTATTTGCATTTGTGCAACTATTTTAAAAGAAAAATATAGTTCACAAACTATTGCCAAAAAAAAAAACCCTTGTTCAGGGTTAACAAAGTTCTATAATTATCCATTACAAAAATCTTTACATGATTTGTATGTCAAACAAGACATATAAGAGAAGAAATAATAATGTTAAAAACCATAGGAAACTAATTTCATTATCTCTTTTTAGTTATATCTAGAAAAAATAAATGTCAAAGTCTATAAGAAACAACTAGTGTTTCTTCTTTTAGAGTAAATAACCAAGAAAGAATTATATAATGTTCTTCCATATTCACAGCTTGTTGTACTAATCATGCTAGAAGTAGAATATATATTAAGGATTCAAGAAATCTTTGTTCATAAAAAAGGTAGTGCTTCTTTTTAGATAAAAGAAACTTGAACTTTTATTTATAAAAAATCCTTATATAAAAATAGAAACTTTGTTCACCTTTTTGGAAAATGAATGAAAAAACACTTGAGATATTATTCTCTTCTCAAAAAAAAAAAATGCATATCATTTTCACTATTGATAAAAAAAACCAAATGCACGTACCTAGGAATCACATACCTATGATAACCATCGAATCTTTGTATATGACCATTACCTTTAAAAAAATTGTGACTAAGAACAACCATTTAATTCGTGTTTCACAAGAACTTCATTATTCAATGCATAGGAACATGTTGATTGATATATCTAGATACCAAAACAAATACCAAGAAGGAGCTTCTACACATTTTCAAAGAACACCATGGAAAAAAACTTTGGTTTGATTTTGCAAAAAATGACAAACAAATCCAATACAATTGCTTTCACCATTCTTTTGCTTTTCTCAAGTGCATTCATAATCATTTCAAATCCACCATCATATTCACCAAGTTACATTTTACTAGCCAAGTTAATGAAAAACACAAATTGAGTAACTTGACTCAAGAATGACTAAAGCTTTACTAATAAATGACCATGTTCATCATACCTTTTCATATATTTCTCAGCTATTTCCAAACATGTCAAGCGTCAATTATCCTTTGGTCACTTTACAACAACCAATTATTATAATAAGTATTTGAGTTTTCAATAAAATAATCAACATAGTTACCATTATATTTTGTATCAAGGACAAACATATCTAACAAACTCCCTCATTGTACAAATTTGGTTAATTATCTTATATTAAAAGTGACTTATGTCACCTAATGTAACTTAACTTTCTATTTGATTTCAATGTTTGTGAAAGTTGGGTAAATCCCAACCTACTTGTAAATGGGTAGTTTTCCAAAGTGGTTGTCCTAGGTAGTTAAGTAGTTCCAGGAGGTCATTGGGTGGTTATACTAAGCAATTATAAGTTGGTTATCAAGGATAGATTATAAATACAAACTGATTTGTAATGTAAAAGGAGGAGAACTTTAAATCAAAGGGGAAACTATGGAGAATTTTCTTTAGAGACTTTTGGATTGTTATCATGTATAAAGTATCTTTGAATTTGTACATCTTCAAATATATAATGAAGAACAAACTTAGTTGTATGTCTCAATTGTATTCACAATTTTATATTACTATGTTTTTGTATGCCAATTTGGTAATCTCATTATGTGTTGTTGGAATCCATTAGTCTTTCTGATTTATGTAATTGGCTTTGAAAAATTAATTCATTTCTTGGTATCTAGATAAGAATGTATTAGAATAATTTATCTTTTCGTACATCAAGATTTGTTATTCTTATTTTGTCATTATTGTATTTGTGCCTAACCCCTTCATTTGTGAATCTCAACAAGTATTTGTATGTCTTCTTTTGGGGTTCATCTTAATCATTTTCTTAACTTTTGTTTTGTATCATTTTTATACTTTGAGGTGAAAAGTACACAGAAATACAAATACCTCTATCATACAAGGGAGTTTCCCATCTCAAATGTAGAGGAAGTTTGAAGTTTGATAGTGATTGAGCTCCAATTTTTTCAACTAGTGGTGTAGTTGTCATTGCTCTACGGGAAAACAAGGTCAGTTTCAAAGAAGCATTTGCAATGTTGAATCTATTTACCAAAAAAATGTTTCCTTAAAAGAAAATCAAATGAAATTGAATAGGATAAAAATAAGACCTATCCTGAACTTGAATTCCCAAAAGGAATGATCCAAATTGATTAACCACAAGGAAGTGATCAATGCACAAATAGATCAAGCAATGGAGAATTGGGAGAAAGGAGGAGATCCTATAATCTTTTTGGTATGGAAAAAGTATGTACTTGACATCTGAAATGAATAGAAGACAAATACTAACATCAAAATAGGATGAATTTGGAAAATGCTGATTTCTAATGTTTGTGTACAATTTCATGGAATTTTGCAACCTATTCCAGACTGGAAATGTAGAGACAAAGAAAACTTAGAAATCTTTTGTCCTTTTGAATGTAGGTCAACCTTGACCTAGATAGAGGGGCACAATCTTACCTTGGGGCACAATTGTGCCCCAAAAAGTCAACCTTGACCTACACTGCTCCGATGCAATTTTTGTTCCCAGATCTCACAAGTTCGACAAAAAGGGTATCCAAATATGTTCTTTAATTCATTGTTCCACACTTGTATCTGCAAGAAAAAGGGTTTTGTTGTTTGGATGAGGGGTCTACCTTGGTAAAACCCTAGTTTGGAATCAACCTTAATAATCAAATTAAAATAGAGAATGTGAGCAAGTAGTAGAAGTAAATCTTAAAATGAAGCTATGATACTCAATAGATACACAATTGTATTTGAAATGTAAACAAGTATATTGATATGAAAGCTTGAACATAATATTAGTAAATATAAAACAAAACTTCCATGATTGTATGCTTGAAATCCATCTTGATAGAAGAATTAATAGATCTTGAAGATGAACAAAGGATCTTGAAGGAAGACCACACCACCATGATGGTTAGATCTAGGGTTTTGAATGACAAATATTGAAAGCTTGAACCAAATCCATTCAAAGGCTTGAATGTTTCAATCCTTGATCTTCAATTGAAAACTTGAATGCTTGAAATTCTTGCTTGAAATTTTCTAAATGGTGGTTCGTAGATTCTCTCATAAAAAGTAGATCATTGTTGGGATTAAAGATAGAGTAACTGAGAGGGGGGGTAAATTAGTTACTAACAAAAATTAATCCATAGATCCCTTAGATGTCTTAAGATCTAGTTACTGCTGATACTCGGTAAAGAAATGTTGTAACTTGGTAAATTAAATTATTACTTATCTTCAAGCATTCATGCATGTAACTGAAAACAAAATGAACACAAGAGACCCTAGATTTAACATGGAAACCCAATATGGGAAAAACCACCAAGTAACTAGTCACCAATTTTTCACTCTTATGAAGTGAGCCTTGTTAGGAGCCAACCCTGTTAAAGATTACAATACACATTGTTAGGTCTGACCCTGTTAGAGGATTTAATCACCCTGTTAGGAGTGGCCTTGCTAGAGGTCTTTAGAACAATTCAACTGAACTGTCACCTTGTTAGCAGATTTACAAAATGGCTGTTAAACCAACTCTGTTAAGAGATTTGAAATCACTGCTACAATGGTGAGAAAGAAACAATGAATTGATCTAAATAAGATGCAACTGAATTTGCTAGCTACAGGTCTCTATTTAGCATCATTAGATCCTCCTTGATCAAATATAGCTTTGCTGCTCCTCAATGATCTCTGATCATCCTTCAAATTCGCTTCTACAATAATCAATCCTCATATTACATTAATTCCACACATACTTCCACTTCACACTTATAATTCGCAACTTGACCTCTAAATTATACCATTTAGATTGTCAAGTCGACCCATTTACATGTTACATTTACCAATAAACCATACATCAGTCGACTACAAATATTACTCTAAACAAATAAATGTTATTTCATAAAACAATGAAATCCTTTACTGGTCGACCTTGCTTGGTAAATACTGCTTCCAAAAATTTCCTAAGTTAACCTTCTTGACTCGGTTAGCATTGCAATATCCTTAAAATCCTTTGGTTGCCAAGTTTATTCGGTAAGAACTGAATTCCTTCATGAGAGCTCAATAAGATCTGCTTATGCCACATTTCCTTTGATGACCGAGTGAGCTCGATAAGAACTATTTTTGCCACATTTCCTTTGATGACTGAGTGAGCTCGGTAAGAATGATTTACTCAATAGATACTGCAAGTTTTCTTTACTAACCTCCTAGGATTAGTAGATTCTGTCCTTTTTCCTTGCTGACCATCTAAGCTCGGTAGACTCTATCCTTTGCCTTGCTAACCTTCTAAGCTCGGTAGACTCTATCCTTTGCCTTGCTGACCTTCTAAGATCGGTAGACACTGTCCTTTGCCTTGCTAACCTTCTGAGCTTGGTAGACTCTATTTGATGACTAATATGAAATTTGTGTGACATCAAAGACAACACACAATTGAACAATTGTATCCAAAAATCTCCCTCTTTGGCATTGATGGCAACACAACATGTCATAGCAGAATGGAATTTGAAAACAAGTCTTTTACTGACAGAATACTTCACTTTCTACATCAAACTCCCTCTTTCATAATAATCTCTCCCTCTTACACAAATTCTTATTATTTTACAATATTTTAGAAAGATATGACAGTATACTCTCCCTCTTTGACAACACATTCCAAAGACAACTCAAAACAATTGAATAGAATTGTACCTGATGTACTAATTCATACATAATGTCTTTATTGGTTTGCTACATCAACTGATAGATCTTCAATTCTGTTCCTATTGATGCATCACTAGAACTATATTTTAGTGAGCTTCAAATAGGGGAATGACCCCTAACTTACCTCTTAGATACAAGAATGCATCCTTAGGTAAAGGCTTTGTGAATATGTTAGAATTTTTTTCTTTGTATGGACATATTCCAATCTTATTTCTTTTTCTTGCACCAATTCTCTAACAAAGTGATACTTTATGGCAATATGCTTGGTTTTTGAATGCATCATTGGATTCTTGGAGATGTTAATTGCACTTGTGTTATCAAAAAACATAACAACAAGTTCTTTGATTTATTTCTTCATACCTTCCAATAATTATTTAAACCACACAATGTTTGAGCAATTTACTGCTGCTGCAACATATTCAGCCTCTGCTGTGAATTGAGATGTATAATTCTACTTTTTTCTTGTCCAAGAAACCAACCTTTTTCCAAGAAAGAAAGCTCCTCCACTTGTGCTCTTTCTATCATCAATATTTCCTGCCCAATCTGCATTAGTGAACACCTTTCAATCCAAATTTCTTCCAAGTTTATACCATAATCCATATTCTTTAGTTCCTTTTAAGTACATGATCCTTTTGATTTCCATCATGTGATTTTATTTTGGTTTTGATGAGAATCTTGCTACAATTCCTACTGCAAGGGCAATGTCTAGTCTTGTGTGCACTACATATTGCAACTTTCCAATCATAGATCTATACAATGTCTGATGCACTTCCTTTGATTCATCATCCTTGGTAAGTTTTAATCTAGTATAGATAGGAGTCCCAACTGGTTTGCAATCTTCCATACAAAACTTTTTTAGTATCTTCTTGATGTATTTAGATTGAGTGATGTAGATGCCATTCTTACTCTATTGAATTTGAAGACCAACAAAGAATTTAATTTCACCAAACATTGAAATTTAAAATTCTTTGTTCATTTTCTCTGAGAATTCTTTGCAAAGATCTTCATTTTCTATGAAAAAAGTATCATCTACAAATATTTTTGCCAAAACAATCTTATTATCTAGTCCTTCCTTTATGTACAAACTATTTTTGTCATTAGTTCTTTGCAAACCAATCTGAATAAGATAGTTATGCAATCTTTCATACCCTACTCTAGGGGCTTATTTCAGACCATATAATGCTTTATGCAATTTTCAGACCATGTCCTTCTTGTCTAGATCAACAAAACCTTTAGGCTATTCAATGTAAACCTCTTCATCTAATACGCCATTGAGAAATACTGACTTGACATCCATCTGATAAAAGTTGAATCCTTTGAATGAAATGAATGCAAGTAAAGTTTTGACACCTTCCAATCTTGCAATAGGAGCAAAAGTTTCTCCATAGTCTACACCTTCTTCTTGAGAGTATCCTTTGCATACCAGTCTAGCTTTGTTCCTTTATACCTTACCATCTTCATTTAGTTTGTTTCTAAATAACCACTTTGTTCCAATCACATTTTTGTCATTGGGTCTTGGTACAAGGGTGCATGTTTTATTTTTCTCTATCTGTTCTATCTCTTCATACATAGCTTCAATCCAAATTTCATTGTCTAATGCATCTTTGACATTTCTAGGTTCAAAATTAGCAAGTAAACAAGTGCCTTTCAACTTACTTCTTGTCATTGTTCCTTCTAATTTATCTCTAATGATCTGATCTGGTGCATGATGCTTTCTGACATACTTGGCTAACATAGGCTCCTTGCCTTTTGAATGACTTGCATTGTTATCCTTTTGTGTCTCAACTTCTAGTTCTAATTCTGGTTGCTTGGGCTTGGTAGATGCTAACTCAGTAGCTTCTATTTGCAACTCGGGTTCTTGCAACTCGGTAGGTACTGACTCAGTTTGAACTTCTTGTGACTCGGTTAATGAAGACTTTGGAGTTGAAGATTCTTGATTAATAGGTATACTTGGCATTGTAACAGGTTCCATGTAAACAAATCTTTTGTAGTCTTCAGGTTCCTTTTTGCTTTCTTCTTCTGTTCTTTTTGCAAACTCATCAACTTTCACATGTGCACTTTCTATGACTATATGAGTAGATAAGGTCAAATATCTATATGCTTTGCTTTGGCAAGAGTATCCCAAAAATATTCCTTCATCACTTTTTACATCAAATTTACCTTTTTAAAATTCTTTCAAAATGTATCAGATCAACAAGCTATTATTGTTGCTTTCTAGCAATTGTAACATATAGTTTAAATCCTATAGACTTAGGTTGGTTTAATAGCCATGTTGTAAATCCTTTAACAGGGTGACATTCCAAGTGAATCTTCTAAAGTCCTTTGATCAGGCACATTCCTAACAGTATGGTGAAATCCTCTAACAAGGTCACATTTAACAATGTGTTGTAAGCCTTTAACAGGGCATCACTTTAGAAGAGTGAGAATTAAGTAGCATGTTACTAGTGGTTTTTCTTGAATTAGGTTTCCATGTAAATCACTGTGTCATGGGTGGATCTTGCATGTTTTATCTTTGCATATTGATTTACTGTAATTTGCTAGGATGATTGATTTAAGCTTGGATGGATGAAAAGTTTATGGATTCACTATAATTTGTGAAAAAGTATTATTAGGGCATTTGGACTTTGGATAACTTATTCACCCCCCCTCTCAGTTATTCTAAAGAATTCTAACAATTGGTATCAAAGCCAAACTGCTGATTTAGTTTAAAGGGACTATAAGTAGAAAAGATTAGAATGCCTAAGAGAGAAGTTCCCAAGCTCAACAAAGAAAACTTTGTTGCATGGGAAAGTTTGATGAAGCTACATCTTGGATCCATAGGAGATTATGCCCAAAATTCAATTTTTGTTGAACATGCTAATCCAACTGGTACTCTTACTGCAAAAGATTTGAAAAACAAATAGGAACACAATCAGACAATGTTGGAGATTGCTTCTGCACTCAACTATGCTAAATTTGATGATATCAAAGGATGTGACACCGCATTCAAAATGTGGAAAGCCCTATCAAACATCTATGGAGGAGATCAGAATGTACAAACAGAAAAAAGAGAAAGCCTCAGAGGAAAGTGAGAATGCTGCTCAGTATGGCGCTAGAATAAAGGAAGTGGTAAGTGCAATAAGATGTTTGAGTGGTCAATTGGATGAAGATACTGTTAATAGTAATTTCTTAAGAACCTTGCTCCCTATCTATGCTATTAGAGTATCGGCAATACAAGAACTGAGATGTGTGCTAGGAAACAATCTAAGTTTTGAAGGTATAGTGGGAATACTGACTGCATTAGAGTTATCAGCCTTTGATAACTACAGACCTGAGAATGTTGAGTCTGCTTTTAAGGCCAAACTATCACTAAAAGATGCTGAACAAGTGAAATCAAAGAAAGGAAGAAAAATGAAATATGTATCCAGTGATAGTAGCATTGAGGAGGAAGATGTGGAACAATTTGAAGCATTTCTAGCTAGAAGATTTCACAGAGGCAAAGGAAAATTCAAAGGTAAGATGCCTATCATTTTTTTCAATTGCAATGAAGTAGGACATATTGCTGCAATGTGTACATAGAAAAAGGATTACAAGGAAGGCAACAAGTACAAATATAGAAGAGAAGATGATAAGAAAGATTACAAAGACAAAGGCAATAAGTGTTATATTGCTGAAGATAATTCTGATGATAATGATGATGAAGTTGTTTATGTAGCCATGAAGGATCAATCTGATGAAGAAGAACCTACAGCACTGGTAACATGTATGAACAAAAATGATAGATGGATCATAGACAATGGATGCTCACATCACATGACAGGAGACAAAAGTAAGTTTGTTAACTTTACTCAGTATGATGGAAATAGTGTTAGATTTGGTAATGATGTTCCATGTCAAATAAAAGGAAAAGGCTCCATTAAGCTCACAGAACAAATTTCATGTGATAATGTATACTATGTCAAAGGATTAAACTACAATTTTTTGAGTGTCTCACAGTTAGGCAATGTTGGATGCAAAGTAGAATTTGGAAACAAAATTGCAAAAATCTATGGTACTGATGGTAAATTGATAGGAAAAGGAGATCAAACAAGAAGTAATCTATTTTATCTTGATATGGATAATGTTTCTTTTTTTGTTGCAAAATTTGATGATGAATGGTTATGGCATAAAAGGCTATGTCATGTCAACTTTGACAATTTGGTCAATATTAGTAAAATGAAGAAAATTAGAGGTTTACCAAAATTGAAGAAACCTAATAATATCATGTACAAACAATTTCAGCTGGGAAAGATGACAAAGTCAAGTTTCAAAAGCAAAAACTATACATTTAAAGAAGTACTTGAGTTAGTTCATACTGATTTATGTGGTCCAATGAAAGTACAAAGCTATAAAGGAGATAAATACATAATGTTGTTTGTTGATGACTATTCCAACATGATGATTGTTATGTTCCTAAAGTAAAAATCTAATACTTTTCAAATGTTTAAGTGGTATGTGGCTAGAGTTGAAGAGGAAACAGGAAAAAGTTTGAAATACTTGAGATCAGATAGAGGTGGTGAATTCACATCAAATGAATTCGAGATATTTTGTAATGACAAAGGAATCAAAAGACAAACGTTAGCTCCTAGAACTCCCCCACAGAATGGAATTGCTGAGAGAACAAATAGATCTTTGATTGACTGTGCCAGAACATTAATGATGGAAAAGACTATTGCTCTAAAATACTAGAGAGAAGCTATAAGTGTAGTTGTTCATATACTAAACTGAGTACAAGTTAAGAAAGGTACTAATACAACACCTTTTGAATTATGGTGTGGTCACTCACCCAATGTAAAATATTTCAAAGTATTTGGTTGCAAATGTTTTATCCTTAAAGATGCTAGAAATGGAAAATTTCATGCAAAAAGTGATGAAGGTATATTCCTTGGTTACTCCACTAGAAGTAAGGCGTACAAGTGTTTGAATACTAACACTAAAAAAATTGTGGAAAGTGCAAATGTAAACTTTGATGAGCATACAGAAGTCCAAGCTAAAGAACCAAAGAGAATGAATGAATACATAACCTTTTTGTATTTTTATGAAGGAATGCCTATTGATGAGGATGCTGTCAATCAAATTGGGATTCAACAAAAATTTTTAGTTTCAGCCGAGTCACAACCAATGAATGTCAAGTTACATTCAGAAGTCGAGCTACAGAATGAAAGAAATGCACAATCTAATCCTAAAGTCAGTACACATAAAAGAGATGAGGAACAATCTGACAACTTAGTGCATAATGACCCTGAATTCAAAAGATCAGACATGGAAACAAGGACAGAACCAAGATAATACAAATATGTAAAAAGACATCACCCTGCTGAACAGATAATTGGTGACAAAGATGCAAGACCAATGACAAGGAATAGACTAAGACATAAATCATGTCTGATTAGAAAATATGAACCTAAGACAGTATATGGTGTATTACAAGATGATGACTTTTATAAAGCTATGGAAGAAGAGATTGATCAAATAAAGAAGAACAAAACCTGGAGTTTGGTTCCCAGACCAGTTGACAAGAATGTGATTGGCACCAAGTGGCTATTTAGAAACAAGTTAGATGAGAATGGTGAGATTACTAGAAATAAAGCTAGACTAGTATGCAAGGGTTATGTTCAAGAAGAAGGATTAGACTATGGGAAAACATTCGCCCTTGTTGCTAGAATGAAAGGAGTAAGAACTTTACTTGCATATGCTGCATATAAAGGTTTTAAAGTCTATCAGATGGATGTAAAGTTTTCTTTTTTAAATAGTATATTAGAAGAGGAAGTCTATATTGAACAACTAGAGGGATTTGTTGATGAGAACAACAGGGATATGGTTTGTAAATTACATAAAGCACTCTATGGTCTGAAACAAGCACCCAGAGCATGGTATGAGAGACTTCACAAGTATCTAGTGCAAATAGGATTTGAAAGAACTGATGATAATAGCAACATGTACATCAAATCAGAAGAAGGAAAGAATATTATTGTATCTAAAATCTTTGTGGATGACATAGTTTTTGGAGGAAAGGAAGTACTTTGCAAAGGCTTTGCTGACAAAATGAAACATGAGTTTGAGATGTCTATGTTTGGAGAGATCAAATTTTTTGTTGGATTGCAAGTACATCAACTAAAACATGGTATATTTGTGACACAATCAAAGTACATCAAAGAGATTCTTGAAAAGTTTAGATTGGAGGAGTCCAAACCAGTCAGTACACCAATGGCAACAAGAAATAAGCTATCCAAAAATGATGTATTAGCTGAAGTTAATCAAACAATGTACAGATCCATGATTGAAAAACTACAATATGTTGTACATAGCAGACTAGACATAGCATTAGCAGTTGGAATAGTGGCTAAATTCTCTACTAATCCCAAAGAAAATCATCTCATAGTAGTAAAAAGAATAATGAGGTATCTCAAAGGAACTGATAACTTTGGTCTATATTATAAAAAGAATGAGAGTTTGAGCTCAATGCATATATAGATGCAGATTGGGGAGGCAACATTGATGACAGAAAAAGAACAAGTGGAGGTGCATTATTTTTAGGTAAAAGGCTAGTTACTTGGACTAGCAAGAAACAAACATGCACATCCTAGTCCACTGCAGAATCAAAATATGTGGCAACAACAGTTAATTGCACAAACATTGTGTGGCTCACACATCTATTGAAAGGAATGAAAGAAGAGGTAACTAAACCTATAATATTGTATTGTGATAACACAAGTGCTATAAACATATCCAAAAATCCAATAATGCATGCAAAAACTAAGCATATTGCAATCAAGTATCATTATGTCAGAGAATTGGTAGAAGACAAACAAGTGAAGTTGGAGTACATTCACACAAAGGAACAAAATATAGATATCTTCAGCAAACGATTGCCCAAGGATGCTTATGAATATCTTAGAGGCAACTTGGGGGTAATACCCCTAACTCAAGCAGTATAAAATAACAAGGAAGCTACCCTGCATCAATAGGAATAAATCATCGAAATATCTGAAGAATGATGTAGAGGATGATAGCAGGAGTAGAAACTCCAAATTAGTCACAAGCATGGTGATAGAGGGAGAAGACATCATAGCCAAAGCTTATATTGTGTATATTAAAGATGCTAGGGAGAAATATGTAAAAAACTGATCAATACAAAGCAAGAGGGAGATATATAAGAAAGAGGGAGATATATGAGATCAGTAGTAAGGATGTAGCAATCAAGAAAGTAGCAGGAAATGTATACAATCTTGGTGGTAACTAAGTTAATCAATTGGTCAGTTTGGTTTGCCATCAATACCAAAGAGGGAGATTGTTGGAAATGATTGAAAAGCTCATGAGGGAGATTGTTGGAAATGACTGAAGAGATCATACATAAAAAGTAATGGAACTAGTAAAGAATGTTCTCAATCATTGTTTTGTCATTGATGTCAAACTTGTTGCTTGCAGGAATGACAATTGCTTTAGTGATCCAAATACTATAATTTGGTTGATTGACAAGGAGGAGGCAATCAATAAGATGTAACTACAATAGCTAGAGAAAGGTTGAAGTTATGATGTTGTAATGAAGTAGAAGGATTAGCTAAGCCATTGATGAAAAAGTGTATTGATGACATACTCTAAGACACAAAGAATGGGCACACTAAAACATGTCAAAGATGTAAGGTTTTAGCTAAGTCATTTGTAAAGCCTAACTAAGTTCATTAAAAAGAGAGAGCCGAGTAGATACAAGTGTCGAGTAGATACAAGTGCCGAGCAGAAACAAGTGCCGAGAAGATACAAGTGCTAAGCAGAAACAAGTGTAGAGAAAGAAACAAGTGCCGAGAAAATACAAGTGCCAAGTAAAACAGAGGTGCCGAGCATCAGTAAACCAATAGTGCTGAGTTGCTGCATTATTTCAAAAATTGAAGATTTGTCAGATCTAAGTCAACAAGGTTGTTATCTTGAATTTTGTGAATTAAATAGAAGATAAGAATGATGAGCTGGTGGAACAGAACACCATGTAGAACATTTTTGGAGAATACAACTGGACTCTAGATGAAGTTTCTAGATAAGAGCAAGATATGAGGTAGATACATTGTATCCTACCTAATCCATTTGAAACCCTAAAATTGGAGAAGGAGAATCGAGCGGCAAAGACAATATAGATTTCTATTTAAGGAGTCATAAGGTCATGAAGCAAAAAAAAAAAAAGAGAAGGTCAAGCATGAAAGCATAAAGTGCTGAAGGAGGTGCTAAGGAGTAAGAAAGCACAATTACTCTGCTTCAACAGATGACCACAGATATGGTTGCATTGGTATGATGAGTAAGAAGACTCAAGGAGGTGAAGCTTGAGATGACAAGTTGTCAGAGCTAATGTGATCAAAGCCAAGCAAAAGGACTGAATTGAAGTGTGATCTGAAATCTGCAAAATATGTTGTAAGTTGTATCAAATCAACAAGCCATTATTGTTACTTTCTAGCAATTGTAACAGCTAGTTTAAATCCTATGGACTTAGGTTGGTTTAATAGCCATGTTGTAAATCCTTTAACATGGTGACAATCCAAGTGAATGTTCTAAAGTCCTTTGATTAGGCCCATTCCTAACAGTATGGTGAAATCCTCTAACAAGGTCACATTTAACAGTGTGTTGTAAGCCTTTAACAGGCCATCACTTTAGAAGAGTGAGAATTAAGTAGCATGTTATTGGTGGTTTTTCTCAAATTGGGTTTCCATGTAAAACACTGTGTCATGTTTTCTTCTTGCATGTTTTATCTTTGCATATTGATTTACTGTAATTTGCTAGAATAATTGATTTAAGCTTGGATGGATGAAAAGTTTATGGATTCACTATAATTTGTGAAAAAGTATTATTAGGGCATTTGGACTTAGGATAATTGATTCACACCCCCCTCTCAGTTATTCTAAAGAATTCTAACACTAGATTAAATGTAATTTAAAAGTCTACCATTTTAAAACTTGAAACAACCAACCCAAAAGTAGAAAAATGAAACTTTCCAAAGCTCGATATCTCAAAACCTTTGAAAATTGAAAATTGGACTTGGGGTTAGGGATGAGGTCAACCCTATCCTAGGTTAGGGTCAAGGTCATCCTTGACCAAGGAAGTCAAAGTCCTTAGTTTCATAGAGAAAGTTGTCAAAAATAGGCTAGAAATATAGAGAGAGAAGCAGAACAGGGAAAAAACAACTAGATCCATGCAAAAACCAATTCAAGGCACTTAACATGACCCCAAACCACTTAATCAAAGGGATAAACTCTCTTAACATGGAATTTCTTCCATTTTAAGATGATATATTAAGCCACCACTTTAGCAAGAGTATGGATTCAATGCAAACTCTTGGTAAAGGAGAATAAAGAAGAGAACTAAGTGAATTCACAATGAGATAAAATAACACTTAGCTAGGAAAAAAGCCCCCAAGCTAAGGATTCTAACTCAACATACACGCACAAGTGTGTAAAAACAAAAGCAAAACCAAAAAAACATTAAAAAAATGGTTAGTACTAAACAAACCCAAATCAACTAGCACAAGAAACCTTGGTAAGAAATATTTCTCATACTAATATCATATTTGGAAAGCTATCATAAAAGCATAAATGATTACATAAGAAAGCCAAGAGAAACACTGTAAACAACATAGCTTCATGATCCAATCCTACTAGCATGGAAGCAAAAACAAAGAAAAGAAGAAGTGATTACCTTGCCTAGTAAGATGCCCACCTTACCGTGAATCACCAAAAGAGAGGGAGAGCCCAACAGGTGGCCAAACTTGATAGTTCACCCAAAAATAATTCTTGCAATTGTAATGAATCTTTTGACAACTTTTGGAACACCCATAGATCCACCTTCTTGTATCACTATGAATATGAAATGCATGTCTCCTCAGGATTTAGCAACTTATGTGTGTTACTTTCAAAATATTTAGCATATTGAAAATTGGAAATGTGTCTCTTCAAGATTTAGCAACTTATGTGCATTACCTTGTGAGGATTTAGCATATAAAATAGAAAAAAATATAGTACAAGGGGGACCCCATATATGCCCCCCTCCTTATCGTAACTATCTATTAGACATGATAAGGAAGAGGAAGAGGATACCTTCTTCATAAGGCAAGGAGATAGCCTATTTAACACCAATGTATACTATTTTTTTAATGAAGGATATTGATCCTTACAACCAAGAACATAGATAATCATGAAAAAGGATATGCCACTTATGGAAAAAGGATCCTCAAAGATAGAGATCTTATAAACAAGACCCCCACCATAAAGGAGTGTGTTTAGATGAAATATCATCGTTCAAAGATAAACCAAGGGGGAACAAAGATTCAATCATCAAGCCTCCTCTAAAGAAGAGGAAAAAGAATCTTTGAAATGAGGAAAACAACTCTAACACAAAAGCAAGGGTAAGAGTTTATGAAGAACATAATTTGCAACATAGAGAAGAGGTGATGACCTAGGACAACAACCTCTTATATAAAAATATTATCCATAGTCAAAACATCAATCAATATGAAGAAATAATATTGCAATATAAACAAATGCCACTAAGTTAAAGAAAGTAGTTCCGTAGACAAAGAGAAAGAAGGAAGAACCTTGTTCCCCAAGGAGGAAGATGAGGGATGCCTTTTCAAAAAAAATGTCTTAGAAAATATATCTTGAATAGGTTCTATGAATGATTATAAACATAATAAAAAATCATAGAAAAATAGGAGGGAAAAATACCAATTAAGCCCAATAAAAGGCTTAATGGATCCTAGGAGACTAGATGGAAATACACCTGTTGCTCCCTAGTCCAGAGACAAGAGGAGAAGAAATCTATATTATATCAAAAGGAGGGAAATCCCCTATATCAAAATTATGAAGGAATTGTAAAACTGCATGAGAGTGAGATATAATTCCTAAAACAACTCATTCATGAGCATACAATTTGAAATGTCTACAATCAAAAAGTAAGTGCATATTACATTAATGAAAAGAACATGTGTAATTAGATAAGGCATCTTTTAGTATAGGTTTGAATATTTCTTTTTTGAAATTCATTAATTCAACATACACCTGTTTAGCCACCTCTTGATGAATATCAAGGTTATCCAAAGTGGGTGTAGGGAGAAGTTTATGAAGAGGAGGGCGATGATTAACATCTCCTTCCTAAAATTGAGATTTCAAACAACCAACACCATGAAAATCTGGTTTAGAGGGTATATGAATGGGATACTTAATACCATGCTCATTAACTCCAAGTCCTAAACCTTTATAACCTTGTTTAGTTACCATATTATATCCTGTAGTATACATATCATGTAAAGATCATACAAGAGGTGATTTTTTATCATGCACATAAGTAAAGATTGTACAAGGTGGAATAATAGGTTTGGAAGAAGTATTTTCCTTTAATATCATCATGAATTAGAGGAGAAGGTAAATCAAAGAAATCTTGCACATCTACATCCTGAACTATAGCTTGAATTCCATCATAAGTATGGGAAGTACAAGGATTAATAGATGAAGAACTAGGCATCGGATTAGGAATAACAAGATTTAGATTAGGAAGATCCTTCACATAATCCAAAAGAACAATAAGTCTACCACATAAATCTTTAATGAAAAATTTGAATGTAGGAAGACTAGTATAAGTTAAATTCACAAAAAGCATAAGTGAGAATAAAATGAAAGATCATGAACATAATAAAATGAATGATACTCTCATAAACATCATAATTATGGTAAAGAGGTGCTAAAAGAATGGTAATAAAGAACATAACTACACACCAAAGCATCTTTATAATCTTCATAGTAAATGAAATGCAAGAAATGTTTTTGTATTTTTGAATTTAAAATGCAAAAGCATTAACTAAATATAATCTTAATGCAAGAAAAGACCTAAAAAATATGAAATGAAATGTGACAATGCAAAACTCAGTAGGGAATCCAATTCCACAAAAGAAAAGAGGGTAAGCATGTTAGGTTCACCAAAATGAACAGGATAAAAATAGGACCTATCCTCAACCCAAATTCTCAAAAGAAATGGTCCAAATTGATTAACCATAAGAAATTCATCAATGCACAAATGGATCAAACAATGGAGAATTGGGAAAAAGGAGGAAATCCTATAATCTTTTAGTTATGGAAAAAGTATGTAATTGAAATATGAAATGAATAGAAGAGAAATACTAACCTCAAA
The DNA here is from genome assembly GCA_028749045.1 of Cupressus sempervirens. Taxonomy (NCBI): domain Eukaryota; kingdom Viridiplantae; phylum Streptophyta; class Pinopsida; order Cupressales; family Cupressaceae; genus Cupressus; species Cupressus sempervirens. The sequence goes on from CM053793.1 coordinate 827,368,721, forward strand.
ATATGATGAATATGGAAAATTTTGATTTTTGATGTTTGTGTACAATTTTGGCAAATTTTGCAAACTATTTTGGACTGGAAATGTCGAGACGAAGAAAACCAAGAAATATTTTGTCCTTTTGAATGCAAGCTACCTTGACCTAGATAAAGGGGCACAATCTTACCCTGGGGCACAATTGTGCACCCAAAAGTTGACCTTGACTTGAACTACTCTAACAAAATTTTTGTTCATGAATAATGCATGTCTGAAAAAAAGGGTATCCAAATCTACACTTTAATTTGTTGTTCCACACTTGTATCTACAAGAAAAAGGGTTTTTTTGTTTGGATGAGAGGTTTGCCCTGGTCAAACCTTGGTTTGGAATCAACCTTAATAATGGAATTGAAATAGAGAATGCTAGCAAGTAGTAGAAGCAAATCTAACAATGAAGTTGTGATACTTGTAAGAATTTGGTATAGCTCTGATACCATGTAAGAATTTTCCTGAGGCAAGAATGAAATGCCAAGATCTAGAAGCTCAAGAGATAGCACAAGAGAGATAAGATATGATCAAATGATAATGGATATCAGATAATTGAATGAATACATCATAGAAGTGCATTGTATATAAAGGCAACTTATATGACTAGGAGTCATCAAAGAGATAAGCATACCAACGAAGAACATGTCCACCAAGAGTGGATTATCCTCCATTGTGCATGAATGTACATGCAATAATGAGAGGATAAGAATGTAAAGGTGTATCTCATAAAGAGATGTAGTAGACAACATGTGCTTAATTGGAGTGCAAACTATTGTGTTGTCAACATGACAACACATATGAATATGCAAACTCCTAGGTGTCTACATGACAACTAATATGAATATGCATTATTCTAAGTAAACTTAAGTGAAGTGTAAATAGTAAATACTTATTTACACCAACACCCCCCTTAAATGAAACTTAGGGAAATATACTTAAGCTCACAAAAGCTATATAATAATGCAAGATGAGTCCCAACTACTAGGCCATGTTAGGTACACATGTACAATGTACAAGTGTAAAAGATGGATGCAATGAAATCTCTCATAAAGAGGAGAAAGAGGGAAAACCACATGGGAAAAACCCCCCTCCAAAAAGAGAGATAAGTACAATAAAAGAAAATGAGAGAGAAGAAGACCTCATGTGAGGAAAAGATCCCACCCATAAGAGAGAAGGAGAAGAAGATAAACCAAATAATCCCCCCTCAATGTAGAATGTACACCTGTGGTAGATGTGCAAGGCTTAATGTAAAAACTTCTCCATAAGTGTAGAAAAAAATTCCTCCCCTTAGGAAGAAATAGTACCAAAGGTGTATCAATGAAGCCTCTCCCATTTGTAGGAAGAAACCTCAAAATGTATGAAATCTCTGAAACCTGCTCAAGTTCCCCATGTCAATACTAAAAGGTGCCTCCTCCAAATCATGTGTACTATTCCATTCCTTTTGAAAAAGACAAATCAAGCTCAATTGAGGATAAATGTAGAACATGTATCAAAGACTCAAGTGTCTCCTCTGAAGAGAAAGTGACCTCCTCCAACTATTGTATCAAAGGATCTACCATCATGTCAACCTTGAAAGATTTATCAAGTAGAGAATGAAGATGAGGGTTAATATGCTCCCTCGTAATAATTGACAAAGGATCATCTTCACCAAAGAGAAGATGAATGCTATTAATAGTGTCTCCCAAATCTAAAATGTAGGACCCCAAAAACAAATAGGAAATGTCTGTCAAGTAGTCATCCCATGTGACTGAGTATAGAAGACAAAAAATATCCTACTACACTGAATCACTTGAATCCATGGCTATGTGAATACAACTATCATCAGGAACAATAGTAGATGGAATATCAGTAGGAGGAGAAGAAATAGAAGGCTCAAGAACTTGATCATATGTGAGAACACCTAAGTTCAAGTAGCAAAAGTTCTCGTCAAAGTTTGAATCAACAATAGAAGTGTGATCAAAATCTGCCAAAGAATCTGCTAAGAAATCACTGTCATCATCATGAGAAAAATATGAGAAGTAGTATAGCCTAGATGTCTGATCAACCACTCCTGTAGAAATGATTTTTCTAGTCTCCAAGTCTCTAATAAAAATTGAATCAAGTGTAAATTCCATTGTCCTTCTTCTATCTCTATGAGTGAGCTGATAGATAGAAAGAAGATTATGACTTAGGTGAGGTACATACAACACATTTTTGAAGTATCCAATATTAAATTTCCAAACAAAATTCATGTAAGTATGATTTCCCATCAAAATAGGTGGAGTACGAAAAGGATAAAATGATGAAAACATAGACTGTGAAGAAGCCATATGATGAGAAGCCCCTGAATCTAGAAGCCATCTCCCTGAATCCCGACTTAAAGTAGCTACTAAGGCTTGACCTTTTCCCATGTGATCCTTTATCAAAATCTAAATTTGAAGAAGAGAATAAAGTGGTCATTCTTGATGGTAGACCAATTTGATTCTTCTTAAGAAGATTCTTGAGTTGATCTGTCTCCTTCTTATAAAAATGACGTTCTTTATGTCCATTCTTCTTGCAATATGCACAAGTAAGAAACTCCTTCTTAGATGTGCTACCATTATTGTTGGAGTTTTCTTGTGGTGAGGAGGTTGAGTGTTCTTTCTCTTATTGTGAATTTTGTTGCATTGGTTTTTTCTTCTTGTTATAACCTTTTCCTTGATTCCCTTTACTAACCACCAATGCTTTGGACTTTGAAGACTTAAGAATCCTTATGCTCATCAAATTTGATTTTTCTTCTATCAACATCTTTGTGAAGGAATAAAATGAAGGCATGGTATAGGAAGAATCGAAGGTTAACTTATGAGTGTTGAAGCTCGAAACAAATGATGTATACTCTCGAGGAAGTTTTCTCATCAAATTATAGATCAATTTTTCATCCTCTATGGTAATTACACAATCCTTAACCATTGACCTTAGCTTATGTTCCTTGTTGATATAGTCTTCAATTGTGTCATACTCCTTTGGATCTAATGACATGAGATTTTCATCAAGTTCAAAACCCCTAGCTTTGTTTACTTTTACATAGAAGCTAGCAAACTTATCCCATGTTTCTTTTATTGTTTTACAATTTTCAATATGGAAAATAAGATCTTCATGTACATAATTCCTCAAAGTACCAATATCAACCTTATTGTTATGATTCCATTCATTTAGTTTATTGGGATCAGATGGTGCAACCATGGTTCCACCAACATAATCAATTAAACCTTTTTCCATCATTTTACTCCATGCTCTAATTTTCCATGTAGCATAATTATGTGGAGGTAAAAGTGGAAACCTAGGAGAACTCTTGATGCAAAATAAAAGAACACAAGATAAAGAGAAGTGAAAACAATCAAGACACCTTGCCAATCACTCAATCAAAAAACCCCCCAAAATAGATGATTTTGGCACTTTATACTTAGTACATATACAACTGCCACTTCTCAAAATGAACCAAAGTAGACTTCTAATTTTGATGTTTACAAAAGAAAATATGCATCTATATTAGACTCAACAAGATAAGACACAATATCTTTCAAGAATCTAATTAGTTACAAGTGCCAAAATGGGCCAAAAATGACCAAATGCTGAAAGTACTATGTCTACTTAGAATTACTCCAAACTGATACCAAATCTTGAATGTAGACAAAAAATCATGCACTTAAAAAAAAATAGCACCTAAATATGTGTCCAAATGAGCCCAAACTAAGCCTTTGAAGTTGCAAAAATTAGGATTTGTGATTTTTAGAAAACTTTAGGAATAAGGATTGCAAACAACTTGCAGTGATGTGTAGATCACAAAATTCTAACCCAAAACAAAAAAAATTCTTGAAAGAAGGAGTCCGTATGAGGGAGATATCACTGTTTGAAAATCCCCTATGTAATAATTTTTTTTGAATTAGTGCTGTCACACCTCCAAAAAAAATGACTCCTAGATTTCACCTCAGATGTCTGATTTTGATAAAACAAGAGTCAATTTAGGGGTTTTTTGACCTTTTGAGTATGATGCCAACATCTTATTTGCACTAGAAAGCTCCAATCTTGACCTACAAAAAAAATCTCTCCCATTGCTATGTAATGAAACTCCTATGGCTTTGATACCATGTAAGAATTTGCTTGAGGCAAGAATGAAATGCCAAGATCTAGAAGCTCAAGAGATAGCACAAGAGAGATAAGATAGGATCAAATGAGAATGGATATCAAATAATTAGATGAATACATGATAGAAGTGTCTTGTATATAAAGACAATTGATATGGCTAGGAGTTAGTAAAGAGATAAGCATACCAACTAAGCACATGTCCACCAAGAGTGGATTATCCTCCATTGTGCATGAATGTATGTGCAAAAATGAGAGGATAAGAATGTAAAGATGTATCTCATAAAGAGATGTAGTAGACAAGATGTGCTCAATTGCAGTGCAAACTACTATGTTGTCAACATGACAACTCATATGAATATGCAAACTCCTAGGTGTCTACATGACAACTAATATGAATATGCATTAACTTAAGTAAACTTAAGTAAAGTGTAAATAGTAAATACTTGTTTACACCAACAATACTCAATAGATATGCAATTGTATTTGAAATGTAAACAAATATATTGATACGAAAGCTTGAACATAACATTACTAAATGTAAAAAAAACCTCCATGATTGTATGCCTAAAATCCACCTTGATAGAAGAATGAATAGATCTTGAAGATGAACAAATAATTTTGAAGGAAGATCACACTACCATGATGGTTAGATCTATGGTTTTGAATAATAAATCTTGAATGCTTGAACCAAATCCATTCAAAGGATTGAATGGTTCAATCCTTGATCTTTAGCTGAAAACTTGAATGCTTGAAATGCTTGCTTGAAATTCGCTAGATGATGGTTTGCAAATGCTCTCATAAAAAGTATATCATAACTTTTCTCATAGATAGTGGATTTCAAAATGAGGAAATAAGGCTTCCTTATATAGAGATCTAGCGCACAAACTTCTAGAGAAGGCCAACATGGGAGCATTAAATCCCAATTAACCTTAACCCCTAGAAATAGACCTAGATTAAATGCAATTTAAGATTCTAGCATTTTGAAACTTGAAACAGCCAACCCAAAAGTAGGAAAATGAAACTTTCCAAAGCCTGATATCCTAAAACCTTTGAAAATTAAAAGTTTGACCTAGGTCAGGGATGAGGTCAACCCTACGCTAGGTAAGGGTTGAGGTCATCCTTGAACTAGGTAAACCTTGACCCAAAAATTCAAAGTGCTCAATTTCATAGAGAAAGTTGTTAGAAATAGGCTGGAAATAAAGAGAGCGAAGAGAAATAGGGGAAAAATAGCTACATCCATGCAAAAACCTATTTAAGGTGCTTAACATGATCCCAGATCACTTACTCAAAGGGCTAAATTCTCTTAACATGGAAGTGCTTCCATTTTAAGATGATACAAAAATTAAAAGAAAATTGATGCGCCAAAAAATTATTTAATTTCTTTTAAAGAATCAAAATTAAAGTTTCTACTACAGATTTAAATGTAATTTATTTTTTCTATTATTAAAAGCTAAAATCCCAAGAGAGAGGATTAACATTTAGAATGTTTCCTTACAAGAAAAAGAAAATATAAAAATATCATCTTCCTTTTTTTTGATATATTTAAGACATCTTAAAATATTAGATAGTTGGAAAAAGCATAAATGAAAGATAAGTCACATGAAAATTTTCAAAATAAGTTTAAAGAATAATATAAATAAATTATTGTTTTTTCTTAGACTCGTTTGGTTGCTAGAATTGAAGTGGAATAGGAATTGAAAAATTCCTAAAAAGTTTAATTTTTGGTTTGGTTGTGTCAAATTGGAATTGGGAATGGGAATACATATTCACATTTTGACCCAAAATAAGCATTTGTTGATTCCACCAAAATACTTGCTAGTGGAACCACAATTTCTATTCCCCTTCCCCTTTTTGATATTTGATTAAAATTTGAAGTTCATGCATTATTAAATTTTGGGCATACAATGATCCCACATCAGAGCTCTATTTGCTTCACCTTCTCATTTGCATCATCACATGGGTTTTCTTCACGATATTTTATTATCTGTGCCCAACTTGGAGTTCTACTAGGCACCAAGTATATCAATGCCATCCTTTACACACCCCAAATTCACTCAAAACATACACGCAATATCATCACATCTACAACTCCACCTAGATTTATTCTTGTTATACTGACAACAAATAAAACATCTCCTAGTCCTATAATAAGCTTCACACTATACTCCTTATTAGCCCCATACTCTAGAAACTTGGGAAGTGCAACATAGAGGGGATGAAGTCTAAACACCTCAATACATTACTTGTTGTCACTTTTTACACAAACCCACCTAGATCTTCTCCACATGCATCACACTTATGATTCAAATGAGTCTATACTTAATATTAAAAAATTTCTCTTATGGATGTCATTGTTCTTCAAATCTCAATAGCTAGAGGTATTGTTATGAAATGAGCTGTCATTCCCTAAAATATGCATGTAGGACTAGTAGTTACCATCTATCTCTACAATAATATCCTGAAATCTCTAGAGCCTACAAACTCTCAAACAAATAAATCCCTTTAATGAGTTGTGGCTTCTCATATATATATATATATATATATATATATATGTAATGCAATGCATTGTATCAGAACATATATTATTTGATAGAATACCTCAATGAGATGTCAAATCATGCAACAATATTGTAGGCTGTGCAAGAATTAAATTAGAATTTAAGGATTTTTAAACCTTCATGCTAAAAATGACTACCTTGAAAATACACTAACCTTATTGGTACAATTCTATCCTGATACAAATCAATCATATGGACATCTATGCAAATATAGAATCACAAACATGACACACAAACAATTTTAAAAATGCCTGAGCCATGAGATTAACTAAACATTGCACACAAACTTAGTCTTACTTCAAACCCAGTTTTGTACAACCAAACATGGAATTAACATATTCCCAATCAAAATTTAAGCCAAGGAAATGAATCTTGAATTGTGATTTCCAATTCTAATTCCCAAGTCCTATGCCAACAACCAAACATGCCCTTTAGGTCAAACCTCTTACCCTTATTTTGGATTAGAGTTAGGTTTGAAAATGCCAACTTCATCTTCAACCCAAATTCTATTCTTCTTTTCATTTTCTCCGCCATGTCCCATTCTTACAAACCCTAGCCTATTTTTTTCTTCTCCATTTTATTACCAAGTTGTAGGTTGAAGGATGCATGGAAGTTAGCTAATGAAAGAACACAAATAGTATTTTTAATAAATATATACATATATGTATACAAGTTTGTAAACACACACACACAAATATATTTATCTAAAAATATTCCATAGGAGATGTAATGCCCTGCTAGGGAACCCAAAAGAAATTAACCTAAAGTTTCACTAAATTTGCTAAATCAATTTTTTTGAAAGATAGTAAACAATAAGAGATAAATAGCAGAAACAATAACTCACATACATATAACTGTCCATAAACAAATTACATCTCTTAAGGGTCCTATGGTGTTGTATCACACACACACACACAAGTTTTATTAATATTAAATCTGATACATAACAAATCTAGCTCATAGAACAGTCACAAGTATGAATCCAATTAAATAATATACAATTATATAAGATGCCACTTGGCATAAGCATAATGCATAATCATCTGTTGTACATGTCATAGGGTATGAAAATCTCAAAGAATATACATCACGAATAAATACATCATCTCAAAAGATCTCTGATAATCAAATATAGTACAATAGAATATAACTATCCAATAAAAACACGAGATCAAAATGATAGGAACAACTACACAAGCACATCCAGCAATTACATCTAACTGTCAAATCTCAACGGTATAAGAAACACTACCACCAACCTTGTGGAACCTAAATGACCCACTCCCACCATGCTAAGGTGATAATCTCAAGTCCCAAACAAAAAACAACCCACAAGTCATAACAAACATCTAGGTCAAGAAAATTCTAATAGAAATCTATCTCAAAGGTACAAAGACACAAGTAACATCTATCCTAGAGGCAACAAAGGCATGTAGGAAATCTACTATACAAGTGGGGAAGTGTCATCACATGAGCCAACTCTAAGGTTACCCTGACAACCTCTCTAGACTCTGCCCCCCTAGTGTCTCTATGCGACATCAATATCCTTTCATATAGACAAGACATACTAACGAGGCAATATTGCAACCAAGCATCCTCTCTACTCCCATCCTAGCCTATACTAGCACTCAAGGCATGGGCGAGGAAAAAAATAAACTCTTATTATTTCATTGTAAACCCATTTAATAAAATGTTATCACTTATTAAAAAAAACTACAATGGATTACCCAGGCAACCTCTTTAGGGCTCTGGCCTCCATTACAAGCCACTTCCCAACATCACATAGATTACCTACCTACCCTAAGCTCATGAAAAGTACAACTAATAGAATCACATTTTTTACCTCATTCCTTTACAAGCAACTAGAAAACACCTATAGATAAAACACAATATTCACCTTAGTCCTATGCAAGCAACTGGAAAACACCTAAACATAAATCATAGTATTCACCTCAGTTCTATGCAAGCAACTGGAAAGCACCAAAAGATAACTAATAAAAAATTCATCATAGAAACATGTGATACATCACCATAGTTGGGTATAAAAGATCGTGACCAAATAATAACCATAACACCATATAAATACCAATCCATAACTCAAAGATCACATCACAAAACCATGACATCACATGACATCATAAAATAGTAACTCTCAGACCTCTAGTAGACATCCAAAATTGGTCAACACACTAAATTAATGACAAACCCAACACAAAGTAAAACGTACATCACAAGAAGTGTAGTTTCATACTTCATCCACTTTTGAAACAAACAAAAAGGTTCAATTTTCACAATTGGGTTTCAAGTTTTCACACTTCATTAAAAAAAATACCTCTAAAAGCCATTTACAAATGTTTACAAGTTCCCTCTAAGATAAAAGATCATTTAATTAAATCAATATTAGGCTTAAAATAAATAAATCAATTATACATGATTTGATTAAAACTATAATTAATTTCCAAATCATATAATTAATTAAACTAAGTATTTTTTTAATAAACATTATTAAAATTAAATAACTATTATTAAATTATTTAAATAATAACTATTAATTATTAAATAAAATAATATTAATTTATTAATAGCAATATTTACTATTTAATAATATAATACAAATTATTTAATATTTATTAATATTGTTTAATATTAATTAAATTAATTAATAATAAATAAATTATATTAAATATATTAATTAATTAATAAAATAATTAAAAAAACCTACCATAAAAAATGTTTATGGCCCGTCGGCCTTGCTCCATCAGCAGCTCTGGCTACTTAGGTAGCCTTGGCTACCTTAATAGCTACGACTACTATTGGTAGCCTTGGTTGCATTTACAGTTGGCTACGATTGCAGTATGGGAGGGGGACAGGGGAGGTCATGACCACCAATTTTCGATGAAAATAAAATTGCAGCCCCCCATACAAAACAATATTTATTGATTTATTGATTTTTATATATGATAAAAATCATCACAGTAATTATTTACTGTGGTGATTTTTATTAATATATTTATTATTTTTTTACAACTTTTTCAGCATAGACCTAATTGGAAAATGAATACAAAACTTTCAAAGTTGTAAATATAGTTTATGATACTTTTCTTTAAAAGCGCATCTCGAATCCAAGCAATCACATTATGAATCTCCAAAACTATCAAACATGGGTTTCCAATATCAAATTATTCACAGATGTTTTCAAGAATGATAGTTTTCATTAGAAGGGTTTCAACGTGAATTAAATTATGAAAACAAATCCATTTAGACATGGAGAAGACAAAGATGTCAAAGAGGAATTACTATGCAAAATCAACAAGATCCTATCTTCATCTGATGCTTAGAGGTCGCAAGAAAAATCCCTTCCTTTCGAAAACCCTCTTTCTCGAAAATTAGCTCCCCCAAACCCATGTGTGGAGAAATGAGCTCTGATTTCTTAATAAAGAGCTTTCTACCTCTTAGGATTTTTGTTTTGCAATCATGTGAAACCTTTTTCTTTATTATTTTATTTTATTTTAATTTCATGTGCAAATTTTTTGTATTTTAATTAAAATAAACTTTATTAAAATTATTCTCTCTCTATTTTATTAAATCTCAAGATGTCTTTAATAAAATATTTAATAATTTAACTAATAATAATATTTAGAGTTAAATTATAAAAATAAAACTCCTAAGTAAATTATTATTTAAGTAAATAAATATAATTATGCCAAAATTAGAACTTTAATTAAATCTTTTAAATTTAATTAATTTATCAATTAATTAAATATAATTAAATATTGATTTTTCTTTATAAATTTAATATTTTGATTTGATTTAATTATAACTAAAAATCACAATAGATCCACAAAACTAAATAAGAAAACTCATTATAAAGGACATAGTACTAAATAAAACTTAAGGGTCAAAATCATGAATTCACGTCTCATGATGAATTTAGAAGGGTAAAAGTCAGATACTTGTCCTACTTTCTAGGATAATTGGCTTAATGTTAGGATTTGGACTCAAGAATTATCTCCCCTATTTATCATCGAGATTCTGTGATAAGGCAGGCTCACCGTGGCAATTTAGGGAAGTCGATGCCCAATACCTACAATCTGCATAAAATCTGAGCATGTACATATAGAAATAATCTAAACTAAACAAGCAATGATGGGGAGTGGTGCATTGTGTAGATCCCAACTAGAAGGTGACTACAACTTCCTCACTCAACCACATTAGAAATGTCAAACATAAAGTAAAACATACAAGAACACCATACACATGCAAGTATGGGGTAAGTATCCATAGAAACTACATATAAATCATTCATCTAACTATCATCATGAAATAGCTAAAATCACTATATGAACATATGAAACATCATCATTGAAAGGATAAACATATATAAATAGAGTCTAAAATAATGTCTAATCAAATTCAGTAACCAAGTATTGCTAATTATAAAACATAATCATAAAATTGGCCTAAAAGAATTCAACAACATAACATGAAAACTAAACTAGGGGTAGGCATTACAAGGTTGTACAAACTATAATGGAAGATTTCAATATAGAAGGCTCTACTCTTTTATTTTATGTTCATGTTTGTAGGTCTGATTATGGAGTTTTTATTTTAATTCTATTTAGAAATATATAGATTTTAGTTATATAGCTCTTTTTAGAATCTCCTTGAAGTGATTGCATTTTTTTTGGTCAACTAGGGTTTTAGCACAGTTTCTTTATGTTTTACGGGGTACCCCTAAACCCCCTATGATTTACACTCCCTATTTTTTTCATGTGCCTTCGATGCTCTCTTGTTTTTTGGGTGTTGCATTTTTTAATGTGAATTATTTTTGTAAGAAAACAAAATTTAAAAAAATGTTTTGGGGTCCTCATCTCCCCACAGGTCATAGCCCTTGCGAGCTCCCTATTGCTCATTGTAGGTGAGGTGCTACACACATTAGCACCCCTTTGGGGTCCAACCTTGTGTAGGGCTATGAAACCCCTATGAGAATTGTGTGGGTGTGGGGGTGGGGTATGGGATCCCTACCCCCATATTATTTTGACAATTTTTTTAAAAATAAACCCACAGTAACCTCTATTTTATATTTTTTCTGTTGTGACGTGGAGCCTAATCAAACTTAGAGGTTTATACGATGAAATTTTCTCCCTATATTATTTCTATGAGGGTTTGGTGGCAGTACCCCTACGGGGTTCTAGGGCAGCACCCCAGGTTCACTCATTGTCAGAGTACAAGGTCGGTTTGACGGGTAATGCAAAGCCAAAAATGCCCTTATATTGTAAAAGGCATCAACCACTATTTTTCTATTATTCTAGCCCTAATTTTTTAAGTGGAAAAAGCTTGTATAAAAAAGGCTCAGGGTTAGGGATTTCATAATGTAATGGTGATATTTGTAGCTTCTTGTAGTGGTATTGAGCTATTAGGGATTACACATTGTAATCAGGTTGCAATCATTGGATCATAATAATATTGGACTTGCTATTGGTGGACGTAGCTTAGGGATTGGGTGAACCACAATAAATCTTGATTTCTTGTATTCTCTTCCCTGTGATCTATTATTTTCTGATATTGGTTATATTTGCATGGAAATGTTATTTCTATCTGAAGTTAATCCTAACAAGTGGTATTAGAGCTAGACGATTGTCATTTTTTTTAGCCATACCATCGTCATTTTTTTTAGTGATCCAAAATAGGAAGGTCTCATGGTTGAGTGGGAGCCTTGTAGTTGAGTGGGAGTGATGGAAGACAAGGGTAAGCTAAGGGTTGACAAGTTTAATGGGCAAAACTTTTAGCTATGGAAGATGCAAATGGAAGACTATCTCTATCAAAAGGATTTATGGAAGCCGTTGGAAGAAAAAAAAAGAATCAAGGATCTATATCAAATGATGAATAGGATATTTTGGATAGAAAAGCACTTAGAAGTATTCGATTATGCCTAGCACCATCGGCAGCATTTAATATTACAAAAGCAAAGACAACATAAGAGTTGATGCTAACCCTAGTGAAACTGTATGAAAAGCCCTCTGATTCAAACAAGGTATTTCTCATGAAGAATTTATTTAATATGAAAATGACAAAAGGTGGATCTATTGTGGATCATTTAAATGAGTTTAATACTATTACTAGTCAGTTATCTTCTGTGGGTATCAATTTTGATGAAGAAATTAGGGCTCTCTTAATTTTGTGATCTTTGCCTAAAAGCTGGAATAGCTTGGTAATGGCTGTGAGTAATTATATTTTTGGATCTAGTACCCTAAAATATGATGATGTGATCAGTGTTATTTTGAGTGAGGAAACTCGTCAAAAAATCCTCAGCTAGATCTACATCAAGAAGTGCTTTGAATGCACAAAGAAGAGGCAGAACAACTGAAAGAGGAAATAATTCCAGAAATCATGTGAAATCAAGAGGAAAGTCAAAAGGGAGGAGGTGTCAATCAAGAGGACCAAACAAATATTGGTACTGTGGGAAACTAGGGCATAAAAAGAAAAATTGCTGGACTTGAAAGAAAAATGAAGGAGAAAAGCAAGATGGAGACAAGGAGGCAAATGTGGTAAGTAACAAATTTGAAGAGGATGCTTTGCTTCTATCTTTAGAAAGCGTTGATGATTCATGGGTTTTAGATTCTGGTGCTTCATTTCATGCTACTCCTCATAGAGGTTATTTCATTAATTAGTCCAAGGGGATTTTGGGCTTGTTTATTTGGGGGATAATGAACCTTGTCAGATTGTTGGAAAGGGAAAAGTTAAGATTAAGTTGCAGAATGGGAATCATTGGCTACTACGTGAGGTAAGACATGTTCCAAGCCTGAGTAGGAATTTAATTTTAGTAGTCTAACTTGGTGATGAGGGTTGTGTAATTACTTTTAATGATAAAAATTGGAAGGTTTCAAAAAGTTTGCTTGTAATAAAAAAACGTGTGAAAGTAGGCACCTTATATCTTTGTACAAGTTATATTATTCCTTCTACTTTGATTGTTTCAGAGAAAAATGAATGTTCAGGAATAATTGCTATAGTTGAGCAGGGAGAACAAATAGCCACTATAGATTTTGATACAATGTTGTGGCACTACAGACTTGGGCACATGAGTGAGAAAGGTATGAAAGTAATTCATTCAAAGAAAATTTTACCAGGTCTAAAATGTGTTAATATAGATTTCTATGAAAGTTTTGTGTATGAAAAATAAAAGAGAGTGAGTTTTGTGAAGACTAGGATGTAAAATAAAAGTGAGAAATTAGAGCTTGTGCATACAGACGTATGGAGACCAGCTTAGGGATCTTCCCTTGGTGGCTCTCATTATTATGTTACCTTTATTGATGATGTAACTAGAAAAGTATGGGTTTATTTCCTTAGAAAAAATCTAATCTATTTCAAACTTTTAAGAAATGGAAATATTTGGTTGAAAATGAGATTGGTAAGAAGTTAAAATATCTTAGATTTGATAATGGTGGTGAGTATTGCAATCATGAATTTGAAGGTTATTGCTCCACTAATGGTATTCATAGATAGAAAACTATTCCAAGGACTCCATAGGAAAATGGAGTGGTTGAATGCATGAATAGGACTATAATGGAGCGTGTAAGGAGCATGAGGTTGCATGCTAGGTTTCCCTTACACATGTGGGTGGAAGCTATTAATATTGCTATAAATTAGATTAATAGAGGTCCCTCTACTCCTTTGGGTTGTGGTATTTCAGAGGAAGTATGGACTGGTAAGAAGGTGAGTTATTCTTTTTTCAAGACCTTTGGTTGTGAAGCATTTGCTCATATAGATTTTGAAAATAGAACCAAGTTGGAAGCTAAGTCAAATAAATATGTATTTTTTGGATATGGCATTAATGAATTTGGTTATAGGCTTTGGAATTTGGTTATAGGCTTTGGAATTTTGAAAATCATAAAATTATATGAAGCAGGGATGTCATATTCAATGAGAAGTGTTGTACAAAGATCTGTTGCAGCAACATGAGAAGAAAAAAAATGATAATGCAGTATTGGATGATACTCCAAAACTTGATGTTCCAAGAATTCCCCATGATGTGTAACAACCACAACAACAAATACCACACACCCTAGTGAATGCTAGACGGTAAACAAGGATGAGTAGATCTCCAACAAGATTTTTTTCTTCCTTGTATTCTATTTTACTTACTGATACTAGTAAACCTGAATGTTATGATGAAGCTATGTAGGTGGATACTAAGTTTCAGTGGGAGTCTGCAATGAAAGACAAAATTGACTCTTTGTTGAAAAATAAGACATGAGATTTATGCAAGTTTCCTATAGGTAAAAAGGCTTTACAGAATAAATGGGTTTATAGGTTGAAAGAAGAGGATGGAGGTAAGAAAATATTTAAAGCTAGGTTAGTTGTAAAAGGATTTGCACAAAAAAAGGGGCATTGATTTTGATGAGATATTTTCTTCTATTGTTAAAATGACTTCTATTCGTACTATTTTTAGTATTGTGGCTACTGAAGATTTGAATTTAGAGTAGCTCAATGTTAAAAAAACCTTTCTTCATGGTGATTTGGATGAATAGATATATATGGCTCAGCCATAGGGTTTTGAGGTCAAAGGTAAGGAGAACTTATTGTGCAAATTGAAGAAACGTTTATATAGCTTGAAGCAAGCACCTCAACAATGGTATCTAAAATTTGACAGGTTTATGCATGAGCATGGATATAGTAGGTGTCGTTTAGATCATTGTGCTTATTTTAAGAGATTAGGTGATGATAACTATATTATTTTATGTTTATATGTTGATGATATGCTTATAAATGGGTCTAACATGGATCATATTAAGGGGCTAAAATGTCAGTTAGCAAATGCATTTGCTATGAAGGATTTAGGGGTAGCAAAAAAAATCCTTGGTATGAAGATTTGTAGAGATAGGAAGAACAGGAAATTGACATTATGTCAAGTTGATTATATTGAGAAGGTGTTGCAACATTTCTTTATGGAGAATGCTAAAGTTGTTAGCACACCTTTACTTGGTCATTTGAAGTTGACTAAGGAGATGTGTCCCAAGACACAAGAATAGGAGGATAAGCTGTCCAAAGTACCTTATGCTTTAGATGTAAGAAGTTTGATGTATGCTATGGTATGTACAAGGCCAAATATTCACATGCAGTGGGAGTTGTTAGCAAGTATACGAGTCATCTAGGAATTAAACATTGGAATGCAGTTAAATGGATTCTCAGATATTTGAGAGGTACATCCAGTAAGTGTTTACACTTTGGGGGCTTTACTACTAATTTAAAAGTCTATGTTGACTTAGATTTGGTAGGGGATATTGATACTAGGTGAGTACTATAGGTTATGTATTTACTATTGGTGGGGCAACCATGAGCTAGGTTTCTTGATTACAGAAGGTTAATGCTTTATCTGCTATAGAGGTTGAGTATGTTGCTAGTACAAAGGTAGCCAAGGAGATGATATGGCTTCAAATCTTCTTGGAAGAATTGGGAGACCCTCTGAGGGATAAATTATTTGTTTACAAATAGTCAGAGTGCTATTCATCTTGCAAAGAATTCAACTCTATATTCAAAGACGAAACACATTTAGTTGCGGTACCATTTCATTTGGTAAGTTTTAGATGATGGACAGTTAAAGTTGGCCAAAATACATATAGATGACAATCTAGCAGATTTGTTTACAAAGGCAGTGACAAGGGAGAATATGAATTCCTCTTCAGCTTCGATTGGTCTTCTCAACTAAATAGAATAAATGAACAATAGAGTCTAGGGTGGTTTGATATTCTAGTGGGAGCTATAGGTTTAGTATTTCCATGATTAGTCTCCAAGTGGGAGGTTATTGTTGTGGAGCCTGATTAGTCTCCAAATGAGAGATTGTTTTAATGTGGAGCCTAATTAGACTTAGAGGTTTATATGACATAGTTTTCTCCCCATATTATTTCTATGGGGGTTTGGGGGTAGTTCTCCCAAGATGGGGTCAAGGGGTAGCAACCTTGTAGGGTCCTAGGGCAGTGCCCCAATTATGCTTCCTATTGTAGTACAGGGTTGGTTTGAGCGGCAATGCCCCCATGGGGGTTTTTGGGGGTAGCACCCTTGAAGCCAAAAATTCCCTTATATTGTAAAAGACATTGGTTACTATTTTTCTATTATTCTATCCCTAATTTTGTAAGCAAAATTTTTTTTTATAAAAAGGCTTAGGGTTAGGGATTTCATAATGTAATGGTGATATTTGTAGCTTCTTGCGGTGGTATTGAGTTGTAAGGGATTATAGATTGTAGTCAAGTTTTAATCACTGGATCATAATAATATTGGACTTGTTGTTGGTGGATGTAGCCTAGGGATTGGGTGAACCATGTTAAATCTTAGTGTCTTGTGTTCTCTTCTATGTGATCTATTATTTTCTAATATTGGTTATATTTGCATGTAACTGTTATTTCTGTCTAAGATTAATCCTAACATTTTCTAACTTTTGAATATAACAAATTTATATAATATATGTATTAATATACGTTTTTGTGTGAAATACATTCTAAAGGAGATTTTGTTTTTTATATATTGTTTTTATTTAGAAGAAATACTAATTCTTTCTTTTGCAACAATTGATTTAATATTCTCATGTGAGCATTGCATGTATATGTATACAAGTATTAATAAGTATATAACAAGAACTTTTACATTTAGTTTTTATAGGAACATTCAAATAACAAGTTCTCATTTAAAGGAATTACTAAGATTTATTTAAATTTAGACCATCATTTAACACATAAATTGTTTTCAACAAAACTAAATATTAAAAATAATCCTTCCTTACTTATCATTTAAATGTGAACTTTTATTTTGAGGAAGTAAGACTGCTCTATCAAAACTCAACGTCATAACAATACTTTGCTTTAGTTAATAACAATAACTATTTTCCCTTCTCTATGAAGGGATGTGCTATTCTAGAGAATTCCTCAACAAAATGATGATAGTATCTGGCTAAGCCCATGAAGCTCCTGACCTCTGTAGTACTGGTGGGTGCTGGCCAATCCATGATGGCTTTAAACTTCTATGGGTCAATTGAGATCCCATCACCTGATATATCATAACCAAGATAACATACCTTAGGTCTAAATAAAGTACACTTCAACAAGATACCATATAATTTATTATCCCTTAAACACTATAAAGTCTATCTTAGGTTCCCTTCATGCTCATTCTAATCACGAGAATATATCAAATCTCATCAAGAAATACCACAAAAATTCTATCCAATAATATATGGAATACTCCATTCATGAGACATATGAATACCATTGGCAGATTCCTGAGGTCAAATGGTACCACAATTAACTCATAGTAGCCATATCTCATACAAAATGGAGTTTTGTGGATGTCACTCTCCATAGTCCTTAATTGATGATAGCCCAAATTTAGATCTATCTTCAAGAACACTCAGACACCTTGTATCTGATCAAATTAATCATCATTCCTAGGAAGTGGATACTGATTCTTAATGTTTACTTTAATAAATTTCCAATAATCTAATAACCTTTAGTTGTGAAGCTTTTGCACATGTAGATTATAAAAATAGGACCAAGCTAGAAAATAAGTTAAATAAATGTATATTTTTGGACATGATATTGATGAATTGGGATATATACTTTGAAATTTTGAAGATCATAAAATTATAAGAAGCATGGATGCCATATTCAATTAGAAAGTGTTGTACATAGATCTATTGCAACATGAGAAGAAAGAAAATTATTATGTAGTGTTGTATTATACTCCAAAAGATAGTGTTCCAATAGTTTGTCATGCTTTGCAACAACAACAACAACAATAAACACCACAAACTCTAGTTAATGTTAGATAATTAATAAGGCTAAGTAGACCTCCTAGACTCTCTCCTTCTTTGCACTCTATTTTATTAACAGGTGCTGGTGAACCAAAAATATATGATTAAGCTATACAAGTGGATACAAATATTCAATGAGAGTATGCAATGACAAGAAAAATGGACTCCTAGTTGAAAAGTAAGAGTTGGGCATTATGCAAGTTACTCATAGGTAAAAGAGATTTTCATAATAAATGGGTTTATAAGATGCAAGAGGAGAATGAAGGAAAAATAATATTTCAATCTAGGTTAGTTGTAAAAGGATTTGCATAGAAAAAGGACATTGATTTTGATTAGATCTTTTTTCCAATTATTAAGATAGCTTATATTTGTACTATTTGAAGTATAGTGGCCATTGAAGATTTTCATATGGAAAAAATTGATATTAAAATATATTTTTTCCATGATGATTTTGAATAATAAATGGATATGGAACAACCACAATGACTTGAGGTCAAGGGTAAGGATAATTTAGTGTAAAGATTGAGGAAAAGTTTATATTGCTTGAAGCAAGAACCTTGGAAATGGTATATTAAATTTGACCATTTTATGATTGAGCATAGATACAATTGGTGTTATTCAAACCATTATATTTATTCAAGAGGTTAGATGATGATAGATACATCATTTTATGTTTATATGTTGATGATATGCTTATGGAGGGGTCTACCATGGATCACATTAAGGGGTGAGAATAACATTTAGCGAATTCTTTTATTGTGAAGGATTTGGGGGAAACAAAAAATTCTTGGAATTAAAAATTATAGAGATAGGAAGAACAAAAAATCAACTATGTTAGGCTAATTATGTTGAAAAAGTGCTACGAAAGTTTTATATGGAAATTGTAGAAAATGTTAGCACACCTTTTGCCTAGTCATTTGAAATTAACAAAGGAGAAGTGTCCATAGAAATAGTAAGAGGATAAAATATCCAAGGTAACTTATGATTTAATAATAGGTAGTTGAATGTATGTCATGATATGAACTAGAGCATATATTGCACATGTTGTGGGAGTTGTTAGTAGGCATTTTTGTCATCTTGGGATTAAGCATTGAAATGCAATCAAATGGGTTCTTATATACTTGAGAGGTACATCCAACAACTATTTTCATTTTGGGAGATCCAATTTATTGAATTATAAGACTATGTTAACTTAGATTAGGTAGGGGATTTAGATGCCATGTGGAGTACTATAGGATATGCATTTACTATTGGTGAGACATCAATGAATCAGATTTCTTGATTATAAAAGCTGAATACTTTATACACTACATAGGTAGAGTATGTTTCTACTATAAAGGAAACCAAGGAGATGATATGGATTAAGTATTTCAAAGAAGAGTTAGGACACACATATACTAGAAATATTTGTATACAAATAGTTAGAGTGCCATTCATCTTTCCAAAAATTCTTCTTGACATTTAAAGACAAAAAATATATAGTTGTGGTACCATTTCATTAAGGTGGTTTTGGATGATGGATAGTTAAAGATGGAAAACATACATAAAAATGACAATCTTGAAGATATGCTTACAAATACAGTTCCAAGGGAGAAGTTGAACTCATCTTCATCTTTGGTTGGTCTTCTAGACTGGACATAATAAAATAAGAGTATAGTTTAGGGTGTCTTAGCAAGTAAATTTTCCCTCTTGAGAGTTTCTATCTTAAATTAATAACAAAATAAAAAATAACTTGCCATAAATGAGTGTTCTTATCATTGGTTGGCCGAATAATAGTATCAAAAACCTACAACAACAGACTACCTATTCAGGATTGGACACCATAATTAGTTTCTAAATGAATTATTCAATCTCATTTAATTATCAACCAGGGATGTAAACATGAAATAGCATTTTAAAAGTATATGCTTTAAACCTTCTTAATCTAAGACTAATCTATGTAATTCCAATGCTTGATCTTTAGGAAACCTAAACTAGAGCTAGTAAATAAAATTACTCTAACAAAGCATACAACCACAAACATAAGCTACTCTGACCGTCTATGCTATAGGAATAGTTTACTAATTTTGTTATCAATAGCTGTAGGAGAAAAAAAGTTATACCTTACTTAGAAACAACAAGGAAATGAAATCTATTCTAACAGAACAATTCAGTCATCAAGTGGGCCTTGATGGATGAGTGAACAAAAAATGCAATCAAGATAAGAGATATAAACTTGAACTATGCATTCTATTCATTCATGTTGAAAGATTACACTTGATTGAAAAATAGTATCACACTTTTCTACTATGAAAATCAACTCACTCTTATTCTTTTCTGACTAGTATCAAAGTTACAACAATCATTATTTTAAAGGAAACTATAACTACTTCCTAAATCTAAGATCACTCCATTAATGAGGATCAATTATAGACTCATAAAGTTTGAAATAGAAAAAAACATTAATCACGAATAAATCCTCCAGGAAAATAGCAGGTTGTGGAAGCTACATTCATGCACTACAACAACAGAAAGCAATAAATGATTTGCTCCGCTTGCAAAGGTCTACCAATCCGGTTGGCTTTGACTACTCCAATGCTGAAATGTTGATTCTTAAATACCTACGAAAAATACTTGCAAAATAATTAATGCACACACAACCTCCATTTACATACATACATACATACATACATACATACATACATACATACATACATACATACATACATACATACATACATACATACATACATACATACATATATATATATATATATATATATATATATATATTTCATCATTAATATTAGAGAAAAGGTATAAAGTTCTAATTATCACTCTTGCAAATCTGATGACTACAGGGGGAAAACTACCCAAAGCATATGATAGATGGGGAAACATTTATCACCATGTATAACTACTTCATTATACCATTTCTACCCATGAATTCAAGAAAATATAAAATCTTTAAATTATCCATATTTCTACTTCATGTCTTCACATATATAATGTATACATAAAAAACCATAAGTTCATATGCTTGAAACCATAAAGTCATGACATTTGCAAGATAATTGTTTGAAAGTAAGATAAAAAGAACTTAGAAAGATGGCCTTTTGGAGACCCATCATTCCCCCCAACTGAGCTATTGCTAATCCCCAATAACCATGAAATTTCTTATTTAGGTATGAACTCTCCAATCACTAGTTGTCCTCTCCCCTAGTTCATTCTTAACATAATCAAAGTATCCATAATTTTCCCTGAGCCTTCTCCATTGCCAAACCTTTGTAGACATATCATGATCCTCTATGTTGTCATTCACTGCTAGTAATGGCTGCAGGAGAATGGGAGGTTGAAACTTTAATGGAAGCTAGTATTGGCGCAAACTCCTTCCCCAATTGATATACCATGGAATTATGATAGTGGCAAGAGTTAAATTTTGAGGAGAGTGGCATTCCCTTATCTCCAAGTCATGTGAGATCCATGCCCATCTTTGTCTTGAAGAAACAATTGCTATTTTAATTTCACAAAATGAATATTGCTCCCAATCTACAAAGACTTGCTCTCTTATTGGGTATACTTTATTAGCTCCACTAGGGTTACCTAGAACAGAAATCCAATCCAAAAAATTTTGTCATAATTTTGAACTTCTAGTCCCATAAGAAGAGGAGTTGTCATCTCATTGTCCTTGTATGGCGCAACTTGGTGTTCCCTACTTATCTCATTCTGCATCTAAGACATAACTACCCTCAATTGCACATCTCCTACATAAAGGAGTGAGTTCCACTCTATATCATTAGACATTGCCAAGTTATGCAGATATAATTCACACAAAAACTTCTTCAAAGGAATTGGAACAGACTAGAATGCATCATAAAATTCACAAGTTGAAATGGAGGGATTAATTCCTTCCATAATTCTTGTCAATTTGAAATTTACAAGTTGTTCCTTGAGGAATAATACATACACCAGTGATGGTGATCTACATTCCATAAGTTTAGGAATCAACCCCATGACTTATTCAATCCTCCTCTTTAAAATTTCATTATGGTCTAAATTTTTCTTTAATTGATGGCCCTGCTCATCAATGCCATGTTTCAATTTTTTCTCTTTATAACTTACATTGTGCTATTTCCCACAAAAATTGTTGATACAAGTTGATCTCTACAGACAGGGGTCTAGACAAATTAGGTGGTGGTAATGGCTCTTGGCTGATAATATCTACCTAGTCAGGTGTTAAGTGAGGAATTTTTATGACACTTTATGGTGTAGAGCATTCTCCCTTCCATATAACAAGTGTTGTCACTACATTTCCATTATTACTAGACTCAACTACTGCTTTAGCCAATGTATCTAGTCCATCCTGATTGAGCTTTTCTAACACTTCTTCAATAATTTCATGTTTGAATTCTAGGTATTCATCAGAAGGAAGGTTCTTTGAATTCTCACATGTCTTGCATAACATGATTTTCTTCAAACTCCTCAGACACTTTAGACTCTTTAGAATCCTTATCACTATAAAAAATTACATAGTTAACACTAAGGTCAACTTCTGGTTGTAGATTTTGGTTATTTCACTCAGTGTTACTAGCTATGTGTTGTTGAAATTTTTCCTTCGAAGAGGACCCCTTCACAAACTTAGAAGACTCTAGGTTAAATTATTGGAATAAAAGATTTAGTAACCCTATTAAATTCATAAATCCTCACACTTCATCTTGTAGGGGGTGTAGATAGGCATGGAGTATTCTTTCATTTCCTCTTGCTTGCGGTCATTTCTATCGTAGCTACTTCAGGAGGTTTTTCTGAAGCTTCCTCTTCGTGCGAGTGTAGGGTTTCATTGATATTACTTTTATTGTCATGTTGTTCTAATTTTTTCCTCTTCCAATTCCAAATCTTTACCCTTGCCTCCCTTAATGGTGTACCTGGTCTTAACAGACAATGGGGTCTTGGGGGCACTAGCATTTTCCTTATTTTTACTTTTCTTGCTAGAAATGGATGCATAAGCTTTATAAATCCATTTCCTAGTTGGTCTAGAACTAGAGAGAGAGGCTTTAGGAACATTTTCTATCTGAGGAATAACTTTGCAAAAACTAATGGATGTTCTTTCCCTTTGCCCAACACCTTGGCCTCTAGGGCTGACCAATCTAGGTTCTACCTTGTTTAATTGTAGAAACTCTTCCCATTGCCCAATTGATTTTTTATTTAATTCCCTTTCCACAATTAATTTTATAAAACAATTATGGGAGATAGACCAATCCTTTCCTAATTGTACTAAAGAAGCTTTCTTCTTCACAATATTAAATAGGAAATTGGGAAGATTTACTTGTCCGTTGTCATGTTGAAGATGAGCTAGAATTTTGAAATGTAGAGCATGCAGGTACTTGTAATGACCTTCACAAGTGAAGTACTAAATGATAAATATAGCTGGATGAATAAAATTCAAGGGAAAACATAATCTAGAAGTACCTTGCTTCTTGTTTATGTCTAGTAGAGGGTCAAGGTGCAAACTAAATTGTGCCCTAGCCGAATGTAAATCAAAATCCTTTGCCCAATTTTCTTTTTCCTAGGGTGACCTAGGGACTTCAGCCACCACATCTTCTCTAAATTAATTCTTTAACCCCTTGATCATTGCAAAGCCATCCATAAAGGTGCTTAGAAATTGAAGAGCAACCTCTTCATCGAACCTCTTAAGAATGAGGTAGTAGTCTAACCATCCTTTTCTCCTAAACATTTCACAACTGACTGTGTCACCTAAAAAAATCCTATGATCCATCAACTAATATCTCTAAAGGCCTCCACCCATTTTTATGAATTTTTTTATAGAAAAATCACGGTTTTCTCAAAACTCAACAATGGTGTAATGACACCAGATGTTATAGACAGAAAAAAATGGTGTACAATTACTACTTACTTCTGAGAATTAAAGATTTTTAATGCACAAAATCTCACGATATCTTTTCTTGCATCAAGTCTCATAATATTTTTCTCATGTATAGGCATGCCACCCTAAATACATTGCTAACATATCATTAAAAGTTAAGCTTCAACTTTTAATGTCCTTAATTTCTTTAATGATGCAATTATGGAAGGGCAAGTCATCAAACATGTGATAACAATCTTCTCATAAGAAAAAAACTTCAAAGTTTACATACAATTTGAAAATTTGAAAGATGAAAATTTCCCCCTCCCCCCCAACTGAGTAAGGGCATGGGTTCCACCATGCTAGGATATGCAAGAGTAGTAAATTTAAACAACACAAATTCCTAATAAAGAATGAATAAAATAAAATATGTACAAGGTTATGTGGCATGAACCTAGTGAGTGCTGTAGGAGACACACACACACACACACACACACACACACACACACACACACACACACACGGTATTTCATAGAGTCATGTCCTTTCGTTAATATTAATTATATTAATATAGTAATTATATTATATATTATTATATTAATTATATATGAATCATTTTAATTATTTATAACAATATTATTTTAATATATAACAAAGATATAATTGTCATATACTATAGTACTTAAAATAGTTGATATATATGTATATATTAATTATTTATAAAATGACATTTAAATATTTAATCATATATATATATATATTCATATATTTAATTATAGATATATAATAATATTCATATAGTTAATATTTATAATTATATTATTATGATATATAACAATTTATATTTGCATCTTAGTATAATTATAATATTTTTTATACATTATTGATTATTTTAATATTATAAACTTTATGTATAATACTTATTTATTAATTAATTTATATGTCAAAATGGGGATATCATAGTCCTCCCCTCTCAAATTTGCTTGTCCTCAAGCAAAATCATTCATACACAAGCTCCTTCATAGACACAAAACATATTTGCATACAAAAGGCCTAAAAGATTTATGAGATATACATCTTAATGAATGAAAACACAAAGCGGACAAAAGTAGTCACATGAATGCATGAAAGCACAAAGCATACACAATGTAGATAGATGAAAACATGAAACAAACATGATGAATATAGATGAAGACATGAAAAAAATACGATGCAAATAGATGAAGACATGAAGCAAACACAATGTAAACACAAAATACACATATTATGCAATTCCTTGATTGTGAACCTGCAACCACACAATTTCATTAGTACACATTTATATTTAAACTTTTCCTTTTAGGATTTATATCAATCCCCTAACAAGGTATTTATAATATATATTTAGAGACTTTTCAATCAAAAGTATAGTTCATTTACTAAGTCATCATTTCCTGAGTATGGGAGGAGAAACTATAATAGGGTGCCCTATTACCCAATCATAAGCCTCACTATTCTCCCTCATTATTGTTATCTCTCTTTAATCATCAACTCCAAGATAGTGCCTTTGTATGATGTACCCTGGGGTATTCTCTCCACTGTAGGCCTTACCTAGTACCCTTGGATGATGCAACCCAATGCCCATCTCACAATAGGCCTTACCTAGTACCTCCAAATGGTGTCACCCAACCCCTTCCACCACAAGCCTTATCTCATCTTGGAAGATGATGACCTTATTGATTTTAATTAACAATATTATTTGTGATAATGATTGAAAAACTAATATTACTTAGAATTCAATATAGAATTTTAAAAACTTAATTCTATTCAATCATTATTTAATCATAAAAATCTAATTCGATAATTATTTGATTATTACTTATCAACTTGGTCAATCAATCTCACTCCCTTATAACTATTCAATTATAAGCATTAATAATAGATATTTGAATGTTCAATATTCATAAAAACACTAATAATAACATTTCATGATAATATATCTATGAAAAAATATATAGCTTACCTCCTTACCCATATGTGTTGAGGTGGCGATTTAAGGGTATGAAGTAATCTTCATATCCACTTTCCACATTAAAGTCCCTTAGTGGTGGGTCCCTCTATTATTGGTGGTGTACAATGTCTTTTCACCTATTATATCTTATCAGCTTTAACTTCCTTGTGATTCAATTAAGAGCTTCTTTTGATGTTATTATAATCTATTGTTAGTATAACTTGTTGTTATACTCTTTGAGCCTTTTGACATTTTGTATCTACTTGCTTGTATATTGCTTCTTGGGTGTTTATCTACCTTCGTTGAACCTACTGGAGAAAGTGTGAAGATAGTGAGAAGGTAAGAGTATGTTATTTTTTTTTCATTGCTCAATGCAGACCATATGTTAATATTGCAGACCCCAAATCGTTGATATCCATTATTTTTTTCCCATTTGATGGCATACCTTCTTTACATAGAAATGGGAATACTTCTCAATATACAACTTGTATTATATCTCATGTATTCCCATTGTACCTAATATCAACTCTTCAATATTCTTTCGCTTCCTTTTTTATAATCACGATATCTATAATGCCTATTCCATGGTTCTCCATGGAGATGTATAGATGTCTTATTGCGTATAATTTTTAATTAATCCTTGTTTGCTTGACTCATCAATGAAATTTGACTTATCTAATCCTTGTTTGCTCAATCTAAACTCTTAGGAGGGTTCTACTCCACTACTGGGTACAATTGAGCTATCGTTTTACATGATGCTTAATGATAGGAATTCTTTTGAACTCATCTCTTGAAATTTTAATCCAAGAATCAACTCCAAGGTTCCAGGTGATCTTGCGACCTACTAGAATCTGCTTAGTTGAAGATAAATGTGAATGCTCATGAGGAGGCCTTTTTTGGTTCTAATAAATTCGGATAAGATGTGAAATCTATTTGCTGCTTCAAAAGAATAAAACACAAAATAGAAACTATGTTTTTGTATTTTTTGTTTTTCAATGAATACAATCTAACAATGCAACTAATATGAATTCCTAATTTAACAAGGGGTTAGTAAGGAAAATAATGAAGATAAGGTAATGAGAAAATTAAGCAAATAAAAATGAATGTAAAATCCTAATGGACATAAGCTACATAAAACAACACGTCTGCGAGTTAAGCCTTCGAAGAAATTAGTAAGTAACCAATGAAAATAGGAGCAACGCTTCCTTAATTCCACTAATGCAATCATTGATGGGATTTGAAGCAACCGTAAGATGTTTCACTTTTCATCAAATCATAAGGCCATGAAAGGTGTGCTCATTTGAGACAAAAAGTTATGTAAGAACAAAATGGGTGATCTCTTCTCAAACTAGATATGTCAGCAAAATTTATAGAATTGTAGCAAACACCAGAATTAAAAGATCACACAACTAGAAATAATGCAATAAAATTTTGGCTCAATTACATCCCATGAACATACATTCACAAAACCTAATACATTTAGGCAAGAATCACTACACTCCAAATGCGAGCACCAAAAGCTTTGATTTTGAGAATAACTGTCCTCGACAACAAGTTGTTTTGGATGATTGCCTTGATTTCTTGAGGAATTCAACTTTATTCTTAGAAGTTCATTAGATAAAAGAGACATCGTCTCCTTCATGGCCATAAAATCTCTAGCCATATTGTTTTATGCTTCAGTGGATGTAGCTACCTTTTGGGACTCATACCTTGAATATGTAATTGTTGACATTGGAGCAATAGTAACCTAATTCGTGAATGTAACAACCTATTTGAAGACTTTTTCAATGGTATCAATGTCTCTAGGTGGAAGCCTTCTTATATTAATAGAATTTAATGAATCCATTGTTCCAAAATATATCTGGATGATAGCCTCTTGTGGTATAATGTAAGGAAACTCCATTCTTTGATACATCCTATAGAAGTGATGATTCAATTGTGAAATAGTCTCATGGGGATCCCTCTTAATTGAGATGAACTAATGATGTAGGATAGCTTGATCAATATGGATCTTAAATTGTTCTAGAAACTTGATCTCAAAAGAGTTCCAATCCCTCATTGATGCTGGTGGAGATTGAGGTACCAATTAAATGCCATTTCACCCAAAGTGTAAGGAAAAAGGTGGCACACAATGCCCATATGCTGAATTTGGTTTCAATTATAGATTTCTTTGAAAATTTTAAGATGATCTTCTGCTATTGGTGATTCTCCATAGATGAACTATAGGCAAAACTTTTCAAGATTTTTGGGCAAGTCATATAATAGCTTAGTTAGATTCAAAGATGAACTTTGGGCATCAAAGAAAGACATGGTGCATAATGATGGGAATGTGTGAAGTGGAATGTAAAGCAACTGATGATGATGGAATGTGTAATGTAAATGACTAGAGTTCTTGGTATCTCTATATCTTTGTAATGCTTGTGAAAGTGACTGACTTCTAAGAACTTATATTTATTCTGGAAAAGCACACCTCTATAGAAGCACACTTTCTCAAACTAGTGCACCAACACACCTGGTGCACCTGATGCACCTCCTTAAATTTCACCGACTTAGTTTTTTTTTTCTAATTTGTAGAATTTTCAAACAAAAAATTGGGTTTTTTGAGCCAAATAGTTTTTAGGACCTCCTTCTAGTGCCACTTTTTGTTGAGTTGTCATTTTGCACGATGCTTATGACATGAATTCTTTTGAACTCCTCTCTTGAGAAGTTAATTCGAGAATCAACTCCAAGGTTCTTGGTGATCTTGCAACCTACTGTAATCTACTTAGTTGAAGATAAATGTGAATGTTCATGAGGAGGCCTTTGCTGGTTCTAATAACTTTGGATAAGATGTGAAATTTGTTCGTTTCTTCAAAGGAATAAAACACAAAATAGAAACTATGTTTTTGTATTTTCTATTTCTCAATGAATGCAATCAAACAATGCAACTAATATGAATTCCTAATTTAACAAGGGGTTAATAAGGAAAATAAAAAAGATAAGGTAACAAGAAAATTAAGAAAATAAACATGAATGTAAAATCCTAATGGACATAAGCTACAAAAAACAACACATCTACGAGTTAAGCCTTCAAAGAAATCGGTAAGTAACCAATGAAAATTGGAGCAACGCTTTCTTAATTCCACTGAAGCAATTTTTTATGGGATTTCAAGCAATCGTAAGATGTTTCAATTTTCATCAAATCACAAGGCCATGAAAAGTGCGCTCATGCGAGATAAAAAGCTATGTAGGAACAAAATGGGTAATCTCTTCTCGAACTAGATACGTTAGCAAATTTTTTAGAATCATAGCAAACACCAACAATAAAAGATCGCACAACTAGAAATAATGCAATAAAATTTTGGCTCAATTACATTTGATGAACATACATTCACAAAACATAATACATTTAGGAAAGAATCACTACACTACAAATGTGAGCACCAAAAGCATATATTATTGCAAAATAACAGCGGTGACCTGAAATACAAATTATATTAAATTTATACGAAATTCTCTAATCAATTTTTGTTGAGAGTGAGAGATCTCTTTATGCAATCATATGCTTCTAAACTAATAAAACAAATCTATTTATGTACAAACTATATATCTAACTGGTGCTAAGTAAGACTCCATCCATATTATATCATTAATTTGATGCATGAGCCTTTACATGTCTTAAAACAAAGAAAGCATGAAAGAATAAGAAAGAGAAAGCTTTTAGATGATTTAGAAGTGATTGGAAGTGGTAAAAATAGAAGCTCTATCTTCACTAGGAGTCCATAGGAGTTAAACTATTGTCATAATGCATTTTTGATGCATGAAAAGCTCCAAATTTAGAACTAGCAGTTAACTGTCGGTGTGCCACTAAAGTCTTCAAAAAATCCTCCAAAACACTACTAGAAAAGTGCACTAGCACACCTAGCACACCTAGCGTAGTAGAAAACCTTTGAATTCTTCTAAAATCTTCCAAAACACTACTAAAAAAGTGCACTAGCGCACCTAGCACACCTCTAAATTATTCAAAAATCTTTCAAAACTGTGAGGCCTCGCCTCGACCCTTCGTAGCCTTAGTTGTTACACTATTATTTTGATACTCATGACTCGAGATGTCAAGACATTATTTGATGCTTAGAACATATTATATTATTTCATGCTGTGTGATGTTACTTCCAGATATTTGATGTTCATCATTTAAGGTTTTAGGTATAAGTATGTTGATGAATTAAGTAAAATGTAGGATTAACACATTCATTTTGGAATCTTTATGATTAAGGATATAAGTAGGATGAAAGAAACCTTGATTGATGTATGTTTCAATTTATGTGAAATTCTGATACATACATATATATATATATATATATATATATATATATATATATATATATATATATATATATATATATATATATATATATATATATATATATATATATATATATATATATATATATATATATATATATATATATATATGTACATGTGATTTTACGGGACTACTGATGTGTGCAATGAGTGTGCAGATATTTTAGTCGAGAAAATCGATGAAGGAACAGAATTGATCTCTATGTGCTAATTTTGGAAACCTTGTTGTTTGTAATCAAATTCATTGTGAGATGTATGTATGTATCTTTCTGTGTTTAGTGAACGTTAATGTTCATAACTATGTTCTTTTAGTGTCGCTTGACACTCATGAATTGTTTATGTTATTCAATGTGCTTATTAGGGTTAGCTATGTAACCTTTGGACCTAAGTCAGATTAAGTTAGTGTCTTTTTGCTAATTTGGTTCTTAATTGAGTTTAGTCATCCCTAATCCAGATTAGTGCTTTATTTTCATTTTAGAGTTGATTAGTTGGTCCTAGTTATTTGCTAGCTTTTGTTTGGTTCCAAACCTATTCCTAAGGCTTTAAAAAATGAAATATTTATACCCAAGGGGTATGGGTATGGGTTGGGGGTCTTTTCCAACCCCTAAGCCCCTTTTGTTGACTTTTGAGATCACTCAAAATGTCTCATTTTACCTTTGTGCGAAAATTGCAAGTGGTTACCATGAGTTGCCTCACCTCACCTCCACTTAGTGATTAACCATAGTGGGGGTTGAGTTAGGAGCTTCTAGATTTGTAGGTGGGTGGGTGAAGTTATTGATCCTTTTGGTGGTTGACTTTGAGGCTTATTTAGAGGCCCTTCTTGGAGTAATTGGGGTAGTTACCCAACCTCTACATTTAGAGAGGAGTCTTGGAAGATTGAAGCAAGGAAGGGAAAAACTCTACTCAAACTTGTTCATTTGCCATTACCTCTTTGTGAAGGTAGGAATTTTTATTTCCCTTGTTCAGATTTCATTCTTGTTTTATGCTTATGCTATGGTGTTGTTATTTGGATGCTTGTATGTATGTGGGTATTTTGGGAAGGATTGAAAACCATGTTCTTGAATGTTTTCTTTTCATGTTTATGTTTGAATTTTGAGATTTTCTTGCATGGGTATTTTGGTATTACTCACCCTTGGATAGGGAAAAAGTGACCAATTTCAGGAAAGGTCCTTTTAGTTGGACTCCAACAGTATAGAGTCTCTTCTCAGGATGAGAAAAGGGAGAGAGGGTAGGGTGTTATGGGCTCCTGCCTATCAGCACAAACCACATATGAGTTTTGGCATGTAAGAATGGAAGAATGAAAGTTCTTGATTTATAGCCCTGATTGGGCACCTGGTTTGGTGTTGTGTCTGACATCTGCTGGTGGAAAAATCCACCTTTTCCTAGCTTTGATTCATTGTGAATCCTATTGTGAAAACCTAGTATGAATATGCATGGTTGATTTGTTTCTTGGTCATGCTTGTTGTCACTTGAGCAGATTTTGTTCCCTCCACGGTTCTTAGAAATGTGTTGCAAAAATTGTTATGAATCTCTTGATGAAGGTCATGAAGAAAATTCAATTAAATTGTTGTAATTTGGGATTGAAATCCTATGTATTTTGTATTTCAAACTTTGTTGTAATGGCAACGAAGCCAAGTTTTCATCCTGGTTCTTTCCCGGCTGAGCCTTTGAATCAGGTTTGCCAATAAAATTGGTGATTGAGTATAATTGTTTATCATGTGATTTAATCGTAATTTTAAATTAGATGGATGCACATCAAAAATAGGATGGAAATAATGATGATGTTTAATTTGGCAAAATTTCAAGTTTTCTTATATGTTGAAAACAAAAATTATGATCATGCATGTAGATTCAGTTTTAATGATTATTAGAATCAAACAATTCTTGCATTATTGAATAAAATGGATAATTCAAATTCTTGGTTTATCTATTTGCAAGTAGATCTATTCAATGTACTTAAAAAAATAATAATCCCCCTCTTGGTTATTAATCAACTGAAAATTCTATACTTAGAAAAATTGTGAAAAAAAAAAGTGTTCCAAGAGAGTAAAACCTCTTTGTTTTTTGTATGGGGTAGGAAATTTAAATTTCTCCTTGCAACAGAGAATATTCTTTAAAATATCTTTATATTTAAATTTTTTAGTAAAACAAAATAGATGAAAAACATAGATATATATGTTTAAATAACAAAAGAAATTTCAAAACAAAATATATCTATATAACATCATATCCTAAATATCTCCTTCTCACCTATAAAACTTTATGGGTTTAATACATACCCTTCTCCCCATGGTGGACATCAGTTTTGGATTGGATTTAAAATGGAAATTGTGTTAAATCAATGTCAAATTGCTTTGTGGGAGGGTGACATCATTCTGTCCCCGCATCCCATCTCCCATCTTCTCCTTATCATTTTAGGCACTCACCTCATGATGGGATGGGAGTTATATTGTTTAAAAACATGGATATAAATTTTGTCGTAAATCCTTATTCCTCCCTTGGTCCGGTTGCCACCTTCTTGTTGAGGTCTGCGCTTGCTTTTCTAAGCCTTGCCTGTGCCTAGATTTCCTTGGGCAGAGCACTGTCCCAAGTGCAACACTTGGGAAGCACTCCAGCCCTTGGGAAGCACTGCCCAAGGAGTAAGTGGGGACATAGGGGGGTAGTGTAGGGTGGGGAGTAGGGGTAGCTTAGGGGTGAAGAAAGTTAGTAGTGAAGTTAGTATGGTAGGGTTTAATGTTAGTATAGGTGTTAGGGATTAGTGTTGTGTTAATTTATTTTAGCATGTCAGGTTTTTGTGTTAGTAAATATGTTAGTTTAATATGTTAAGTTGTTGTATTAGGTTAGTATGGTAGTTTAACTTTTAGTTAGTTTTAATTTTGTTGTTTTATTGTTATTTGGTAAAAGTTCTTGTTTTAAATATATATATATATATATATATATATATATATATATATATATATATATATATATATATATATATATTAGTGGTATTAGTTGATTAGTATGATTTAGTTAGTTAGTTAAAATTTTAATAAGTTTATATTTATGTTAATTTAGTTTGTTTTTAATATTATTTAGTTTAAATCTAAAAGGGTAGTTAGATAGTTTAAGAATTAGTTAGTTAATTTTGTTTAGTAGTTAGCATTATTTAATTTCAAGTATATATAAGAATTATTTAATTATTATTTGCTTTGATTATGTTAATCGTTGTCTTTTATAGAAATATCTTAATGAAGTTAGATTCTCAATTTAGATATAATTTAATTATTATTTCTTTATTGTAATCATAGAGTTTTCTTAAATTGCTTAAATTATTATCGATAGATTTTTTTTTTATATATAGCAAAGAGATTATAATATATATATTTTTAATGTTAACCTTGTATGAGATGAAAGATGCTATGTAATAAATGTTAAAGCTATCTTTAATTATATTGTTATAGAGGAAATTTAAATCTATTGTTTTAAGATTAATTTGAAACAAAATAAATGTCGATATCAATCTAATAACAAAAGTTTCAAAATCTTAACAATGTATTCCTCCTCAAGAGTTTATAAACTTAAGACTTAATGTAGAGAACCTGTACTTAAACTGTTATCACAATCATTTCAAACTTAGAGCATTTTAAATATTAATTTAAAAAAAAAAAATTTGTTCTTGCCCTCGTAGTTTGGGCATAACATTTTGGTATCAGAGCTCGTGTTTCAACACTAGGAACCTTAAACCATTGTGCTTCCTAAACTTAAACTAAACATTAAATTGTGTAGGATGCCTCTTGTTACTCAAAGCAACCGACAAGGCATACGTCGTAGGGTGGGAGGTGGTAGAGCAGGATAGGAGGATGGACCACCTCCACCAGCACCACCACCTTTACCACCACCTAACCTGAACCAGGACATTATGGATGCGCTTCAAACATTGATCGGTGTAGTTCAACAGAGAGTAGTACCTGTGATTCAGCCAGGTCAGCAGATTCCTATAGTGGAAGCAGAGGGGCCTGGAGGAGGAGGGCCCAGAGGTAGAGAGAGGACTGCGAGTCCCCCACTGAGATAGTTAGAGGGGCAGGATGAGCATGAAGGTGAGTCAATACACTAGAGAAGATCCCCACTTGACAGACCTCCTAGACATGTAGGAGATGATATCAGGGAATTGATTCGACTTGGGCCACCATTATTTATCGGTTCCATTGAGGAAACAGTAGCAGAGGCATGGTTACAGAGCCTACAATAGTGCTTTGGATTACGACCTTATGGGAGTAATCTAAAGGCATGCCTAGCAGTTCATCAGTTGAGAGGAGATGCCTCCAATTGGTGGCATCAGGAGGAGATCATAGGTGGAGTGAGGATGGATACCCTCACATGGGAGTCTTTCCTAGAAAGATTCCAAGAGAGGTACTTGTCAGAGAATTTTCAATAGAAATAGATAGAGGAGTTTCATTCTCTTTATCAGAGAGGTCTTACAGTGGCTCAGTATGAGAGTAGGTTTCTCGAGCTCCTTCCTTATGTGGAATACATGAAGGACAAGAAACTATGGGTGCATTGCTTTATCATGGGTTTGAATTTCTCACTTCAAGGCCCAGTTCAGATGGCCTTCCCTACCACCTTAAGACAGGTAGTGGAGATAGCACTAGTAGTAGAGGATACTCGGGGTAGACAGGAATCACGAGATCGATCTTAGAACCGAAACTCTACCCGACAGAAACCCCCTTGGAAAGGGAATCAAAACTATACACCAAGGTCCTCTAAGGGCCAATAGTCTCTATAGTAGCAAGAACTCTCACAGGGTTACCAGGGCTCTGAGCCCAAGCAGTGGCAGTTTTAGTAGGATCAAAAAGTACATACCCCAAAGTCACAATTAGTGCAAACTCAACAGTCTTCTAGGGGTGGATACAGTGGGTCTAACAGGTCAGGATGCACACAACAGTCTGGATCACATGATACACAATCTTATACCTAAGGTCCATGCTACACTTGTGGTGGCATAGGTCATATAGCTAGAGAGTGTCCATAGGGACAGTCATCTAGTGGTCAGGGAGGGGCTTTTTCAGAGCCGATAGTTGGAGACATGGGCAGGTCCCACAGAGTTTTCGCAGTGGTTGACAATCGCCAGACTGAGCATCAGGCTACAGTTATTGAGGCTACAGGTGGAGTTGGTCAGCCAGTTAGCACTAGAGCCTATCCATATTATTGCTTGACAGACCCTAGCTCCTCAAGGTTGAGAGCTGAACCAAGTTAGGGTCTAGTGAGAATGTTATGATGAGGTCACGATTTCTTGGGAGGATGTAGACGGATGCAATCTCAATACCCTTATCTTTTGATGAACTCCAGGAGGAAGTTCAGGCCTAGTGGGGAAGGATGTGAGGCCTCACCTTGACCCTTCATAGCCTTAGTTGTTACACTATTATTTTGATACTCACGACTCAAGATGTCGAGACATTATCTGATGCTTAGAACATACTATATTATTTCATGCCGTGTGATGTTACTTCCAGATATTTGATGTTCGTCATTTAAGGTTTTAGGTATAAGTATGTTGATGAATTAAGTAAAATGTAGGATTAACACATTCATTTTGGAATCTTTATGATTAAGGATATAAGTAGGATGAAAGAAACCCTGATTGATGTATGTTTCAATTTATGTGAAATTCTGATACGTATATATATATATATATATATATATATATATATATATATATATATATATATGTACATGTGATTTTACGAGACTACTGATGTGTGCAATAAGTGTGCAAATATTTTAGCCGAGAAAACCGACAGAGGAACATAATTGATCTCTATGTGCTAATTTTGGAAACCTTGTTGTTCGTAATCAAATTTATTGTGAGATGTATGTATGTATCTTTCTGTGTCTAGTGAATGTTAATGTTCGTAACTATGTTCTTTTAGTGTCGCTTGACACTCGTGAATTGTTTATGTTCTTCAATGTGCTTATTAGGGTTAGCTGTGTAACCTTGGACCTAAGTCAGATTAAGTTAGTGTCTTTTTGCTAATTTGGTTCTTAATCGAGTTTAGTCATCCCTAATCTAGATTAGTGCTTTATTTGCATTTTAGAGTTGATTAGTTGGTCCTAATTATTTGCTAGCTTTTGTTTGGTTCCAAACCTATTCCTAAGGCTTTAAAACATGAAATATTTATACTCAAGGGGTATGGGTATGGGTTGGGGGTCTTTTCCAACCCCTAAGCCCCTTTTGTTGACTTTTGAGATCACTCAAAAAGTCTCATTTTACCTTTGTGCGAAAATTGCAAGTGGTTACCATGAGTTGCCTCACCTCATCTCCACTTAGTGATTAACCATAGTGTGGGTTGAGTTAGGAGCTTCTAGATTTGTAGGTGGGTGGGTGAAGTTATTGATCCTTTTGGTGGTTGAGTTTGAGGCTTATTAGAGGCCCTTCTTGGAGTAGTTGGGGTGGTTACCCAATCTCTACATTTAGAGAGGAGTCTTGGAAGATTGAAGCAAGGAAGGGAAAAGCTCTACTCAAACTTGTTCATTTTCCATTACCTCTTTGTGAAGGTAGGAATTTTCATCTCTCTTGTTCAGATTTCATTCTTGTTTCATGCTTATGCTATGGTGTTGTTATTTGGATGCTTGTATGTATGTGGGTATGTTGGGAAGGATTGAAAACCATGTTCTTGAATGTTTTCTTTTCATGTTTATGTTTGAATTTTGAGATTTTTTTGCATGGGTGTTTTGGTATTACTCACCCTTGGATAGGGCAGAAGTGACCAATTTCAGGAAAGGTCCTTTTAGTTGGACTCCAATAGTGTAGAGTCTCTTCTCAGGATGAGAAGAGGGAGAGAGGGTAGGGTGTTATGGGCCCCTACCTGTCAGCACAAACCACATATGAGTTTTGGCATGTAAGAATGGAAGAATGAAAGTTCTTGATTTATAGCTCCGATTGGGCACCTGGTTTGGTGTTGTGTTTGACATCTCCTAGTGGAAAAATCCACCTTTCCCTAGTTTTGATTCATTGTGAATCCTATTGTGAAAACCTAGTATGAATATACATGTCTGATTTGTTTCTTGGTCATGCTTGTTGTCACCCAATCAGATTTTGTTCCCTCCACGGTTCTTAGAAATGTGTTGCAGGAATTGTTATGAATCCCTTGATGAGGGTCATGAAGAAAATTCAATTAAATTGTTGTAATTTGGGATTGAAATCCTATGTATTTTGTATTTCAAACTTTGTTGTAATGGCAACAAAGCTGAGTTTTCTTTTTGGTTCTTTCCTGACTGAGCCTTTGAATCAGGTTTGCCAATAAAATTGATGATTGAGTATAATTGTTTATCATGTGATTTAATCGTAATTTTAAATTAGATGGATGCACATCAAAAATAGGATGGAAATAATGATGATGTTCAATTTGGAAAAATTTCAAGTTTTCTTATATGTTGAAAACGAAAATTATGATCATGCATGTAGATTCAGTTTTAATAATTATTAGAATCAAACAATTCTTGCATTATTAAATAAAACAGATAATTCAAATTCTTGGTTTATCTATTTGCAAGTAGATCTATTCAATGTACTTAAAAAAAAAAAAATCCCCCTCTTGCTTATTAATCAACTGAAAATTCTATACTTAGAAAAATTTTGAAAAAAAAAAAAACTGTTCCAAGAGAGTAAAAACTCTCTGTTTTTTGTATGGGGTTGGAAATTTAAATTTCTCCTTGCAACAGAGAATATTCTTTAAAATATCTTTATATTTAAATTTTGTAGTAAAACAAAATAGATGGAAAACATAGATATATATGATTAAATAACAAAAGAAATTTCAAAACAAAATATATCTATATAACATCATATCCTAAATATCTCCTTCTCACCTATAAAACTTTATGGGTTTAATACATACCCTTCTCCCCATGGTGGACGTCAATTTTGGATTGGATTTAAAATGGAAATTGTGTTAAATCAAAGTCAAATTGCTTTGTGGGAGGGTGACATCATTTTGTCCCCGCATCCCATCTCCCATCTTCTCCTCATCATTTTAGGCGCTCACCTCATGATGGGATGGGAGTTATATTGTTTAAAAACATGGATATAAATTTTGTCTTAAATCCTTATTCCTCCCTTGGTCCAGTCGCCACCTTCTTGTTGAGGTCTGCACTTGCTTTTCTAAGCCTTGCCTATGCCTAGATTTCCTTGGGTAGAGCGCTGTCCCAAGTGCAGTGCTTGGGAAGCGCTCCAGCCCTTGGGAAGCACTGCCCAAGGAGTAAGTGGGGGCATAGGGGGGTAGTGTAGGGTGGGGAATAGGGGTAGCTTAGGGGTGAAGAAAGTTAGTAGTGAAGTTAGTATGGTAGGGTTTAATGTTAGTATAGGTGTTAGGGATTAGTGTTGTGTTAATTTATTTTAGCATGTCAGGTTTTTGTGTTAGTAAATACGTTAGTTTAATATGTTAAGTTGTTGTATTAGGTTAGTATGGTAGTTTAACTTTTAGTTAGTTTTAATTTTGTTGTTTTATTGTTATTTGGCAAAAGTTCTTGTTTTAAATATATATATATATATATATATATATATATATATATATATATATATATATATATATATTAGTGGTATTAGTTGATTAGTATGATTTAGTTAGTTAGTTAAAATTTTAATAAGTTTATATTTATGTTAATTTAGTTTGTTTTTAATATTATTTAGTTTAAATCTAAAAGGGTAGTTAGATAGTTTAAGAATTAGTTAGTTAATTTTGTTTAGTAGTTAGCATTATTTAATTTCAAGTATATATAAGAATTATTTAATTATTATTTGGTTTGATTATGTTAATCATTGTCTTTATAGAAATATCTTAATGAAGTTAGATTCTCAATTTAGATATAATTTAATTATTATTTCTTTATTGTAATCATAGAGTTTTCTTAAATTGCTTAAATTATTATCGATAGATGTTTTTTTTATATATAGCAAAGAGATTATAATTTTTTTTTTTTTAATGTTAACCTTGTATGAGATGAAAGATTCTATGTAATAAATGTTAAATCTATCTTTAATTATATTGTTATAGAGGAAATTTAAATCTATTATTTTAAGATTAATTTGAAACAAAATAAATGTCGATATCAATCTAATAACGAAAGTTTCAAAATCTTAACACTGTATTCCTCCTCAAGAGTTTATAAACTTAAGATGTAATGTAGAGAACCTGTACTTAAATTGTTATCACAATCATTTCAATCTTAGAGAATTTTTATTATTAATTAAAAAAATAAATAAAATTTTGTGTTCTTGCCCTCGTAGTTTGGGCATGACAAAAACACTACTAAAAAAATGCACTAGCGCACCTAGCAAAACAACACACCTTTGAATTCTTCAAAAATCTTCCAAAACACTACTAAAAATGTGCACCAACACACCTAGCGCACCTGTGCACCTGGCACACTAGTGCAACAACACACCTCAAAGGCTTAATTCGCTAAAAAAATCACAGTTATTAGTTTTGAAAATAGTTTCTAGGTTTTTCTAAGATGAGGTCTTTGAGCCCTCTAGTGTACTTATTTTTCCCCTTTTGATGATTTATACTCTCTTTATAGCCAAGCACTTTCATAAATTTGAACTCCTTCTGCTTCTTCTATCTAAAATCCCAAGGCACCTGTGTTGAATCTTGTCATTAATAATTGTGTAAGATGAGGAACCTGTTCTAGTTCATGTGTCCAACCTCTGTATCTTTGATCTTTATTTTCTCTCCAACTACCCTATCCTTCCCAGTGAGAGACCAGGTGATCCACATTATCCAAAATGATCAAACGTTTGAAACTTTTCACAAGATTTTCTAGGCATTTTTAACTGGCTTTTTCAGAGGTCTTTTGCTCAAAATTTCAAGTTGAAACTTTCATTGGTCCCCAAAATTAGGCAGTGAAAGGCTCCCTATTTTAGGGACCGAAATTAGATTTTTAGTTCTTCTTTTTAGCGGTGTAAATGGTTTTGAATTCATAGTTCTAGGTCAAAAGTTATGACCCTGACAACTTAAGGATGTGCTTTTATCTGCACAAAGAAGAAAACAGTAGTCTGGAGAGTTAAAAATCAAATTCATTAATACTAACCCTAAAAATGACATGAACAAACTTCAAAAAACCCCAAGACAGAGACACCTAAAAAAAGCTAACTTTGCAACCCTTATATGCAAAAAAGGGTGCACCTGGTGCACCTTGGAGGTGTGCTAGGTGTACCTAACTCTTTTCTAAAGATTGGGGTGTGCAGCAATACACCTCATGGGGTGTGCTGATGCGTAGCATTTTTTTGTGATACTTAGCACACAAAATGAAACTAAATGTGTGCAACAATGCACCAAATTAGGTGCACTACTGCACACCTTGATTTAGGTCTATGTTTCTTAAAGTTTTTTGCTTTTTTGAGTGTAGGTGGGGGTGGAAGGGGATCGAGCATAGTGGTGTGCTAGTATGCATTTTTCTTTACAAAAAAGACTTATCCGCTTAGGTGACCAAAAAACTACTTAAAACTAGATAAACCCCCAAAAAGACTCAGACCCTGGACTAGGGATCCAGAAAGCTGAAAAATAAAGTAGGGGGTCCCCATGTGATGTCCCCATTTTGACATATAATTTAAATAATAAATAAATATTATATATAAAGTAATATTAATAATAATATTAAAATGATAATATTTTATAGATAATATTATGCTATAATCATATAATAATATCATATTATATATATCACATTATTATAGCAATATGAAAGTATGAAATGAATGAATTAATAATCTAATATAATAAATAATAATATTATGATAAAGAGATATTTTGATATAAAAATTCTATAATAATAAATGTATTATAATATAATAATATTTGATATATTATTAAATAATATTCTGAATAATATAATTATTAATATAGTACACCTTATGATATTAGTTACTATAAGTAACCTTATTAATATATAATTAATATAATTATTATGAAAGGAGGTGACCCTTTTGAAAAATGCATATATATATATATATATATATATATATCAAATATCAAACAATGAAAAATATATCAGATGAAAATAGAATTAAATTTATAAAAATTAGGAAAAATTAGTAAAATGTCCTAAACAAGACATTACATGTGGTATTAGAGCCTTGATCTTGCCATCTTATGAAGATTACTGAGAGATTTTTGCATTAAATGTCATTAAATAGATGATATATCAAGATCAGAAATAGACAATACCAATGCAAGCATAATCATCTTATAGTAAAACCATACATACAATTGAAGATGACAAAGCATTTTATCTTAAATGTAAAGATTGGACTAGAAATTTTACACAAACATTAGACACCTCAAGTCAACTAGGTATGCTCTAGAGATCTCAAAGAACAGTTCTCACAATACAAGAAGATGTTAACTATGTAGCTTGAGGCATACCAGTGCAGATAACTTTGCAAATTACAATAGTAAATTATTTTATAGTAGTACATTTAGAACTAAATTTTGCAAAACATGATTACAATCATTCTCTAGAGAAAATATGTATGGGCTCTATGAATAGAAATGAGCATGGGCTCAGACTGTGAAATATGTCCATTCATAGATTTAATTAATTTCAAAGATTCAATGCATACATATGTTACAATATTCTTAAGAAATTGTCCTGGATTGTCACTATTCTTCCACAACCGTTGTAGTCAACTATTAGATTGATGAATAATATTTCCTTGAAAATGGTGCACTTAATAGTAGTTAATACCAATTGTGGAATTATAGTGATATTTTAGATACATTGGCTTGTGCTTGTATCCTTAATAAATGATATTGATCCTTACCAGAGTAGTGTTTCCTTAAATAGCTTCTGCTAGGCTTTTTGGTGTCTACAAATGCATAACAATGGCCATGTTGTTCAATCAATTCTCAAAAGCACCTCCAAGATAGTAGCAAAGGTGGAAGCAAAT
The DNA here is from genome assembly GCA_028749045.1 of Cupressus sempervirens. NCBI lineage: Eukaryota > Viridiplantae > Streptophyta > Pinopsida > Cupressales > Cupressaceae > Cupressus > Cupressus sempervirens. The sequence continues at coordinate 827,411,302 of CM053793.1, forward strand.
TACCAAGCCATAGGCCCACAATAGGTTGTTAGAAAGAAGTACTCTGCAACAAAAACATCATGGCAACATTAGTCTCTAAAAAAATTAGTTGCTAAACACATTAGTCAGAGGACAATCCACATATTTTATCTCTTTCTGATTTGGCTTCATCGAATGTCTGCAACCTAACAAGACATGTTGAACTCTACCCATTGGGCTTTGCCTGTTGACTCTGACAGAAGTTTATGAAATTGTTTTATTGAACTTCATCTTCCACGACTGATATTGTTTGTAGATTATTTGACCAATCTCCTAGTACTGTGGACTATTGATGCATTAAAAATTTGTGAAATCATTCTCTATCATTACTGTAGAGTTTTTCATGGCTCACGCTTGACTAAGATATGGCAACAACAACTATAATTAGTATTGTTTATCCTAAAAGTAATGGCAAAGGGTAAAAAGAAAGGATGGCCTTAAGTGGTGATCACCTATTGATACATACTCATTAGGTTGAATGATTTCAGTATAGAAAAGATAGTAGTCAATATCTTAATAAAAAAAGGTTAAATACATTGTGAGTGATATTCGAGAAAGTAGCCAAATCAAATATAAAGACAAATGAAGATAAATGCTAATATGTAAAGATGTACCAAACATAAAGCAATTCCATGGACTTCATGCAGAAAGAAGTTAAGAAGTTGAGGTAATATGGAGGTATGACTTGGTCTTTAGAAAGAAGATGAATGAAATTTCTTCACACCACAATAGTGCTCGTGTGGAGTTGAAAATAAGGAGGAAAAGAATCACTGTGTATGAAGATGGGGAATATAGCCTCTTCCATTGAATTGGCTCACATAATCAAGAAAAGGAAACCATTTTTTAGAGCTCAACATGCCACTAGGAGTAATCTAAATAAGGAGGAGTAATGAGGTTGAACAAAGATGACCATCAATTACATGTGATGGAGCACCATTCTAAATGTTTTGCTATGTTCATCAAGGAAAAACTAAAAAAAATGTCAACATTGGGATACCCATAGATTAGATGACCTATGTAGTACTAGTCATCGTGTTTTGCATCATCATTAGCAAAAGGACACAAAATGAAGCTAGAAAGAGCATTGCATCACTTGAGAAGGTGCGAGACTTGGGGTATTCAGATGCATTGAGACCATTGATCCTTAACTACAAGCATGGGGTGATGTACATGGTCATCAGGTTATCACATATCCAATGGTGAAAGTAAAATATTTAAGTGGAGTGTTAAGCCATCAGTTTCTGGTACTTTGGAAATCGTGGACTGAGAGCCATGTAAGGAATCAAGGAAGGAAAAGACAAAAACATAACAAATCAAGGTATATAAGGAAATAATGGTTGAAGGACAATGTCTCCTCTACCAAAAAATGTACTTGCCATGTAGATACGGTGGGCCCATCGCTTACCAAGCAAGGGTTAAAAGAGGTAAATTTAAAAGAGGTTCATCATAGCACATGAAAGGAAAAAATGAGGTATGGTTAATTTTTTTAAAAACTTCTATACATTATTAGATTTCATTTTAAATATTATGCTATTAAAATGAGGGATTATGTTATGATTGTTTATAACGTATTATTTGTATGCAATTATAAAAAAATATAACCTATGGTTCTAAATAATAATATCATTGCATAATTGAAAAGATTCTTGCAAAATATTATTATTAATAAATTAAGCATAAATCTTAATTGACTTGAAATTTCTTCAATAATATGAATTTAAGGTTTAATAAATTATAATGTTGGTCATCATCTTCCAAGATAAGATAAGGCCTATGGTGGAATGGGTTGGGTGACACCATTTGGAGGTACTAGGTAAGGCCTGCGGTGAGATGGGCGTTAGTTTGCATCATCTAAGGGTAATAGGTAAGGCCTATGATGGAGAAAATACCCTAGGGTACATCATACAAAGGAACTAACTTGGAGATGATGATCAGAGAGAGATAACAATAATGAGGGAGAATGGTGAGACTCGTGATTGGGTAACAAGGCACCCTATTATAGTTTTTTCTTCTGTACTTAGAAAATGATGAGTTTTTTGACAAGTCAGGGGATTGATATAAGGAAATCCTAAAAAAGAAAAGAAAAATTTATAGATAAATGTGTACTAATGATTTTTTTGGTTGCAAGTGCACAATCAAGGAATTGCATAACATGTGTCTTCATCTATTCGCATCGTGTTTGCTTCGTGTCTTCATCTGTCTGCATCGTGTATGCTTCGTGTCTTCATTTGTTTGTATCATATATGCTTCATATTTTTATGCATTCATGTGTCCACTTTGTGTTTTTATTCATTAAGATGTATATCTCATAAATATTTTAGGCTTTTGTATGCAAATATGTTTTGTACTTATGAAGGAGCTTGTGTATGAATGATTTTGCTTGAGGATAAGCAAATTTGAGAGGGAAGGACTGTGATGTCCTCGTTTTGACATATAATTTAAATAATAAATACGTATTATATATAAAGTAATAGTAATAATAATATTAAAATGATAATATTTTATAGATAATATTATGTTATAATCATATAATAATATCATATTATATATATCACATTATTATAGCAATATGAAAGTATGAAATGAATGAAATAATAATCTAATATAATAAATATTAATATTATGATAAAGATATATTAGAATATAAATATGCTATATTAATAAATGTATTATAATATAATAATATTTAATATATTATTAAATAATATTCTTAATAATATAATTATTAATATAAGTAACCTTATTAATATATAATTAAAATAATTATTAATATAATATAATTATAATGAAAGGAGGTGATCCTTTTGAAAAATGCATATATATATATATATATATATATATATCAAACAATGAAAAATATATTAGATGAAAATAGAAATAAATTTATACAATTAGGGAAAATCAGTAAAATGTCCTAAATGGGACATTACACCCCATTTCTAAGCAAAATGGGGCATGCATTGTGAAACCACAACAAATAGCCTCAACAAAAAGGAAGAAATGACAAAGACATTTCTTCATTAGCAAACATTTCTCTGATATGTATCAAACACTAACTGAATCCTGAATATTGTAGGCATACTTCGAGTCCCTTTATAGTCTAAACCTTAGAAAATTGAATCTCCAAGTTTAGTGTATGTTCAGCATATTCATTTCCTTCCACATCTCAGGATGTAGTCTATCAAATTTTTTTGTCAACTTGGAAACAATCTTCCACCCTGTCTGATCCACTCATCAGGAACCTTCATGAAAATTGTTTATCAATCATTTGTCTAACCAGATGAGAGAATCGATTCTAAGGGCTCTTAATGGGTTATCACTTTTCCATTTGAAGTCCTAGGTAATCTTCTGAATATTTGCTTCATGTAGCTTGCATGTCACCATTTGATTCTTCAATGAAGAAATTGTCTTGATACTAGATAGCTTATTTAGAGTGCATATCCCTATAATTGGATCACCTTTCTTAGACTTTGTAGAATCCTTCATTCTTAACACCTTTCTTTTCTTTTTTATTTTCTTTCTATACCCTGACCATGATTAGATTGTGTGGCCAAGACATTGGTGTCATTTCTTAGAATTATTTTATAGTTGACATTCCTTGCATTCCTCTTTTAAGAACTTTTTGGAAACTTTCATGACAAACAATGATCTCAACAATTCCTTTGAGAAGGCCCCTTTGTCTGAACCAGTAGGGTTTGGACTATCCCTTGCTACCATCGATTTTGGTTTGAAATCACCTAAGACAATCAATCTTTAAGTTTGCAAAGTGTTGAAAACTTTTTGATCTACAATTCTGAATTTAAGGCTGAAAGTCCTCTATTACTACAAGTAACATCCATTCCTTAGTTGGTATAAGAAACAAAATCATTAAAATGTTTTGACAAAGAAATACCTCTTCCCAAAAATTGAAACCAAAAAGTAGTTTAATGAGATACATCAAGATAAAATCTTGAGTGCACCTAACCCTTGGATTGATGCAACTTTGAAAAAAGAAATGAAACCTGAACAAAAAGATCCAACTCAAAGCAAACTAACACCTAATTGGTAAGACTAAAAAAAAACTAAGAAAAACAAAAACAAAAGCAAAAACAAAAACTTATCTATAGAAAACCTTGAATAATAAGAATGTGGGGTGGTTGTCAATATATTTCTCATGATGTGAAATACTAATGAACCACCCCATATAGTCCTAAGAAAAGCTAATTTGTCTTTGTACTCAGAAAAATAAAATTTGGACGATATTGGTACAAATTCTGAGCACAAATCACACAAAATCAAAAGTTGTGGTAACTCTCCATGACCATGATTAATCTAGAAACAAGTTCTCTTGCCTTTAGCATCATATTTAAATTGAAAATCATGAAACTGAGAGGGATAACAAAAATATATCACTTGATCTAGTGGGTCTCCCACCATAGGGGTACACTCACACATTGTAATCTCTCCTTCTGGTGGTCTTATCTCAAGGTACAAAACTCCACATGCAGATGGAAACACTTTAGTTTCATTTGGACTAGAAAAATCAATTATCAACCTTCCTTTCAAATTATAGGATTTATTACTATCATCGATCAAGATGTTTTCTGCGTCATATCCCAAAGAAGCTTGTTCAGAATCATACTTCCCTCCATTGCAATCTCCCAAGATAACAAGAAATCAGACAAGTTTCTTTTGAATGGAACCCAAATGGATGGATTCTACATGATTCAATTATTGCATGGTTTGATATTTGTGTAGAATACCCACAACTAGACATTTCCTTGGTCAACCTTGAGACCAAATTGAGCACTCTATCCACCTCTTCTAATGACAAATCTTGTTTTGAGGGAGGTATCTTATCATTATCCAATGGGGAATCAATATCATAGTAGGAAGAATTGGTATCTTCATCTTGAAGACTTTTTGATTCAAAAATCTCACCAACCTTGGGATCTTCTACATTTCCATCACTTTTTACAACTTCTTGGAGTTTTGAAACTTCAAAATTTTTTGTGTCATCAAAATTTCTTGGCATATCCACTTATTGAAACATGAACACTTGGAATAATTTCTTCACTAAATGGGAACAAAAACTCCTCTTGATCATCTTCATCATTTTGTCCTCCTACAGATTTATCATATGATTCAAACACTATTGCACTGAATTGCAAAGGTTGTTCCTCCATGATTTGGGGAGGCTAATCTAAAACATAATTCTGCACATATCCATTTTCACTTGGAGTCATACTTGTAATACCATTATTCTCATTGTTAATGTTTTCATATGGGCCATGTTGTTTTTTGCTTTGATTTTGAGAATAATTGTCCTAGGCAACAAGTTGTCTTGGATGAATGCCTTGATTTCTTGAGGAATTGAACTTTATTCTAAGAAGTTGATTAGATAAAAGAGACATCATCTCCTTCATGGTCTTAAAGTCTCTAGAGATATTGTTTTGTGCTTCAATGAATGTAGCTGCCTTTTGGGACTCATACCTTGAATATGTAATTGTTGACATTGAAGCAGTAGTAACTTGATTCATGAATGTAACGACCTCTTTGAAGACCTTTTCAATGGTATCAATGTCTCTGGGTGGGAGCCTTCTTAGAAAAATAGAAGCTAATGAATCCATTCTTTCAAAATAGATCTAGATGATAGCCTCTTGTGGTATAATGTAAGGAAAATCCATTCTTTGATACATCCTATAGAATTGATGATTAAAGTATGAAATATTCTCATGGGGATCCGTCTTAATTGAGATGAACAAATGATGTAGGCTAACTAGATCAATATAGATCTTAAATTGTTCCAAAAACTTGATCTTAAAATAGTTCCAATCCCTTATTGATGCTGGTGGCAGATTGAGGTACCAATTGAATTCCCTTTCACCAAAGTGTAAGGAAAAAGGTGGCACATAATGTCCTTATGCTAAATTTGGTTTTGATTATAGATTTCTTTAAAATTTTTAAGATGATTTCTATTGTTCGTGATTCTCCATAGATGAATTGTGGGAAATTTTTTAAAGGATTTTTGGGCAAGTCTTATTATTAGTCTAGTTAGATTCAAAGGTGAACTTTGGGCATTGAAGAAAGACATGGTGCATAATGATGGGAATGTGTGAGGTAGAATTTAAAGTGAATGATGATGATGTAATGTATAATGTGAATGGGTGGAGTTCTTGGTATCTCTTTATCTTTGTGATGCTTGTGAAAGTGACTAACTTCTAGGAACTTGTATTTATTCTTGAAAAGTACACCTTTGAAGAAGCACATTTTCTCAAAACAACACACCAGTACACCTCCTAAGATTTCACAGACTTGGTATTTTTTTTTTGTAGAATTTTCAAACAACACTTGGGTTTTTTGAGCAAAATCATTTTCAGGATCTTCTTCTAGCACCACTTCTGTTGAGCTATCATTTTCCACGATGCTTAACGACAATAATTCTTTTGAACTCCTCTCTTGAAAAATGAATCCAAGAATTAACTCCAAGGTTTTGGGTGATCTTGTGACCTACTAGAATCCACTCAGTTGAAGATAAATGTCAATGTTCATGAGGAGGCCTTTGCTAGTTCTGATAACTTTAGATAAGATGTGAGATCTGTTTGCTGCTTCAAAATAATAAAACACAAAATAGAAACTATGTTTTTTGTATTTTTTTTTTTTTAATGAATGCAATCTAACAATGCAACTAATATGAATTCCTAATTCAACAAGGGGTTAGTAAGGAAAATAATGAAGATAAGGTAACAAGAAAATTAAGAAAATAAACATGAATGTAAAATTCTAATGGACATAAGCTACAAAAAATAATGCGTCTGCAAGTTAAGTCTTTGAAGAAATTGATACGTAACCAATGAAAATAGGAGCAACACTTCCTTAATTCCACTAATGCAATCGTCGATGGGATTTTAAGCAACCATAAGATGGTTCAATTTTCATCAAATCACAAGGCCACAAAAAGAGAACTCATGCAAGACAAAAAGCTATGTAGAAACAAAATGGGTGATCTCTTCTCGAACTAGATACATCAACAAAATTTGTAGAATCATAGCAAACACCAAGATTAAAAGATCGCACAACCAAAAATAACAAAATAAACTTTTGGCTCAATTACATTCCTTGAACATACATTCACAAAACATAAGACATTTAGGCAAGAATCACTAAACTCCAAAAGCAAGCACCAAAAGCATATATTATTGCAAAATAATAGTGGCGACCCAAAATACAAATTACATTCCTAAATTCATAAGAAAGTCTCTCCTCAATTTGTATTAAGAGTAAGAGATCTCTTTATGCAATCATATGCTTGTAAAATAATAAAATAAATCTATTTATGTATAACCTATCTATCTAACTGGTGCTAAGTAAGACTCCATCCATATTATATCATTAATTAGATGCATGAGCCTTTAGATGTCTTAAAACAAAGAAAGGATGAAAGAATAAGAAAGATAAAGCTTGGAAGTGATTGGAAGTGGAAAAAATAGAAGCTCCATATTCACTAGGTGTCCATAGGAGTTAAACTATTGTTAGAATGCATTTTCGATGCATGAAAAGATCTAAATTTAGAATTGGACTATCATCATGTCATTGAATTCTTAAAAAAATCTTCAAAAACACTATTGAAAAAGTGCACCAGTGCACCTAGTACACCTAGTGCAACAATAAACCTTTGAATTCTTCAAAAATATTCCAAAACATTACTGAAAAAGTGCACCTAGCACACCTGCGTAGCAATGCACCTTTGATTTCTTTAAAAATCTTTCAAAACGCTACTAAAAAAGTGCACCAATGTACCTAGCATAGTAGTGCACCTCTAAATTCTTCAAAAATCTTTCAAAACAATACTAAAAAAGTACACCAATGCACCTAACACACCTATGCACCTGGCACACTAATGGACCAGCGCACGTTGGAGGTTCAATTCGCCAAAAAATCAAAGTTCTTAGTTTTGAAAATGGTTTTTGGGGTTTTCTTAGAGGATGTGTTGGAGCACTCTAGTGTAGTTTTTTTTTTTTTTTTTTTGATGATTTATACTCTCTTTATGATCAAACACTTTCATACATTTGAACTCCTTCTACTTCTTCTATCTAAAATCCCAAGGCACCCATGTCGAATCTTGTCATTAATAATTGTGTAAGATGAGGAACCTATTTTGGTTCATGTTTCCAACCTTTGTATCTTTGATCCTTGTCTTCTCTCCAACTACCCTAACCTTCTTGGTGAGAGACTAGGTGATCCACATTATCTAAAATGATAAAATGTTTGAAACTATTCACAAGATTTTCTAGGCATTTTTAATTGGCTTTTTTAGAGGTCTTCTTCTCAAAACTTCAAGTTGAAACATTTATTGGTCCCTAAAACTTGGCAGCCAAAGGCTCACTATTTTAGGGATTGAAATTAGATTTTTAGTTCTTCTTTCCAACGGTGTACGCAGTTTTGAATTCCTAGCTCTAGATAAAAAGTTATGACCCTAACAAGTTAAGGATGCCCTTTTATCTGCACAAAGAAGTAAACATTAGTCTAGAGAGTTGAAAATCAAACCCATTAATATTGACCCTAAAACTGACATGAACAAATTGTAAAAGACCCTAAGAAAGAGACACCTAAAAAACCTATTTTTCCAACCCTTATATGCAAAAAAGGGCACACCTAGCACACCTCAGAGGTGTGCTACGTGTGCCTAACTCTTTCAAAGATTGGGGTGCACAATAGCACACCTCATGGGGTGCGTTGATGTGCACCCTTTTTTTGTGATACTTAATGCATAAAATTAAACTAAAGGTGTGCAACAACACACCAAATTAGGTGTGCTACTGTGCACCTTAATTTATGTCTATATTTCTTAAAGTTATTCATTTTTTGAGCTTAGGTGAGGGTGCAAAGGGATCGGGCACAATGGCGCATGGGGTGCAGTGGTGTGTTGGTGCACCTTTTTCTTTGTAAAAAATACTTATCCCCTTAGATGATGAATTATGGAATTTAGGTTTTGAAAATGAGACCTAGATCTAACCAAAAACACTAGATAAAACTCCTAAAAGACTCAAACCTTGTACTTTGGATCCAAAAAGATGAAAAATACAGTAGGGGGTCCAATTTTCTAAGTGAAATGGGCTGTGTGTTGTTAAAACACAACAAATAACCTCAAAAAAAAGGAAGAAATAACAAAGGCACTTCTTCATCAACAAACATTCCTCTAATATGTATTACACACCAACTAAATCCTAAATATTGCAAGCATACTTCGAGTCCCTTTATAGTTGAAACGTCAAAACCTTGAATCTCCAAGTTTAGTGTGTGTTCAATATATTCATTTCCTTTGACATCTCAGGATGTAGTCTATCAATAATTTTTGATAACTTGGAAGCAATCTTCCACCCTGTCTGATCCACTCGTCGGGAACCTTCATGAAAGTTATTTATCAATCATTTGTCTGATCAAATGAGAGAATTAGTTTTGAGGGCTCTTAATGGGTTATCACTTTTCCACTTGAAGTCCTAGGTAATCTTTTGAATATTTTCTTCATGTAGCTTGCATGTCGCCATTTGATTCTTTGATGAATCAATTTTTTTGATACTAGATAGCTTATTTAGAGTGCATATCCCTATAATTGGATCACCTTTCTTAGAATTTGTAGAATCCTTCATTCTTAATACCTTTTCTTTCTTTTTTATTTTCTTTCTATACCTTGACAATGCTTAGGCTGTGTGGCTAAGACATCAGTGTCATTTCTTAGATTCATTTTATAGTTGACATCCCTTGCATTCCTCTTTTAAGAACTTTTTGGAAACTCTCATGCCAAACAATGATCTCAACAATTCCTTCGAGAAGACCCCTTTGTCTGAACTGATAGGGTTTGGACCATCCCTTGCTACCATAGATCTTGGTTTGAAAACACCTAAGATAATCAATCTTTAAGTTTGCAAAGCGTTGAAAACTTTTTGATTCGAGATTCTGAATTCAAGACTTAAAGTCCTCTATTACTACAAGTAACATCCATTCCTCAATTGGTATAAGAAACAAAATCTTTAAAATGTTTTGACAAAGAAATACCTCTTCCCAAAAGTTGAAACCAAAAATTAGTTTAATGAGATACGTCAAGATAAAATCTTGAGTGCACCTAACCCTTGGATTGATGCAACTTTAAAAAAGAAATGAAACCTAAACAAAAAGACCCGACTCAAAGAAAACTAACACCTATCTAGAAAGACTAAAAAAAACTAAGAAAAACAAAAACAAAAACAAAAACAAAAATTATCTACATAAAACCTTGAATATTAAGAATGTGGGTTGGTTGTCAGTATATTTCTCATGATGTGTAATACTAATGAACCACACCATATAGTCCTAAGAAAAGTTGATTTTTCTTTGTACTCAAAAAATTAAAATTTGGATGATCTTGGTTCAAATTCTAAGCACAAATCAAACAAAATCAGAAGTTGTGGTAACTCTCCATGACCATGATTAATCCAAAAAAAAGTTCTCTTGCCTTTAACATCATATTCAAATTAAAAATCATCAAACTAAGAGGGATAACAAAAACATATCACCTCAACTAGTAGGTCTCCCACCATAGGGGTACACTCACAGATGGTAATCTCTCCTTCTGGTGGTCTTATCTTAGGGTATGCAACTCCATGTGGACATGGGAAAACTTTAGGTTCCTTCAGACTAGAAAAATCATTCACCAACCTTCCTTTCAAATTACACAATTCATTACTATCATCGATCAAGATGTTTTTTGAATCATATCCCAAAGAAGCCTATTTAGAATCATACTTTCCCTCTATCGCGATCTCCCAAGCTAACAAGAAATCAAGACAAGTTTCTTCTAAATGGAACCCAAATGGATGTATTCTACATGATTTAGTTATTGCATGGTTTGATTTGTAGGGCCCATTTTCCGTTGCACCAAAAGCCATGACTATTAGTGAACATGGAACACCACATAATTAACCACCTGTGGGCAGGGGAGCATGTCGCATCACCCAAAAATCTCCCCCTCGACACGCATACCAGGTGCTTACAAGGGTCAGGAAGGCACCGGGGAGATTTGAACCCATGACCAGGCCAAAACTAGGCTCTGATACCAATTGTAGGGCCCATTTGCTGTTGCACCAAAAGCCATGACTATTAGTGAACATGGAACACCACATAATTAACCACCTGTGGGCAGGGGAGTGCGTCGCATCACCCAACATGATATATGTGTAAAATACCCACAACTAGACATTTCCTCAATCAAGCTTGAGACCAAATTGAGCATTCTATCCATCTCTTCTAATGAAAAATCTTGTTTTGAGGGAGGTATCTTATCATTATCTAATGGGGAATCAATATCATAGTAAGAAGAATTGGTATCTTCATCTTGAATAATTTCTGATTCAAAAATCTCACTAACCTTGGGATCTTTTCCATTTCCATCACTTTTTACAACTTGATGGACTTTTGAAACATCAAAATTTTTTGCATCCTCAAAATTTCTTGGAAAATCCATACTTATTGAAACATCAAAACTTGGAAGAATTTATTTATTGAATGGGAACAAAAACTCCTCTTGATCATCTTCATCATTTTGTCCTCCTGCAGATTTATCATATGATTCAAACACCATTGCACTAAACTGCAAAGGTTGTTCCTCCATGATTTGGGGAGGCTGATCTGAAACATCATTGTGCACATATCTATTTTCACTTAGAATCATACCTATATTACCATTATTCTCATTGTTAAAGTTATCATAGGGGCCATATTATTTTTTGCTTTGATTTTGAGAATAATTGTCCTGGGCAGCAAGTTGTCTTGGATGATTACCTTGATTTCTTGAGGAATTCAAATTTATTCTCAAAAGTTGATTAGATAAAAGAGACATAGTCTCCTTCATAACCTTAAACTCTCTAGCCAAATTATTTTCTGCTTCAACAGATGCAACTATCTTTTGGGACTCATACCATGAATATGTAATTATTGACATTGAAGCATTAGGAACCTAATTTGTGAATGTAATAGCCTCTTTGAAGACCTTTTCAATGGTATCGATGTCTCTGGGTGGTAGCCTTCTTAGAAAAATACAAGTTAATGAATCCATTCTTACAAAATAGATCTGTATGATAGCCTCTTGTGGTATAATGTAAGGAAACTCCATTCTTTGATATATCCTATAGAAGCAATGATTAAACTATGAAATAGTCTTGTGGGGATTTCTCTTAATTGAGATGAATTGATAATCTAGGATAGATGAATCAATATAGATCTTAAATTGTTCCAGAAACTTGATCTTAAAAGAATTCCAATCACTTATTGATGTTGGTACCAGATTGAGGTACTAATTGAATGCCGTTTTACCCAAAGTGTAAAGAAAAAGGTGGCACACAATGTCCATATGGTGAATTTTGTTTTGATTATAGATTTCTTTGAAAATTTTAAGATGATCTTTTGATATTTGTGATTCTCCATAGATGAATCATGGTCAAAACTTTTCAAGATTTTTGGGCAAGTCATATAATAGTCCAGTTAGATTCAAAGGTGAACTTTGGATATCAAAGAAAGACATGGTGCATAATGATGGGAATGTGTGAAGTAGAATGTAAAGTGAATGTTGATGATGGAATGTGTAATGTGAATGGGTGGAGTTCTTGGTATCTCTATATCTTTGTAATGCTTTTGAAAGTGACTGACTTCTAGGAACTTGTATTTATTTTGAAAAAGCACACCAACACACCTAGCGGACCTGTGCACCTCCAAAAAATTTCATAGACTTATTATTATTTTTTTTGTAGAATTTTCAAACAACAACTTGGGTTGTTTGAACTGTATGGTTTTTAGGACCTCCTTCTAGTGCCACTTCTGTTGAGCTATCATTTTGCATGATGCATAATGGCAGGATTCTTTCGAGCTCCTCTCTTGAAAAGTTAATTTGAGAATAAACTCCAAGGTTTTGGGTGATCTTGTGACCTACTAGAATTCACTTAGTTGAAGATAAATGTGAATGGTCATGAAGAGGCCTTTGCTGGTTTTGATAACTTCAGATAAGATGTGAAATATGTTCACCACCTCAAAAGAATAAAACACACAATAGAAGCTATGTTTTTGTATTTTCTATTTTTAAAAGAATGTAATATAACAATGCAACTGATATGAATTCCTAATTTGACAAGGGGTTAGTAAGGAAAATAATGAACATAAGGTAAGTAACTAATGAAAATAGGAGGAACACTTCCTTCATTCCATTGATGCAATCGTTAATGGGATTTTAAGCAATTGTAAGATGTTTCACCTTTCATCAAATCACAAGGCCACAAAAAGTGAGGCTCATGTGAGACAAAAAGCTATGTAGGAACAAAATGGGTGATCTCTTCTCAAACTAGGTACTTCAGCAAAATTTGTAGAATCATAGAAAACACTAGGATTAAAAGATTGCACAACAAAAAATAATGCAATAAATTTTTGGCTCAATTAAATTCCATGAATATACATTCACAAGACATAAGACATTTAGGCAAGAATCACTACACTCCAAATATGAGCACCAAAAGCATATATTATTGCAAAATAATGACGATGACCCGAGATTCAAATTACATTCTTGAATTTATAAGAAATTCTCTCCTCAATTTTTGTTGAGAGTGAGAGATCTCATTATGCAATCATATGTTTCTAAACTAATAAAACAAATCTATTGATGTACAAACTATCTATCTAACTAGTGCTAAGTAAGACTCCATCCATATTATGTAATTAATTGGATGCATGAGCCTTTACATGTCTTAAAAAAAGGAAAGCATGAAAGAATAAGAAAGAGAAAGCCTTCAGATGATGTAGAAGTGACTAGAAGTGGAAAAAATAGAAGCTCCATATTCACTAGGTGTCTATAGGAGTTAAACTACTATCAAAATACATTTTTGATGCATGAAAAGCTATAAATTTAGAAGTGGCAGTTAACTATCAGAATCTTCTGCATTTCCATCACTTTTTGCAACTTCATGGAGTTTTGAAACTTCAAATTTTTTTGCATCCTCAAAATTTATTGGTATATCCACACTTATTGAAATATTAACACACTTAGAAGAATTTCTTCATTGAATGGGAACACAAACTCCTCTTGATCATCTTTATCATTTTGTCCTCCTGCAAATTTATCATATGATTCAAACACCGTTGCACTAAACTATAAAGGTTGTTCCTCCATGATTTGAGGAGGCTAATTTGAAACATCATTGTGTGCATATCTATTTTCACTTGGACTCATACCTAAAATACCATTATTCTCATTGTTAATGTTATCATAGGGGCCATACTATTTTTTGCTTTGATTTTGAGAATAGTTGTCCTAGACAACAAGTTGTCTTAAATGATTACCTTGATTTCTTGAGAAATTCAAAATTATTCTTAGATGTTGGTTATATAAAGAGACATTGTCTCCTTCATGGCCTTAAACTCTCTAGCCATATTGTTTTTTGCTTCAGCATTGCAACTTCCTTTTCGGACTCATACCCTAAATATGTAATTGTTGACATTGGAGTAGCAATAACTTGATTCATGAATGTAACAACCTCTTTGAAGACCTTTTCAATGGTATCAATAATTCTTGGTAGGAGCCTTCTTAGAAAAATAAAAGTTAATGAATCCATTGTTCCAAAATAGATCTGGATGACAACCTCTTATGGTATAATGTAAGGAAAATCCATTCTTTGATACATCCTATAGAAGGGATGATTAAACTATGAAATAGTCTCGTGGGGATCCCTCTTAATTGAGATGAATAGATGATGTAGGATAGATGGATAAATATAGATTTTAAATTGTTCCAAAAATTTGATCTCAAAATAGTTCCAATCCCTTATTGATGTCGGTGGTAGATTGAGGTACCAATTGAATGTCATTTCACCAAAAGTGTAAGGAAAAAGGTAGCACACAACATCTATATGCTGAATTTTGGTTTTGATTATAAATTTCTTTGAAAATATTAAGATGATCTTCTGTTGTTCATGATTCTCCATAGATGAACCATGGGAAATTTTTTTTAGGATATTTGGGTAAGTCATATAATAGTCCAGTTAGATTCAAAGGTGAATTTTGGACATTGAAGAAATACATGGTGCATAATGATGGGAATGTGTGAGGTAGAATGTAAAGAAAATGATGATGTTGTAATGTGTAATATGAATGGGTGAAGTTCTTGGTATCTCTTTATCTCTGTGATGCTTGTAAAAGTGACTGACTTCTAGGAACTTGTATTTATTCTAGAAAAGTGTGCCTCTAAAGAAGCATACTTTCTTAAAAAAGTGCACCAACACACTTGGTTCACCTTGCACACCTGCCCACCTCATAAAATTTCACAGACTTAGATTATTTTGTTTTTTTTTGTAGAATTTTCAAACAAAAACTTAGGTTTTTTGAGCCAAATGGTTTTTAGGACCTCCTTCTAGCACTACTTCTATTGAGCTATCATTTTATATGATGCTTAACGACATGAATTCTTTCAAACTCCTCTCATGAAAAGTTAAACCAAGAATCAACTCCAAGGTTTTGGGTGATCTTGCGACCTACTCGAATCCACTCAGTTGAAGATAAATGTGAATGTTTATGAGGAGGCCTTTGTTGGTTCTGATAACTTCAAATAAGATATGAAATCTGTTTGCCTCTTCAAAAGAATAAAACACAAAATAGAAACTATGTTTTTGTATTTTCTATTTTTCAATGAATGCAATCTAACAATGCAACTAATATGAATTCCTAATTTAACAAGGGGTTAGTAAGGAAAATAATGAAGATAAGGTAATGAGAAAAATAAGAAAATAAACATGAATGTAAAATCCTAATGGACATAAGCTACAGAAAACAACACATCTACGAGTTAAGCCTTTGAAAAAATTGATAAGTAACCAATGAAAATTGGAGCAACATTTCCTTAATTCCACTGATGCAATGTTCGATGGGATTTTAAGCTACCATAAGATGTTTCACTTTTCATCAAATCACAAGGCCACAAAAAGTGTGCTCATGTAAGACAAAAAGCTATATAGGAACAAAATGGGTGATCTCTTCTCAAACTAGATACATCAGTGAAATTTGTAGAATCATAGCAAAATCCTAATGGACATAAGCTATAGAAAACAACACATCTACGAGTTAAGCCTTTGAAGAAATTGATAAGTAACCAATGAAAATTGGAGCAAAATTTCCTTAATTCCACTGATGCAATGTTCGATGGGATTTTAAGCTACCATAAGATGTTTCACTTTTCATCAAATCACAAGGCCACAAAAAGTGTGCTCATGTAAGACAAAAAGCTATATAGGAACAAAATGGGTGATCTCTTCTCAAACTAGATACATCAGTGAAATTTGTAGAATCATAGCAAACACCAAGATTAAAAGATTGCACAACCAGAAATAACACAATAAAATTTTGGCTGAATTACATTCCATGAACATACATTCACAAAACATAACACATTTAGGCAAGAATCACTACACTCCAAATACAAGCACCAAAAGCATATATTATTGCAAAATAATGGTGGTGACCCAAATACAAATTATATTCCTAAATTTATGAGAAATTCTCTCCTCAATTTGTGTTGAGAGTGGGAGTTCTCTTTATGCAATCATATGCTTCTAAACCAATAAAACAAATCTATTTATGTACAAACTATCTATCCAACTAGTGCTAAGTAAGACTCCATCCATATTATATCATTAATTGGATGCATGAGCCTTTACATGTCTTAAAACAAAGAAAGCATGAAATAATAAGAAAGAGAAATACTTTAGATGATGTAGAAGTGACTACAAGTGGCAAAAATAGAAGCTCCATCTTCACTAGGCATCCATAGGAGTTAAATTGCTATTAGAATGTGTTCCTAATGCATGAAAAGCTCTAAATTTAGAATTGGTAGTTAAATGTTGGCATGCCATTGAATTCTTCAAAAATTCTTCCAAAAAACTATTGAAAAAGTGTACTAGTGCACCTAGCACAGTAGTGCACCTCTGAATTCTTCAAAAATCTTCCAAAACACTATTGAAAAAGTGCACCTAGCACACCTACGTAGCAACGCACCTTTGAATTCTTCAAAAATATTTAAAAAAACTACTAAAAAAGAACACTAGTGCACCTAGTGTAGTAGCACACCTTTGAATTCTTTAAAAATCTTCCAAAATACTACTAGAAAAGTGCACTAGCTCACCTGGTGTACTAGTGTACCTCAAAGGCTCAATTCACAAAAAAGTCAAAGTTCTTAGTTTTGGAAATTGTTTCTAGATTTTTCTCAAACAAGGTCTTGGAGTACTCTAGTGTAATTTTTTTCCCCCTTTTTGATGATTCATACTCTCTTTATAGCAAAATAGTTTCATACATTTGAACTCCTTCTACTTCTTCTATTTGAAATCCCAAGGCACTTGTGTTGAATGTTGTCATTAATAATTGTGTAATATGAGGAACTTATTCTAGTTCATGTGTCCAACCTCTGTATCTTTGATCTTTTTCTTCTCTCCAACTACCCTATCCTTCCTAATGAGAGGCCAGGTGATTCACATTATCCAAAATGATCAAATGTTTGAGACTTTTCACAAGATTTTCTAGGCATTTTTAACTGGCTTTTTTGGAGGTCTTCTGCTCAAAATTTTAAGTTAAAACTTTCATTGGTCTTTAAAATTGGGTAGCCAAAGGCTTGATATTTTAGGGACTAAAATTAGATTTTTAGTTCTTCTTTCCAACGGTGTAAATGGTTTTGAATTCCTAGCTCTATGTCAAAAGTTATGACCCCAACAAGTTAAGGTTGCCCTTTTATTTGCATGAAGAAGAAAATATTAGTATAGAGAGTTAAAAATCAAACCCATTAATACTGACCCTAAAAATGATATGAACAAAACACAAAAAACCCTAAGATAGAGACACCTAAAAAAACCTAATTTTGCAACCCTTATATGCATAAAAAGGGCGCACCTGGTGCACCTCAGAGGTGCACTAGGTGTGCCTAATTCTTTTTCAAAGATTGGTGTGCACAACAGTGCACCTCATGGGGTGTGCTGATGTGCACCCCTTTTTTGTTATACTTAGCACACAAAATGAAACTAAACGTGTGCAACATCACACTAAATTAGGTGCACTACTGTGCACCTTAATTTAGGTCTGTGTTTCTTAAAGTTTTTTGTTTTTGAGTGTAGGTGTGGGTGAAAGGGGATCAGGTGTAGTGGTGCATTGGTGTACCTTTTTCTTTGTTAAAAAGACTTATCCCCTCAGGTGATGAATTTTGAAATCTAGTTTTTGAAATAAGGACTTGAATCTGACCAAAAACACTAGATAAAACCCCCAAAAGACTCAAACCCTAGACCAGTGATTTGGAAAGCTGAAAAGTATAGTAGGGGGTCCCCATTTCTAAGTGAAATGGGGCATGTATTGTGAAACAATAATTGGTACTCCATAGTAAGATTGAATTTTTAGATAAAGTATATTACTGGCAACCTTTGATCTCTTTGTATTCAATAATCATTTCATTGAATGGGTTCGTTGGATGACCAATATAGATAGAAGTCAGAATGCAAATACTATGATCATTGGATTAAATAAATTCAATCCTTAGCTAAGTAATATATGCCTAAAAATATCAATATTTTAATCTTTGCAAGTAAAAATTACTAATTATGTCCCCTCTAGTCCATATCGTAGATTTGTTTTTGTTGGTGTAAATAGATATTTACTATTTAGACTTTACTTAAGTTTACTTAGTTTAGTGCATTATTTTATTATTTTGCATTATGAGATACTTAGGATTTTGTGTACCTTTTTGAGTTGTCATGTTGACAACATAGAAGTACGCAACTCTATTTTAGTACATGGTGTCTATAACATTGGAGTTTGCATCATTCACTGAGTTGTCATGTAGACAAAATAGTTATTTGCACTCCCTTTTTAGCACATGTTTTCTACAACACTGATATGTGTGTTACACCATTGAAGGCTTATCCTCTCATCATCACACTTACTTCTTTGCTTAATAAAGGATAACCCATTTTTGGTGGACATGTGCTTGGTTGTATGACTTATCATGATGTTGATTCTGAGGCATTCTAGATGCATCTCAAAGGCCTTTATATACAGGCACTCCTAGTGTACTTGTACATTGTATTGAATACTATATAGTTATTCTAATCATACTCTAGTCTATTTTTTGCTTGTGTTTGAGTTTCTTAGTCTTGGGTGAATTCTACCCTAAGGAAAATTCTTACATGGTATCAAAGATGAGGGAGATTCTCATCACAAAGCCATTAGAGATCTTGTTCCTTCATCTCTTGAAGGGACCCAATTTAGATCTGGAGTATTTGCAATAATTGGGAGTGTTTAGAGCCAAAGTAGACCTTGCCATTACATCTAGAGTGATGATTCAGTGAAGATCGACTATAAATTTTCCTATTTTAGGTCATAGTCGACTATGAGGCAATTTTTTTTGCAAATCGAAACCCAAAGGCCCAATTTGCAAATCTGGTATGGTCCTCATTTGATCTGTTAAATTCATTTTTTGAATCTATTAATTCTATTTTTCTCTATATTTTTAGAATATATTTTTAAATTTTTAGCCTAGTTGGGTGTTCAAACAGAGAAATTTTTTTTTGCACGGGCACCGAGTAGTCAAACCCTAGCCATGCATAGAGCAGAATATTTTGTGGGTATATACCTTATCTAATTGGTGACTCATAAATTCCTGGTGGACCACACCATAACTAGCACCTTATCACACTAGATGACAACATATTTATGGCATACCCTAGGGAGTAGCCAAGCATCGGCAACTAAGTTCCTTTGGCTTCCACTTTACTGTCACTATTGCATGATGTTGTTTTTATAAAGGTGCATAAGTCCCAACCCCACCAATGTGGGACAAAAACTTTACACCTGTCGGCTATTAATTCATTTTCCAGCCCAACATTATATCTCTGGCATGCCAGATTTAACTCTTTTGGTGCACAAATTGTAGATAGATAGTGACACTCATGCCTATCCATGCATCCACAAGCCCACTATGTGGCAAGAACTAGAGCCTCCATGATAGAGAGATGCATAGTCATCCACTAGTTGACAGTTGACCCTATCAATAGGCTAAGCCACCATGTAGCCAAATAAGATTCATACACATGTTGAGAGCCAATCCACATGTCAATGACCCCACATCAAAAACCATACATATCCTCCACACCACGTTCTGTAGTCCAACTATACCTACCAACTAAGTGCCGCACACTATACATGCAAGCAGTGTCTCATACGCCAAATTAGCTCATCTATATGCTATGCGAGCACCAACTCAAGTACCATGTTTGTAGGTGCTATATAGGCCATACATGTCTATACATGTTGACATCATCAGTAGTATTGGTGACATCATCTCCACATTAGTAGAGGCTTGTGTTTTTGCTAATGTTAGTAAACTACTAGCCTAAATTTGATGGCCATTTGATTGTCATTTAGAGGCATTTTTGAACTACTATGATAGCCATTTGACCTTCAATTTTACATTGTGTTTTCCTCTCTAGACCCCTCTTTAGATATAGTTTTGATTTGGTAGCCTGACTTTGGGAGGCCATAACTTAGTCATACGGACTCCAAATTAGGTACAATTTTTTATGATTTTGGATAAAATTTCTTGAACTTTTTAGTGGTGTAGATTTTTTCTAATTTTGGTGCATAGTTTTTTCAGAATAAGCATTTTTTTGGCTACTATACCTATCTAATCCTACATTTTGCAACTTCAAACACATCATATCGGCTCATCTAGACTCCTTTTTAGGTTTTTTTTTTTTTGGAAGTGCATATTTTTCATCTACTTTTTAGATATGTAGTTAGATTGTAGGCTTGTGTGGACAAAAATATCACTTTCAAGAATATGTCTTGTTTTACATTGTATTGCTTCACAATTATTGTATTTTTGAGCTACATTGCAAAGGTCCAGATTTGTACTCTATACAAAGGTTGTAATTAGAAAAATTAGAAAGTCCACTTTCTCCATTTTGACAAGTGACCTATTGTAAACACACTATATATAAAGTTCTGAAATCATTCATTTGGGGGGGGAATTTTTTCATTGAGTGAAAAGTGGGGTTTGTATTGTGTATTGTGTCTCCTTGATCTTGTGTTTTTGCATTATGGGTTCTTTTTCAAAGTTAACTCCACATAATTATGCTACTTGAAAACAAAAAATTAAGGAACCATTGGTAGAAAAAGGTTTACTATGTTATGTAACTAGTGCAACAAAGAAACCTCTTGCTGATGCTAATGAAGCTTAGAAAGAATACTGAGAATCTTGACAAGCGATGGCCCTAGAACCTTATTGAAAAATATCTCTAATCCTATCAAATTTCACATTAGGAAGCTTACCGATCCAATAGAGGTTTGGGCTAAACTTGAAGCATTGTATGGGATAGTAGATGAAGACATGGCTTACACCATAGAGGATAAACTTCTGAAGTTGGATCCTAGGAATTTCGACACCATCAAAGACTATCTTACCCAAGTAGACATGTATAGGGCACAACTTAAGGATTGTGGTGGACCCATCAAGGATGGAAAGATGATCAAACACATTATGACTCATCTTCCACCTAAATATGCTCCTTTTGTTTCTAGTTTTAATACTCACAAATTAACAATGGGTAGTGCCTATGTTAAGCCTTCATTCAAGAAATTTTCAAAAATGTTGATCTTAGAGCATGAAAATCTAGTGGGTATGGGAATTCTCAAGTCTTCCAAGACTAAAGCCTTGGTAGAAAATGAAGGTAATTCAAGTAGTAAAAAATCCAAAAAGAAGAAGAAGTAGTGGAAGGCTAAGTCAACAAGATGACACACAACAATCCTCCTCAAAATAGCAATCTTCCTCAAATCAATCTTCTTCCACTCAAAAATCTTCTTCACAACAAGGAAAATCTTCTTCCAAAAATAACCAAAGGGAGAACAATTCCAACAAAAAGGAGAAGAAAACTTGTTCCTATTGTAAGAGGAATGGTCATGATGAGCATGAGTGCAAGGATAAGTATATTGATGAATTGGTCAACATAATGAGGAAACACAAATTTGATGTACCAAATGCATATAACTATAAGGGATCTTCATCCAATTCAAAGGGTAAGGGAAAAACTTTGGTAGCAAGTACAAACAATGTTGAGGAATGGGTTCTTGATTTAGGAGCAACACATCTTATGGGTGCTTCAAGGGAGTAGTTTTGCTCTTTGAAACCATCAAATGTACCTTACTTCTATGTGGGCAAGGATACTCAAGTGGAAGTTGAATGGAAAGCCAATGTTGAGTTGGAAAATGGCATCTTCAAGGATGTACTTCATGTTCCTAACCTTAGCACCAACCTTCTCTCCATCTATCAGATAACTCACTATGGATGTGGCAACAAAGTAGAGTTCCTCCCTGATACAGTTATGAAAAATCTCAAAGATGATTCTATGGTAGTGGTTGGAAAGGCTAACCATGAGACAAGATTTTATTCTTTCTCACATTTTGTGCCTAAGTCCACTTCCCTTGCCTTGTTGACTCATTCAAACACTCAAAGTAAACTATGGCATGAGAGATTTGGGCATCTTAATTATCGCTACCTTTAACAACTCAACAACAAGGAAATGGTCATTGGTCTACCTCAAGTCAAATATTTAGAGGGTATATGTCTAGGTTGTGAAGCAGGCAAGCATCCCAAAGAGAAATATGACAAGGGGAAGTCTTGGAAGGCAACTGCTATTCTAGAATTGGTTCATAGTGATGTAGCTGGCCCATTTCCAATACCATCCTTTGGTAAGGCCCACTATGTTCTCACATTTATTGATGAATTTTCACGATACACTTGGGTCTTTTTTATTGCTCATAAGAGTGAAGTATTTGATAACTTCATCACCTTCAAAGCTCAAGTTGAGAAAAAATTAGGGAAAGACATCAAGATCCTATGAACAGATAATGGCAGAGAATATGTCAACTCTAGGCACATAGACTTTTGCACTCATGAGGGAATAGATCTTAACCATTTAGTTGCATACATGCCACAACAGAATGGTATAGCTGAAAGAAAGAATAGAACCCTTAAGGAAATGACCACTTGTATGCTTCAAAATAAGTCTCTAGATCAAGTGTTTTGGGTAGAAGCCATGTGTTGTGCCAACTATGTCCAAAACAAAAGTCTGCATAAGGCCTTTGATGGAATAAAACCTTTTGGGGCATGGTGTGGTAGAAAACCAAGTGTAAAGCACTTCAAAGTTTTTGGTTGTCTAGTATGGGTAAGGATACCTCCACAAAAGTGAAAGGCATTAGAACCACAAAGAAAACCATGTATATTTGTTGGATATATTGACCATCTCAAGGCATACAAACTAATGAATCCAGAGACTCATGAAATCTTTTACGAGAGGAGTGTTCACTTTGAAGAAACATGTCCAAGTTTAGCTTCTACAACTCCTCCTTCTTCCTCCTTTTTGGATAGTGATCATAGTGATGATAGTGACTTGGAAGATGAGATTCCTCCAGCTTTGACTTGTAGGACAACACCTTTGTAGGGTCAACAAATAGTTGAGGACATTCCTTCTTCTTCCACTAAACCTTGTTGGGCACAACAAACACTTGATGCAACTGGTTCATTGGTGGGAAATCCTTCAGACACTCGAAGGACAAGGTCACAACACAAGTCATTTCTATATGCATATATAGCCATTTCTTTAGATCCACAACCATTTAAGGAAGCATTAGGGATTCCAAAATGGGACAAGACTATGGAGGAAGAATATAATTGTTTGATGAAAAACAACACTTGGGACTTAGTTCCCTTTTCTAAGGGAAGAAAGATGGTTCGATGTAAGTGGATCTATCAAACCAAATTTGTAGTGGATGGAAGTTTGGATAAGCATAAGGCTAGACTATTTGCCAAAGGTTTCTCATAGGTTCCAGGTATTGACTATACAGAGACTTTTGCACCAATTACCAAGATGAATTGCATTCGCTTGACACTAGCTATTACTATAGCTCATAGTTGGGTTGTACACTAGATGGATGTTAAGAGCACTTTTTTGAATGGTGATCTTCACAAAGAGGTTTATATGGAGCAGCCACATGGGGTTCATATAGGATTCTACTATGGTTTGTAGATTGAATAAGTCTATTTATGGTCTTAAGCAAGCTCCATGGGCTTCGTATGCCAAGATGGATTCATTCCTACTCTTAGCAAGATTCGTTGGTGTAAATACATATTTACTATTTACACTTTACTTAATTTTACTTAGGTTAGTGCATTATTTTATTATTTTATTTTGTGAGACACTTATGAGTTTGTGTACCTTTTTGAGTTGTCATGTTGACAACATAGAAGTATGAAACTCTATTTCAGCACATGGTGTCTACAACACTAGAGTTTGCATCATTCAATGAGTTTTCATGTAGAAAACACAATTATTCACACTCCCTTTTTAGCACATGTTGTCTACAACATTGATTTGCATGTTACACCATTGTAGGCTTATCCTCTCATCATCACACTTACTTCTGTGCTTAATGGAGGATAACCCATATCTGGTGGACATGTGCCTAGTTGTATGACTTATCATTTTGCTAATTCTAAGGCATTATAGATGCATCTTATAGGCCTTTATATATAGGCACTCCTAGTGTACTTGTACATTCTATTGAATACTATACAGTTATTCTGATCATACTTTGGTCTATTTTGTGGTTGTATTTTAGTTCCTTGGTCTTGGGGTGAATTCTATCCTAAGGCAAATTCTTATAGTTTTCTATTTACATCCTTCTTTTAACTTGTGGTTTGCTGCATATAATGCCCAAGCATACTTCTCGTTTGTTGAATATCTTTCACTTTGAATCTGCATCGTCTCATCATTACTTTAACATCTCTATGAACACTGTCCTTGGAGAAGCATTATGTTTGATATATCTTTATAAATACTTACAATTCCATTTGTTATATTCAATGTCTCTCTATACCTCATCGTACTCATGCAAACTAATTTCCTTGATCAGGATTTATGGTTTCCTTAAAATGGATTTTGATGGTACTAAGTACCATGTACTTATATTTTAAATGTCTCTCTTTTAAACCTTTCCTATGTAGTATCATTTCATATTCTATTAATCAAATTAATAATGTTATGAGTTTGAGCTTGTATAGTATACCCCATGACTTTTGTTAAAGCATTGATGAGCATTAATGTGTCGAGTATCCCAAATTTAGCACTCTCTCAAGTGCTTGCAATACCTATTCAATATAATCATTTATTTCTATTAATAACTTGACTATTGTTGTCAGATTTAATTAAAACCCACCTTTTTTGTGCCCAATAGACATATATCATTTTGTGCATGTTGTGATTTTGATGCACGGAGACGATATCATCTTAGCATGTACCTTCAAAATATATTATATTCATCCTCGATGCTTCCCATATATCTTCCTTTAGTTGTATCCTTAGCCCATGGCCTACACACTGGTCTTCTCATCTGTGTTTAGTGGCAAGCTATTAATGATTACCTTAGTTGCATTGTCTTCTTTTCTAAACCTTTAAAGGAATTGAGGGAAACAATTTATGCCTGACTAAGATTAAAGTCATGTTCATTAAAATAAGGCAGTCCATATGTACATGAAATATAAGGGAACTTTGTGATGTGACATATCTAGGTTTAACTCTTCAAGATGACATCCATTCAGACCCACCACCCATCAAATTAAAATAGTTCTCATAAGCTTAGACTACCTTAGAAAAAAATGATTACAATATGAAGAGGCTAGAGGAGAATAGATCTTAATCTCCAAAAGCTAGTAGTAATAAATGGTATCTCTATCTCTGAATAATCTATGTGCTTAAGCCATGGCTGCTAACAGTCTCCTACTTGCAATTATTTTTAAAATCAAACTCCACTGAGATTGTAGGCATCTTAAGCTCCAACTGTGTTTGTCGAAGAGTTATGCGATGTTGGATATCAGTTTGTTGTTTCTCTTTTATTACTATTGGTGTAAATAAGTATTTACTATTTACACTTTACTTAAGTTTACTTAGGTTAATGCATTATTTTATTATATTACATTATTTTATTATTTTTTATGTGAGACACTTAGGAGTTTGCGTACTCTTATGAGTTGTCATGTTGACAACACTGGAGTAAGCAACTCTAATTCAACACATGGTATCTACAACACTAGAGTTTGCATAATTAACTAAGTTGCACTCCTAATTTAGCACATGGTGTCTACAACATTATTTTTCATGCTACACCATTGTAGGCTTATCCTCTCATCATCACACTTACTCCTATTCTTAATGGAGGATAACCCATACCTAGTGGACATGTGCCTGGTTGTTTGACTTAACATGTTGCTGATTCTTATGCTTTCTAGAAGCATTCTAGTGGCCTTTATATAAAGGCACTCCTAGTGTACTTTTTCATATTGAATGAATATTATATCATCATTCTAATCATACTCTTTTGGTCTACTGTTGTGCTTGTGCTTGAGTTCCTAGGTCTTGGGTGAACTATTCCCTAAAGAAAATTCTTACATGGTATTAGAGCTTGAGGAGATTCTCTTCACATAGCCATTTGAGACAATTCTTGGTTCAACATCTTGACCCAAATTTAGAGAATCCATAGAAATTAGAGCATCTAAAGCCAAAACAAACCTTTCCATTGCATCTAGAATGTTGATTTGATGAAAATTGGCTATAAATTCACTTATTTTGGGCCAAAGTTGATTTTGAGGCAAATTTTTTTTGCAAACAAACACTTGAAGGCCCAATTTGCAAACTAGGTATGGTCATTTATTTAAGCTACTAATTTATGTTTCTGATCTGCAATTAATTTATTCTCTATAATTTTTTTCGAAGTATTTTTTTGAATTTTTTAAGCCTAGTTGGGTGTGTAGAGAATTTTTTTTGTGCACGAACCAGGCAATGACACCCTGACCCCTGCATAAAATATTCATGGAATATTCCTTCTTCTTTATTTGGTAGGGACATCAATTACTTTTGACCAATACACTAGCAAATTTGGGTGGCATCAAATCGGCCTTCATTATATTCACACCAACCTTCATAATCGTAATGGTCAACAATTAATCAATGACCTATATTTTGACTTACCACCTAGGACATCATTGTTTTAAACATCTACAAACCCCTACTCCACATCAATGTGAGACTAATATCCCATGCTGGATATTTAAATCACCAATCGTGTTTAGGTTAGTGGCCATCCAACCTTTTGGCACCCACACAATCATACTTCCATTTAATGAGAAACCTAACTACACAATCAGACCTGTGGCAAAGGTTTTTTACTCCAGCTCTAGCATCCCCACATTCCCAACATTGAGATTAATGTTCTGACCATTGCTACATTGTGCAAGTTGGAGACATGTGCATTAATCAAACCCTACCACATGTATAGAGCCTGCCAATGAAGAACACCATGTCAAGACATGACACACAGGAAAACAACTATCAATCCATGTCATCAACACCCTGTGGAAAGACACATAAGATCCATACCCATACACATCTTTTTTTTTGTACCATTCATAGAATTTGGTACTTACATCTTAGCCAATGACATCATTATCTATATTGCTAACATTAGCAGTGACATCATCCAAGGGCTGAGTATGTTGACATCAACATTTTTCTATCCTAAAATTGATAGCTATTTAACTGTCATTAGGAAGTAAATTAGAACTACTGAGATGATCATATGACTGTCAAATTTAATCTTGCCTTTTGCTAATCCAACCCCTCTCTAGATTGATTTTTGATTTTGCAGTCCAACTTTGGGAGGCCATATATCAATCATTCAAACTCCAAATTAGGTGCATTTATTTTTGATTTTAGGTAGAATTTCCTAAAAAAGTTAATGGTGTAGGTTTTTTTAAAGTTTTGGTGCATGGATTTGTTAGAAATTGCATCTTTTGGCAACTATACCTATCAAATCCTACATTTTGCAACTTCAAATGCTTCGTACATACTAATTTGGACTGGAAAACAGGTTCCATTTCTTTGAAAGTGCATTAATTTTTGTCTACTTTCTAGATTTGCAATCAAATTATAGGCTTGTGTGGACAAAACTATCACTTTCAGAATTAGGTCATTTTTTGCATTTTAATGCTTTGATATATCTTCAGAATTGTTGTATATCTGAGATACATTGTAATGTTATAGTTTTGAACTCCATAAGGAGGTTGTTAAAAGGCCAAATTAGAAGTCAACTAAGGCCAAAATTGGCAAGTGGCCATTGTAAATGCACTACATATAAAGTGCAAAAAGCATCTTTTTTTGGGGGGGTTTCTTTATTGAGTGAAAAGGGAGGGGGGGTGTTCTTGGTGTTGTGTTCTTTTTTTCTGCTATTTTCTTTCATTTTTTGCATCATAGGACATTTTAAATTTCTAAAATTAACTCCACATAACTATGCTACATGGTCCATTAAACTGTGGTGTCATTTAATGCATAAAGGAGTTTCTCAATATGTAGATGGTACCCTTCTTAAACCAATAGATGATCAAGTATCTACAACAAAAATTTTAGCTTGGGAAATAATGGATAGGAAAGCCCTAGGTGATATTTGTTTGGCAGTTGAAGACAAGATCATATATTATATCTAGAAGTCTTGTACATCCAAGAAAGCTTGGGATACCCTCCAAAACCTATATGGTAAATTGTTTGAGGAAGATGTTTTCAAAATTGAAGATGAGCTTGTCTCCTTAGATGCAAAGGTATTTGATTCCATACAAGACTTTATCATAAAGGTGAATGAATTAAGAACAAAGCTTGATGATTGTGGGAGTCCTATTAAAGATGATAGGTTAAACTTATGTCATACATAATAAGCTTCCATCTAAGTACTCCACATTTGTTTCTTGTTATAACACCTCAAAGACTAAATTAGGGTTTGCCTATCAGAAAGTCTCTTTTGATCGCTAGTCTATATTGTTGGGTGAAGAAGAAAAGAAGTTAAAATCAATGGGAATTCTCAATCCTTCCAAGTCAAAAGCATCGGTAGAAAACAATGAGGGTTCTCAAAATTTAGCTAGTTAATCTTCAAATAAAGGAAAGGGGAAGAATAAGAAATGGAAGAATAACAAATCAGAGGATGCAAAAAAGGCAACACCACAATCAAATCAACAAGGAAAGTCCTCCTCAAATTTCAAACAAGAAGGGGGACAATAATAAGGACAAGAAAAAGTGTGCTTACTGCAAGAAATTGGGTCATGATGAACATGAATGTTATCACAACAAGATTGATGAATTAAAAAACATCATAAAGAAACACAATGTTCCACTGCCTAATGCTCATAAAGGATCCTCATTTTTAGATTCAAAGGGCAAAGGGCAAGCACTCATGGAAAATTAAAGTTCTTCAAAGGAATGGTTTCTTGACTCAGGTGCCTCATATCATATGGGTTCTTCAAAAGGAGATTTTTCTTCATTGAAGTAGTCTAAGGTACCACACATCTTTGTAGGAGATGATACAAAAATGGAAGTTAAAGGGAAAGGAAATGTGGAGATGGAAAATGGAGAGTTCAAAGATGTTCTCTATGTTCCTCACCTAAGTTCTAATCTCCTCTCAATTTAAGAAATTACTCACCTTAGAGATGGCCACAAAGTTGAGTTCCTTCTCGACTTAATAAAGGTGCACAGTCTAAAAGATGATTTAGTAGTTGTAGTGGGAAAAGTTAACCATGACAAAAGCTTGTATTCTTTCTCCTACTTTGTGCCCATGTCTCCTTCACATGCCTTGTTGACTCAATCCAATTCACAGGTCCAAATATGGCATGAGCAGTATGGTCATCTAGCCTTCCACTATCTTCAACAACTTTGCTCAAACAACATAGTCAAAGGTCTACCTAAAATCAACTTCTCTAAGGGTGAATATTCAACATGTTTAGTGGATATGAATCTAGAGGAGAAGTTAACTAAAGCAAGTCTTCAAGAGCATTAGTTGTTCTTCACTTGGTTCACATGGTACTAGTAGGTCCTTTTGTAGTGACATCAGTTAGCCAGGGTTGCTACATACTTACTTTCATTAAAGACTTTTCATGGTATACTTGGGTCTACTTTCTTCATCACAAGAATGAAGTGTTGGATAAATTTCTACCCTTTAAGACTCATGTTGAATAGAAATTGAGGAAAGCCATCAAAGTTCCAAGAATGGACAATGAAAGCAGATATGTGAACAAAAGACTTAAAGACTTTTGCAAAATTGAGGGTATTGATTTTTAGAATCCACCAAAATTTAGTCCACATAAGATAGATGTTGCAATATTGAGGATTCAAACTCTTAAGTCAATGACAAGTTGCATGATACAAGCCAAGTCTCTAGCTCCATCACTTGAAGTTGAACCAATCAGCAGTGCCAATCACATACTTAATAGGTATGCTCATCCTACCATAGATAGAAAGAATCCTTTTGAGGTATGGTGTGGTAGAAAACCAGTTGTGAAACACTTTAGAATATTTGGTTGTCCAGCATGGGAAAACATATCTTCTAGGGGATGCAATGCACCACCACCTAGGCCTTGTACTTTCATTGGATATGAAGATGATGTGAAGGCATATAGACTTATGGATCCTAAGACTCATGAGATTTTCATAGAGAGGAAATTAAACTTTGAGAAAAGTTCACCCAGCTTATCCTCTATTCCTCTCTATACTTCATACATTGTGGAAATTAATAATGACACCAACGATAAAGCTTCAATAGATTCAGATACATGGGGTTCTATCGACAATTGTAGTGAGAGGTCATGAAATCAGCATTTTCTACATGCATATATTACCACTATGATAGGTCCAACATAATAGGGTACACTTAGTCTTCTAGCTCAAGCATTAGAATATGACTACATAGTAGATATTTTAGGTTTGTTTGTGGAGTCATACATAGTGGATTTGGGGGACATCATTGATGATATACATCTTCTCTTTGATGGAGAAGATCCTTCTTCAGTTGTTGCAAGGGCTCACTCTGACCCTCATGTCCATTCTCTACATGATTAATCTTCATAGGTTGATGTGATTATGGATCCTCATGTACATGAGTTTTAGGAGGTCTCTTTATCATTTGAGGAGATAGTAGATTCTTTGGGATAGGTTCTACATACATTCTTGCTAGATCTGACATTGTTCTTTTCAACAACATTAGAAGGGGAAATAGTTAGTATCGACATAGGGATAGTTGAGTAGGTTTCAAAAGCATCATTGATCATTGGGATTCTTTCTACACATAAGGGAAGCATCTCACTTGTACCTTTTCCATTATTTCTTCCAAAGAGGAGGAACATTATTCAACACTCATGGACCAACTTCTTTCTTGGAGCAGCTATCACTAATCGACACTCTTCATTTGGGGTGGGGGGGGAGACTACCTTGTCTCTCTTCTTCTTCTCTCTTGTGGGGGGCCCTTTTCCTCTTTTGGGATAGTGTTCTTCTCACATTTCTCTATTGTATATACTTGATGTATGTCATCATGGGGGGTCTTGATTACTCCATCCATCCGTGCATCTAGTTTTTTTATCTCTCTTTTTGGGGGAGGGTTTTTCCCATGAGGGTTTTTTTATCTCTCTTGTATTATGTACATGGGTACCTAACATGGCCTAGTAGCTAGGACCCATCTTGCATTTCATCTTAGCTTTTGTAAGCTTAAGTGCATTCCCCTCAGTTGCACTTAAGGGGGGGGGGTGTTGGTGTAAATAACTATTTACTATTTATACTTTACTTAAGTTTACTTAGGTTAATGAATTATTTTATTATATTGCATTATTTTTTTATTTCTTAGGTGAGACACTTAGGAGTTTGTGTACTCTTATGAGTTATCTTGTTGACAACACTGGAGTAATGGTGTCTACAACACTAGAGTTTGTGTAATTAACTGAGTTGTCATGTAGATAACATAGTTGTTTGCACTCCTAATTTAGCACGCAATGTCTACAACATTATTAAGTGTGCTACACCATTGTAGGCTTATCCTCTCATCATCACACTTACTCCTGTGCTTAATGGAGGATAACCCATATCTGGTGGATATGTGCTTGGTTGTATGAATTATCATGTTGCTAATTCTTATGCATTCTAGAAGCATTCCATAGGACTTTATATACAAGCACTCCTAGTGTACTTTGTCACATTGAATAAATATTATATCATCATTCTAATCACACTCTTTTGGTCTATTGTTGTGCTTGTGCTTGAGTTCCTAGGTCTTGGGTGAATTCTTCCCTAAGGAAAATTCTTACAATTACATTTCTTTTTAGTTGTAGTTGGAAGTTGGTTCCCATTAGGCTGGCAAGAACTAGGCTCTGATACCACTTGTAATGTCCCATTTAGGACATTTACTTATTTGCCTTTTTATTTGTATATGATTTTATAATGTTCAATACGATGTCCTTCTCAATGTTTGATATATATATATATATATTTCACAGAGTCATGTCCTTTCATTACTATTAATTATATTAATAGGGTAATTATATTATATATTATTATATTAATTATATATGAATCATTTTAATTATGTAGAACAATATTATTTTAATATATAACAAAGATATAATTGTCATATACTATAGTACTTAAAATAGTTAATAGATATGTATATATTTTAATTATTTATAGCATGGCATTTAAAAAAATAAATAAATAAATAATAAATAAAAAAAAAAATTAAAAAAAATATATATAAATATATAACAATAATATTCATATATGTAATTATAGATATATAATAATATTCATATAGTTAATATTTATAATTATATTATTATGATATATAATAATTTATATTTGCATCTTAGTATAATTATAATATTTTATATACATTATTAATTATTTTAATATTATAAACTTTATGTATAATACTTATTAATTAATTAATCTATATGTCAAAATGGGGATAGCACAAAGATCACTTGAATTGATGGAGTGATAACATGGGATGGAAAGATGGTGAAGAATGAGGGTGAGATGAAGTGTATGGCAGAGAAATGACTTTCAAGAAGAACGTGTTTATTATGAAAATCTTGAATAGAATCAAAAGTTAGTAGAAGTCTGGGTAGAAGACCCAGACTCTCTGGCAGCATGAACAAGAATGTCTTCACTATCCTAGAACTATTGTAGGAACTTCTGATGACTAACTAGGTTGTTGTAGAGTTTGAGGTGATGCCCATTGACAAGTAATTTGAATCAAACATGATCAATATTAGACAAGTGGACCATGCCATTTGGAAAAAAAAATAAAAATTCATATGGTCGTAACCAACTAGTTTGAAAGTTTCCTAGATTGTGCTGATACTTGGAATCATAAAGAAGTGCCCAATCTCCCCCAAAAAACATTTTATTCTTGATAAATTTATCATGCCACTATTTCTATTGATGCTGGATGAGTGTTATTCATTGCATATTTATGCCATTCATAAAAGCCATTTAGACTCAGAATTCAGTATTTTTGTAAAATAGTAAGTTCCATACCAAGCTCTAGAGCAGTCCTCAATGTCTTATATTCAAACTCCACATGCATTACAACTGACCTACCATAGATGAGCTCAAAAGGATTGAAACCTATTGTAGATTTCTAGGTGGTTCTATAAGCCCAAAGAGCTTTAGGAAGGTGTGTGGCCCAATCCTTTTTATGGAGTGCTACTACTTTGGTAAGAATGGTTTCCAACTCTCTATTGGTAACTTCTACTTGGCCATTAGCTTACGGATGGTAAGGTGACAATTTACCATGTCAAATGGTATATTCCTCCATAATAGTAGCTATTAGATTAGATGTAAACTGAGCTCCCTAATTAGATGTCAACTCCCTAGGGATACCAAACTATGTAAAGATAGATTCATATAAGAACTTGACAACATTGTTATCTCTTGGATGTTTCATGGGTTTAGTCTCTACCCACTTAGTTACATAATCAATGGAAACTAAAATATAGGATTTACCTTGTGAAGAGGGTTCAATAGGACCTACAAAGTCAATCCCTCATTTATCAAAGGGTGAAACAACTATCTAAGGCTACAGGAACATTTCATCTAACTTAGTGGGTCTCCCCATGAATTGACACTTGTCACATTTCTTTTTGTATCTCGTGTTAGTTTGTGGTGACTGATCAAGAAAGTACTGTGCATACTTCATAAATTCTTTATCAAGATTTTGGGCTAGCATGTAATTATTAACTATAACCCTAAAGTGCTAAAAATACTTGTGTAAAAAAGTTTAGGGTTAGGGATTGTTTCATTGTGGTAATGCAAAAATTGATTCTTGTGGTGGTATTGATATGTAAGGGATTATAGATTGTAATCAAGTTGTAATCACTAGATCATAATAATTTCAGACTTATAGTTTGGTGGATGTAGCCTAGGGATTAGGTGAACCACGTTAAATCTTGGTGTCTTGTGTTCATTTCTATGTGATATATTATTTTTTGATACTATTTATATTTTCATGTAATTGCTATTTCTGTCCATGGTTTAATCCTAACAAGTGGTATCAGAACCTAGTTGTTTTTTAGTTATCCTCTGTAGGAAAAGCTCACAATTGTGTGGGAGTCTCATAGTTGAGTGGGAGAGATGAGGGTAAGCTGAGGGTTGACAAGTTTGATGGGCAAAACTTTCAGTTATGGAAGATGCAAATGTAAGACAATCTTTATTAGAAGGATTTATGGAATCCATTGGAAGGAAAAACCAAGAATCAAGGATCTATGTCAAATGAAGAATAGGATCTTTTAGAAAGATAGGCACTTGGAAGCATTTGATTATGCCTAGCACCATCAGTGGCATTTAATATTACAAAAGTGAAGACAACTAAAGAGTTGATGCAAACCCTAGCGAAACTATATGAAAATCCCTCTACTTCAAACAAGGCATTTCTCATGAAGTGTTTATTTTATATGAAAATGATAGAAGGTGGATCTTTTGTAGATCATTTAAATGAGTTTAATACTATTACTAGTTAGTTATCTTCTATGGGTACCAATTTTGATGAAGAAATTAGGGTGCTCTTATTTTTTGTGTTCTTTGCCTGAAAGTAGGAATGGCTTGGTAATGGTTGTGAGTAATTCTATTCCTAGATATGGTACCCTAAAATATGATGATGTGATTGGTGTTATTTTGAGTAAAAAAACTTGTAGGAAATCCTTAAGTGGATCTACATCAGGAAGTTCTTTGAATGCACAAAGTCAAGGTAGAATGACTGAGAGAGGAAGTAATCTTAGAAATCATGGGAAATCAAGAGGAAAGACAAAGGGGAGGAGGTCTAAATTGAGAGGACCAAATGACTACTGATACTATGGGAAACCAAGGCATACAAAGAAAGATTGTTGCACTTGAAAGAAAAATGAAAGAGATAAACTAGATGGAGTCAATGAGGCAACTATGGTAAGTAACAAATTTGAAGAGGATGCTTTGCTTCTATCTTTAGAAGGTGTTGATGATACATGGGTTTTAGATTCTATTGCTTCATTTCATGCTACACCTCATAGAGGTTATTTCAGTGATTATATCCAAGGAGATTTTGGACTTGTTTATTTGGGGTATAATGAACACTGTTAGATTGTTTGGAAAGGGAAAAGTTAAGATTAAGTTGCAAAATGGGAATCATTGGCTACTACATGAGGTAAGACATGTTCCAAGGCTGAGTAGGTTTCAAAAGGTTCTCTTGTAGTAGAAAAAGGTGTGAAGGTAGGCATCTTATATCTTTGTACAAGTCATATTGTTCCTTCTACTTTAATTATTTTAAAGAAAAATGAATGTTCAGGAATAGTTGCTACAATTGAGCAGGGAGAACAAATATTTGTTGTAGATTCTGATATAGTGCTATGGCACTATAGACTTGGGCACATGAGTGAGAAAGATATGAAATTAATTCATTCAAATAAAGTTTTACTAGGTTTGAAATGTGTTAATATGTATTTTTGTGAAAGTTGTATGAATGGAAAATAAAAGAGACTAGGTTTTGTTAAGACTGGGAAGGGAAATAAAAGGGAGAAATTAGAGCTTGTGCATACAGATGTATGAGGACTAGCTCAAGTATCATCCCTTGGTGGCTCTCATTATTATGTTAAATTCATTTATGATGCAACTAGAAAAGTATGGGTTTATTTCCTTAGACATAAATCTGATGTATTTCAAACTATTAAGAAATGGAAATGCTTGGTTGAAAATGAGATTGGTAAGAAATTAAAATGTCTTAGATTTGATAATGGTGGTGAGTATTGCAATCTTGAATTTGAAGATTATTTCTCTAATAATGGTATTCATAGAGAAAAAACTATTCCAAGGACTCCACAGGAAAATGGAGTGGCTAAACACATGACTAGGACTATAATGGAGCATGCAAGGAGCATGATGTTGCGTGCTAGGTTTCCCTTACACATGTGGTTGGAGGTTATAAATAGTACTATATATTTGATTAATAGAGGTCCCTCTACTCCTTTGGGTTGTGGTACTCTAGAGGAAGCATGGACTGGTAAGAAGGTGAGTTATTTTTTTTTTCAAAACCTTCGGTTGTGAAGCATTTGCTTACATAGATTCTAAAAATAGAACCAAGATGGAAGTTAAGTCAAAGAAATGTGTATTTTTTGGATATGTCATTAATGAATTTGGTTATAATTATAAGAAGCAGGGATGTCATATTCAATGAGAAAGTGTTGTACAAAGATCTGTTGCAGTAACATGAGAAGAAAGAAGATGATTATGTAGTGTTGGATGATACTCCAAAAGATGATGTTATCACCATTCTTCATGATGTGCAACAACCACAACAACAAATACCACACACACCAGTGAAGGTTAGATGGTCAACAAGGAAAATTAGACCTCTAGAAAGATTTTCTCCCTCTTTGTATTCTATTTAACTTACTAATGCTAGTGAACCTGAATGTTATGATGAAGATGTATAGGTGGATACTAAGATTTAGTAGGAGTCTACAATGAAAGACAAAATAGACTCTTTGCTAAAAAATAAGACATGGGATTTATGCAAGTTTCCTGCAACTAAAAGGGCTTTACAAAATAAGTGGTTTTATAAGTTAAAAGAAGAGGGTGGAGGTAAGAAAATATTTAAAGTTAGATTAGTGGTAAAAGGATTTGCAAAGAAAAAGGGTGGTTATTTTGATGAGATATTTTATCCTATTATTAATACAAGTTCTATTTGTATTGTTTAAAATATTGTGGCTACTGAAGATTTGCATTTAGAGTATCTTGATGTTAAACAACCTTCCTTCATGGTGATTTGGATGAAGAGATATATATGGCTCAACCATAGGGATTTTTAGTCAAAGGTAAGGAGAACTTAGTGTGCAAATTGAAGAAAATTTTATATGGCTTGAAGCAAGCACCACAACAATGGTATTTGAAAGTTGATAGTTTTATGTATGAGCATGGAAATAGTAGGTGTCATTCAATTCATTGTGTTTACTTTAAGAGGTTGGATGATGATAGCTACATTATTTTATGTTTATATGTTGATGATATGCTTGTAGATGGGTCTAACATGGATCACATTAAGGGGCTAAAATGCTAGTCAACACATGCATTTGCTATGAAGTATTTGGGGGCAGCAAAACAAATCCTTGGTATGAAGATTTGAAGAGATAGGAAGAACAAGAAATTGATGCTAGCTCAGGTAGATTATGTTGAGAAGGTGTTGCAATATTTCTCTATGGAGAATGTTAAAGCTGTTAGCACATCTTTACCTAGTCATTTGAAGTTGACTAAGGAGATGTGTCCCAAGAAACAAGAAGAGGAGGACATGATGTCCATGGTACCCTATGCTTCAGCTATAGGAATCTTGATGTATGCTATGGTAAGTACTTGGCCAGATATTGCACATGTAGTGGGAGTTGTTAGTAGGTATATGAATCATCCAAGAATTGAACATTGGAATGTAGTTAAATAGATTCTCAGATATCTGAGAGGAACATCCAATAAGTGTTTACTCATACTGATTTATAGAGCTATGTTGACTCATATTTGGTAGGGGATATTGATGCTAGGTGGAGTACTATAGGTTATGTATTTAATGTTGGTGGGGCAACTATGAGCTAGGTTTCTACGTTATAGAAGGTTAATGCTTTATCACTACAAAGGTAGAGTATGTTGCTACTAGAGAGGCAACCAAGGAGATGATATGACTTCAGTTCTTCTTACAAGAATTGGGACATCTTTAGAAGGATAATTATTTGTTTATAGATAGTTAGGGTACCATTCATCTTTTGAAGAATTCAGCTCTACATTCAAAGACCAAACATATACAGTTGTAGTACCATTTCATTTGGTCAGTCTTGGATGATGGATAGTTAAAGCTGGACAAGTTACACATAGATGATTATCCAATAGATATGTTTATGAAGACAGTAACAAGGGAGATGTTGAACTCCTCTTCAGCTTTGGTTGGTCATCTAGACTGAACATGAATAAAAGAACAATAGAGTCTATGGTGGTTTTATCTAGTGGGAGCTCCATGTGGTTGCGATATTGCTATAGGATCAGCCTCCAAGTGGGAGATTATTGTCTAGTGTGGAGTCTGATCAGTCCCCAAGTGGGAGATTGTTAGTTTGTGGTGACTAATCAGGAAAGTACATATAATTATTAATTATAACCCTAAAGCAGTAAAAATAATTGTATAAGAGGGCTTAGGGTTAGGGATTATTTCATTGTGGTGATGCAAAAATTGGTTCTTGCAGTAGTATTGAGCTATAAGGGATTATAGATTATAATTAGGTTGTAATCATTAGAATGTAATAATATCAAACTTATTGTTTGGTGGATGTAGCCTAGGGATTGGGTGAACCACATTAAATCTTGGTGTCTTGTGTTCTTTTTTTAGTGTGATCTATTATTTTTTGATATTGTTTATATTTGCATGTAATTTCTATTTCTATCCGTGATTTAATCCTAACATCTCATCGTATCCTTGTGTAAACTCAGCCAATAATATCCATTGGTCAGTATTTTAAAGGTTTTCTATTTGGTTGCATAAATGACCTCCACAGGGCTGATCATTACATGCCCTTAAGATATCATATGTTTCATCTTCCCTTATACACCTACACATTACTTGATTAGGACTAGTATAAAACATAGATCCAAAAATCCAAGAATAGTTAAAGCACTTTTCAACTAGAAACTTCCTTTCTTTAGCATAAAAGTGAATGGGCATCTTTTTTGTGGTTAGGCAATTCACTATATTTGCATACCATCGATTTTGTGCTGACAATAGGAAAATATGTTCATATGAAAACTGTCATCAATAATTGCAGGATCATTAGGGACATGCAACTGCGATTGAAAATCAGCTACCACATTGATATCAAATTCTTGCATAAGTAGAAACCATCAAGCCAATATTCCTAATATTATAGGCTTATTCAACAGGTACTTTATAGAAGAGTGGTTAGTATGAACACATATTTCATATCTAGTAATATAGTAAAAGAAATTATTCAATGCATAGATAACTGCAAGCAGCTCCTTTTTAGTATCTATGTATTTGAACTCTTCACCTTGCAAATTTTTACTAATGAAATAAATGACATGTTCAACTAAGTCTACCTTCTAACCTAACACTATATCTATAGCATAGTCTAAGGCATCTATGTGAATATGGAAAAGTAGTCCTCAATTGGGCCCTCTCAAAATTGGTGTGTGGTGATAACTTTTTAAGCTACAAGAAAGATGTAGTACACTATAAGTCCCAAGAAAATTCCAAATCCTTTTTTAATGAGTTATAAAGAGGTATTTTGAGTTGACTAAAATTCTTGATGAATCTTCTAGAATACCCAACATGTCCAAGGAAACTTCGTACATCCTTTTGCTTCTCTAACATGGGCAAGGTACTAATAACCTTAATCTTTGTTGGATCTGCTTGGATGCCTTGCGATCAAATGAAATGAACTAGTACTACTTCCATCATCATAAGACATTTTTCACTATTTAGGGAAAGATTATAGTCTTCGCATCTCTTGAGTTTTGTTTCTAAATTTTCTTTTGCTTCTTCAAAAGTAGTCCCATAAATAGTAAAATCATCCATGTAGATCTCCATACAGTAAATAGATATATTAGAAAAGATACTTATGATAGCTTGTTGGAATGTGATTGGGGCATTGCACAAGCCAAAAAGGTTAAACTAAATAGGAAACTTTTCTCCAAGAGCATGTGAAGGTTGTTTTTTCTTGGTCCTCTGGAGCTATTTGTATATGAGACCCATCTCTAGATAAAACCAACACTTCATAAATTTTATAGTTGATTCTTAACTATATCCCTTAAAATAGGGTTGACTCTCCTCTAAGGCTATCAGATAGGTTTGAAGTCAAGATTGATGTAGATCTTGTGAGTGTTGAGCATAGGTTCTAATCCTTTCATGTACATGTAATCCCAAAAAAATGCTTTTTGATTCTTCTGTAGTAACCACAATACAATTTTTTGATGAGAAGGTGATAAGGCATTTTTACATTCAACTCTCTTCTTGGATCAACTTCCATCCTAATGACCTTATCCACCATGAATAATTGGGAAATTTTAGAAGAATCTACCTCATGAGGTAATAATGAGTGAAGGAATTGGGAAGCTTTTGAATGATAAGGTGTGTTCAAAGGTGGTAATATGGTTTCTAGGATATATTTTGCTTTAGGACACACTTGAGACTCTACTCCGTACTCATTCATGATAATGGAAGAAATTATCCCATCTTCTTCTCAATAAGCTACAAATGACTCTCAACCTATCATCATTAGTTGATGGATAGAATTGACCTCTGGATCATCATCACCAAAGTCTAGCTAGATTGCTTGGTCATCTAGCAATAGTGGCTAAGCATGGGAGTATAAAGTCAGGTTCTTAGTATGGATACGATTAGATATTATCATCTTCCTAGATCGACAAGCTATATAGGCATCTTTAGTAGCTAACCATGGTCACCCCAAAAATAAAGGTTATCCACCCATGTTAGCCTTTGGGGAAAGGACAAAAAAGTCTACTAGATACTCCCAAGAGTTTAAGGTGACTATGACATCTTCTATCATCCCATCTGGCTTGATAGTAGAACTACCGGTGAGATGAAGTATGGTTAGTATTTCTTAGAGACCAATTATATGTAGTTGAGACAAGACCTCCTTTTTTATGACATTAATGAATGCTCCTAGGTCAATTATGTTGGAATTTACAAGTGGGAAGATTTATTTTTGAGAGGTTGGGGGGGGGGGTTGAATCAAAAGTAACAATATTTAACATCTAAAACTTTTAACCAAGATCATTCACATTTATCTACCATATCTAATTAACATAAAAGTAAAGACATGCATGAAAATAGATAACATAGGAATTGGTCACCCAGAGACCCTCCAAAATGACAAGGTAAAATTGGAGTGGGGATGACACCCACAAATTATTAATGCAACAATATGTAATTGATTAAGGTTACAAAGTTTGAACACTTCCAATGGTCTGCCTTGTGAAATACCTACCTTGTTAAAGGCTTTAAACCCTGTTAAAAGTGACCTAGCTAAAGGATTTACAAACACTCACTTGGAATGTTACCTTGTTAAAGGATTTATCCCTTTTTTAAAGGTTTACAACATGGCTATTAAACCAATCTATCATCATAGGATTTTCATTCCTAATACAATGGCTAGAAAGTATTAGAATGTGTTGACCTGATGAGTTACAATCTTATATTGCTAATTCTAGATCCTTGTTTTGCTCAATCTAATCTAATCCTTCCTTGATCTAATATTTCTTTGGTCGTATTACTAATACTCTTGTTTTGAACAACTTGATTTTGTAGTGTTGCTCTTCCTCAAAGTCTTTACACTCCTCTAAACTTTGCTAGCATTCTCCCATTTATCTCTCTTCCACATACCTCTCTTACACACACAAATTATGGGGTATCAAGCTCCTTATAAAGGCTTTGAAGACTTAGGGTTAGCTATGAATCTATGAATCATATTCATCCATCTTTCTCGCTCAATTATTTACACGTTTCCTATTGGTTGCATGCTTTCTCCATTTTTCTGATTGGCTTCATGCTTATTACATAGGGAATCCAAAAGATTCAATCTTATCTTTTAGATCCTTTGAGATTCATCTTGATTCAACTCAAAAATAGTTTACATCTGAGTTTGTGAAGGTACAAACTCATATTTTGATCTTGTTTTACTCAGCACTTACTGATTGCTGATGCTTGCCACATATAGGAATTCTATCTCGCTTGGCTCCTATAGTAACTCTATCTCGCGTGACATCTATACTTTACTCAGAACCTATAGTGACTCAACATCTATAGTGACTCGACACTTGAAACTTGCTCAGCACCTAAAGTTTACTTGACACCTATTGAATCTCTAGCTTGACATCCATATCATACTTGGCATCAACTTAGAAATTGGTTAAGTGTGTTGACACTTAATTGTCAAAACTGATTTGAGACCAACAATCTTCCCCTTTGACATGAGCATCAAAAACACTTAACAAAACATTATGAATATGATTTGTATGAGTATAATACACATTCTATTTGACATATGTACAAAACTTCAAAAACTTGTTCAAAATTTTGTAGAAGACTATATTCCTCAAAAACTTGTAACTCCCCCTGGGTTGATGTGCCATCTCTGTATCCAAAATTCCTTATGCTGAATTTGTCTCATGCTAATGTTTTTGATATTCTTTATCTTTGCCTTGTCATATCTGCTATGTTTCTGCTCCCCCTTTCACACATCTCCTTGTAGTTTTTGTATCCTTTTGGTTTTATTTCCTTATCACTCCTCGAAACTCAAAAGTTGATTCTATCCCCATTTGGGTATCTCTTC
Organism: Cupressus sempervirens; assembly: GCA_028749045.1. Lineage (NCBI taxonomy): Eukaryota > Viridiplantae > Streptophyta > Pinopsida > Cupressales > Cupressaceae > Cupressus > Cupressus sempervirens. Next base: position 827,454,128 of record CM053793.1, read on the forward strand.
CCCTTTGGGTATATCTCCCCATATCTTATTCTCTATCTCAAAAAATTTATTTCTCCCCCATATCTACATAATGTATTATCTCCCCCTTTTTGACACTTATGTCAAAGGGTCCTATGAATGAATGGAATACTTAGCCAAAAAGGTCTTATTTACCCCCATAATAATTTTCAGACCAGCATCCCAATTGTCTAATGTAATTTCCAGTGCTTTAAGCTGGATGGTTATCTCTATTGCAAGGTGTACTAGGCCTTCTAATGTAGAAAGATTTGGATCTTTCTTCAAAAAATTCTCTGCATAGGCCATCTCTTTATGCAATACTTCCATTTGTGGGCTGATTGCAAACTGAATCTATATTAATTTGGCCTTGATGTTGGCTTCATTTGCTATGAGCACAACTATTTTTTTTTTGGGTGTGAAGTGTTGTGGTAAAATGCTTCTCACTTTGAGCTGGATCCTTGGGTAGCTATGTGCTTGATATTTTGAGGTTCCTCTCCAAGCTCAATATTCTCTAGCTAGTCTCTTGTGTGAAATATGAGGAATCACACAATTTGGAGTACAATGAGAATATATTCTCAAGTGCTATTTTCACTTTCTTTACCTTCTTAGCCAGTTCAACCTATGATAGTGCTATTTCACCAAATATTTTCTCATTGACCTTGATTTGAAATTTCTTCTCAGACCATTCCAGTAATTTGACATTGGTATTAAGGTCTTCATTTTGTACCTAGTCCACTATGTTGGATAGTTGCTCCATAATGGGCTTTGTTTCATCAGGTACTGGAAAGTTGAATGCATCAAGAAAGATGTCTTTGATTTCTATTAATTATTGCCTTTGTTTATACTCATTTCTAAGTATCTCCTACTTCTTCTTCTTCTCTAGTGCCTCTTGCACTTCATTAATTTGTGCTATGTTCATTGTTTTGTAGTCATAACTTGGTATGACTATTTCCTCATCAAGTGTAGGGTCTCCATAATGAAGTACCCTTACTACCTTGGTAGAGCTCAAGCCTAGCACTAATATTTGCAATGGTACTGCAACAGTGGTTCACTACTTAGTAGGAGTTCCTATGGTAAGAAAATTGACTAACATTTGTATTGCCTCTTGTTCTCTCTCCTTAGGCATCCTCTCCTCTTCCTTGTCTTCTTTAATTCTACCTTGATCAATTATAGTGATTAGAGGAGGTGCACCTTGACTCTATGCTATAGGAGCATAAGTACCCTTCTGTCCTATTTTCCCCTTTGTTTGCTCCTTAGCAGTTGAAGATATTGTAACTGTGGAATCAACCTTAGCAAATGAGTCTTGTGCTGCTTGCTCTTATGGTTGACCACTTGTAGCTATAGGAGTTTGTGAAGGTGGTTCTTATATATTCACCTTCTCCTTGGTTATCTCAACTACAACCTTTTGAAGTTCCTCTACACTCACCAAAACTGGATTTGTGCACAATTGTGCTTACAAAGTACTCTGGTGAAGGATTTTTTTGAGATCCTCTGTAGTCAATGGATTACTGTTCTGACTTGAAGTATCAGGAACATCCTTCACAATTACAATTTTTACAGATGTAGGTGTTGCATGTGGAGGACTAGGTGGTGGTAGTTGTGTGTCTTAGACACTCTATTCCTATTGTTGCTCTTCAACTATTGCCATGTTACCTTTCTATGTCTCCTCCTCCACTGTAACCTCTTCCTTCTCTTTCTCACCTTCTTCCTCTTTTTCATTTTCCTCTTCCTCTTCATCATTATTTCTTCCCTCAAAGGGATCTTCTTATCCTTCTTTTACTGTTTGAAGGCCATAAATCACTTTCCACATAAGAGTGGGATTCTTCACAAAATACTTAATCTTGTTTTGTAAAATGCTGAAGGCTCTATATTTGGGTGCAAATTTGCTTCCATGTTTCTTGCTAGCCTTGCTTATTTGACCTTTAGTGAGGTTAGGCATTACACAAGCCAATGTTGACTCTCTTATTTCTTTCTCCATATTTAAGCAATAATGCCACTTATTTTCAACAATGGAGTATAGCTCCTTAGGCATAGTATTGTCCAGTTCAAGTGGAGTAGTCTTGAACTTGGCCATCATAGTGTAGATTGATTCTTCCACTATGTTCTATTCCTCTCTACTTAGCTTATTAAAATCAATATATTTTAACCCTACTAGATCTAAATTATCCCTAATATTGTCACAAATATTTTTTAAGTTAGATTTAGTGGTGTGTCTTACCACTCTGAATTGCTCATTGTTAGCTTCTATCCTTTCCTCATCTAACTCTGGTGGTGCCACATATTTTCTTCTCTTTTTCTATGCTGACCCTTCCTACTCTATGGCTTTCAGCTTCTCCTATTCCTTTGCCACTTTTTTTTTTGCCCTTATGTTTGCCATGGTGGTAGGTTTGGCTAGGCTTGGCTTAGTCATTTTCTTCTTGCCTTTAGGATGTGTAATTGGATACCTTTGGGCTTTCCTCTTTTTGGGCTCTACCTTAGGTGCTTCCTGCTCAACACCTTCTTCTTCCTCAACATCCTCACCCATGCCTTGGGCTAATGCTAGTGGTCCTTTTCCTTGTTCTTCTTCATCATCATTTGCCTCTTCATCTTCTTTTGCCTCCTCTGCCTCTACTGTGCCTTCTCCAAATTTGGCCTTGAGATTTTTCACCAATTTATCCTTTTTCTTTAATGTGGAAGTAGTTTTCAATTCCATATCTACCTTTGATCTTACCACATCATAAGTGCCAAAATGTGGTGCACCCTTATCCACTTCTTCTACTAGCAATGCTATTATGGTTTTAGATGCCTCACCAATGTTTATTTAATATTCAAGAGGTCTAAGCCATCTTACTGTTGGTGTGGCTACTTTTATGTAAGCATAATCAATATCTAAAAGAAAAAAAACATCATTTGCATGTTGCTTAACTAATGAAACAAGTATTTTCAGTCTCTATTTCATGAACTTCTTGAAATCTTCAAAAATAACTTGTCATATGTGTCTCAAAATTTTCCCCCATTTGTTCAATATACTCATTTACCTGGGCTACAATGGACCTATTGGTTTTCCAACTAACTTTTCCAAAGGCTGTGTTGGTTCCCAAAACCATAGATTGGAATCCTACGAGCCTTACCTACTTGATGCTGGGATATCCAATCGATTAAGGCCAACTTGATAGGATTGATCAATGTGATCCAAATCCCTTGCACTTTTTCCTCTGCAAAACTGAGGTGGGTGTACCTAATCTTGAACAAAATGCTTAGATGCAAGAAACTTAAAATAGATCAATTAGAAAGCGAATGCGATGAAAGGTTTCAAAATGGAAAGAATTATAGAAAGCTTTAAGATTGCAAATTGTAAATTAAAAATAAAAGTAAATAATTGTATGAATATTTTTTAAATAAAAGTGATTATTACAGATGATTACAATGAATGAATATATTAATTCTTCAATAGAAAGAAATGAAACAATTGCCAGCATATGGAATATGAAGTAGGAGTAAAAGACCAGTGCCTAATTAAAAGGGCAATCAGAGTCAACATTATAAGTTGAGACGTACAACTTTATAAAGTTTTATATAATTTAAAATATAAACAATTTTAATAATTATGACGCGATGGATCAATTATATAAATGCAATTTAAACTAGTCTAAAATGCACTTTAACTCCTACAGAGACAAATTAGACATAAATACAAAAAAATTAAATATTTTCAATGTTTATGTTTATCTAATTTAAAATGCAATAATGACCCAATCCACTTATCCAAATATTGAAATATTTATAGAAAATAATAATTTTTTTATAAGGACGCAACCTATTAATAATTTAAAACTTTGAAATATAAAATAAATAATAATGCCAAAAATAAAATCACAATAGAGACATTCCTTAAGAAGATCCATCTATTGCGAACATATCTGGGTCACACAAAATCCACCCACTGACTCAAATCCATGGGCTTAGTTCAAAAATTCATTTCTCCACAAATAAAAGAATATAATACATCGTTGAGCATAGGATGGGTAAAAAAATTAAAATATGAATATGGAATCGTATTTTCTTCTCTAGTCTCTCTTGGTTTGGCTTTTACATCATATATTTATACACAAGTAAGGGGTGTCGGTTGTTCTTCCAAACACCACACTTTTTCATAATAAAAACTAACCCATTGTTAAAAAACTTTAATATAACTTTAAATAAACTAAAAATATCTGCTAGCTTAATCACTCTTTGCTTAATGATTCTTCATCAGGTAGATACTTGCATCTTTTTTCCCTCACACAGGTACATATCCCAGCTTCCACTTGATATTGCCTGCAATCTCATTGCACAAATATTGCAAAAATAGGAATACCCAATAAATCTTCAGGCTCTAAGTTCCTATCCTGCTAGTTTTCAAACATCATTGCGAACTATTAATTCTTCATAGATGCGTCTTCATTTCAGACAGATCCTCCTCGCATAGAGACCAAAGCCATAGACATTTGTCTTCCATTTTAAGGAAATCCACTGCTCCTCAGTATCTCCCAAATTATTATGGTTCTCTTATCATGATATCCATGCAAATTCCATCCTAGCCTATGCGTATTCAATAACTACAAAATAAATTATCATTAGAATGTTTTAATAGTACTCTGAGATCTAAATGTTCAAGAAATGAAGACTAAAAGGCAAAACATCTACTCATTCGCATCTAACAGAAATTGGGTATGTCTTTAGTCTCCCATTTCATCCAACTCCCTGATTGGTGTTACTAGTTTCATTGCTAGTTAAACATCTTTCTTGACTACAGTCATTACTGGCTCATGGAAAAGATTGTGAATTCCTTTATAAGGCTTGGGTCTCCTTGCTATCACAAGCTAGGCACATCCTATAGTATTCATCAGATCAAACTCCTTAGTCTCTTTACTTTCAAATTCCTCTTCACTTCTAGGTTACGCTTGCTACACTTGCTTTACAGGCACATGTTGTTCGAATGGAGGAGCAGGCCTTGCCAACAATGTTAAAAGATACTTTGGCAATTCGATCAACCTTAGAAGTGGAATAGACCACAGTATTTCTATATTGAAGTTTAACTATGGTGTCCAGATTGTTCACATTTATTTATATTCTAGCATAATCTCTATCCTGTATTAAAAGGTGAAGTGAAAGTTGATGAGTAGTCAGTCGTGCAAGATTGTGTTTCTCCCAGTTCACCATTGTACAACTACACAAGATAATATTGCATGAGCAGTAACAGGGTTGATTGAAGTGAAATTTTTGAGAAAGAATTCTCCCTGTGTTTCTAATTCCATCAAAAGGTAATCAATAGCTGTATATCTTGTAGCTTAAAATAATGTCTAGAAATTCTTCGTTGCTCTCCTGATGAATATATGCATTCTTCATAGGGGATGCTGAATGTTATGAATCTATCAATCCTTTTAATAAAACATTTGCAACTTCTAATACCTGTTGCTATTATAATCTTGCTTTGATATCTACAGTTGTACTATATTTAAGTTTGATGCTTGCCATCAAATTTCTATTTTTCAATACATGTATAGGTAAGATGCTTAGTCTCTACCCTCGATGCACTCCATCTCTCCATTTGGTTGCTCTTATTCAAAAGTATTGTAGCTACATGCTCATTTTACCTTACAAAAACATTTCTGTTGAATGATGAACTATTTTTTACACTTGTAACATTAAAATTTTCAAGCTTGGAGTTGACACTCTATTTGTTGCCTCTTTCTGATTGCAAAGATGCATCTTTATACGACTACATTGGAGAAAAAAATAAATTTTGACAAGCCTCTCTAAGACATGGAGGTAAATCATTAAATATGGCTACTACTCTAATAAATACATCCATTATCAATATGCTATAGGGCCATTAAACTGAAAGTGACTTCATAACCTTCCATACCTAGTGTAGTTCTATTTACTTCTCAAAATAATATACACTGAAATGTACTTTTTTGTACAGGTCTAACTTGAGACACTTGTACTTTATATAAATCTTCTATACTATGCATATGTTATTGGGAAGTTCTAACTGAATCTTCATGCACTATACATAAAATCTTTTCACATTTTCCTATCCATTTGGCTATCACCGCAGCAACAACCATATCATGCCAAGGACCATAACCTCTTTGTAAATATTTCAAAATATCACAACATTCCTATGAATGATTAGATAAAAATTTTTAAGTGGAGACTACAATTTTCCAAAATATCCAGGTTCCAACAGTGGCTCTGATTCGGGACATATAAGATTCCAGCTATCTCTAGAGGAGCAGACCATACATCTATGCTTATCATGATGCATAGTGAAATTGGATGGCCCCAGGCCCACCCCCAAAAAAATGAACATTGATTCTTTCCTCGATCGAATACCTAATTCTAATCCTGCAATACTTTGGTCCCACTGAATATAATATCATATTGTTTAAAAATAAAATCTGATTTGTCAGTACATATAAAAAAATAATCACATGACATGAGCATTTCATTTATCACTTGTCTAGACTTAATTCTTACCATTGCTTTATCAATAGGATCAGATGAGGAGAAATACATTTCACTATCATTTAAATCAAACATATGATCTCTTATTTCATTGATCTGATCAATATATGCGAAAGAAAAGTTTTCAAAAGAAAGATGATAAAAGCTTAAAAGCATTTCCTTAAGCATATTGTTAACAAATATTACCATAGGCTCTTTAAGGATACTTACCCTGGTAAGCTGTTCACATTTCATACTTGTATCAAATGCATTATTCTTATGAGTAATACATACTGTTCATACTTCATCAATGTAGTCCTTAGGATTTAATTCTTGTTTAGCCTTTGAAAAATCATCAGGTACATTGTAATCCATGTTGAATATAACACCCTTATCTTTTTGATCTGTCATAGAAAATATTGCTTCAATTTTACTAAGAATCTGATTAGGTTGGACATTTGGAGAACTTTGAGCACCAATTTCCAATAAGTCCTCCTTATTCGAGTGCATCTCATTCTCACATTCTAAATGCAAATATTGATCGTAAAATGGACCGAAAAATGGCTCTTCCTCTGAATATATTGCTCCACATATGCTATGATTCTCATTATTTTTAGAATCATTCTTAGGCATATCATCATTGTGCTGATTTATTTGATCTAAAAAATCTTCTTCAAACAATGGACTCAAAAAGATAACCTCGGGAATATCCTCAAAAGATCCCTTGTCTAAAACTTCTTCACACTGTCCTACTTCACTTTCACAAAATATTATGTTTGGATTCTCCATTATTTCATTGCATAAGAGATCTAAAGTAATTTTGTAATCCTTCGTAGATGCATCTTCTTCTTCATGTATGCTCAAATTGTCTTCGAAATCTAGAAATATATAAAGGCTATATTCTTTATTCTCTTCCGCTAGTCCATCATATATGGGATTTGAAATCTCTTTGAAATTGTATCCAAATAGATTATTTTCTATACTTTGACAACAATGTACATCTTCAAATATGTCATCCTCATGAGAATTATATACTCCTCAGGGTTCATTATTTTCCTCCTCATGAGAGTAATATGGACTTGTAGAAATTATATTTTCTTGTTCATTAAACTTTTCATAGGACACATCTATTATTTCATCAATATGCTTTTCTTTATATACAAGAAGAAAATTTTTACCACTCTTTTTAGCATACTTTTGATATTCCATGCCTAACAAAATCAAAATCTCATCCACACTGAGAGAATCCTCTTCATCATTTCCATTTTCATCATCTAATTCCTTACTAGTCCTATCATGATCGAATTCTTCTTTAATTTCTTCTACACTTGAAACTGAAAAATTACTATGTTCTTGTTTAACTTTAGTACCTTTTGCTTCATCTTCAATACCTTGATCCCATATCTAAAGAAGAAGTTTTATGTCGGGGTCCTTTGGTGATATTTTCAACTTAACAATTTTGTTTAGAAACTCCTTGTAAGGAGGTTTGATGTTTGATGGAATCTCATGGTAAGCATTCATCATCCTTAAAAATAAATGTGCTGAACTCTTGCCCTCATATCTTTCTATGTTGAAGAATGTATCAAGTAAAGACATATCAGGATCCTCTTCCATGTTGCAGCTTTGGTCTTCATATTGTTCATAATACATCTCTTCTTCATGGTTGGCATCATCAAATTCATATAGGAACCATTGTTCAAATTCTTTCCAAGACAAGATACATTGTGTGGGTAATGATTCATATGATTGTCTTGCATTGTCCTTCAAAGTTCTGGCAAACAATTTCATTACTTGATCTTTCGCACAAATTTCACAGTCTTCTATAAATGTGTAGAATGCATCCAAATGTTGAATTGCAGATTCATCCCATTCTCTATGGAACTTCATTACCAGTTGTGAAAGCTTTGGAGATAACCTACTAAGTTCATAATCAAAATTGTTGAAATCCAATGGCTTGATGCCATCTGGAACAAAAGCCTTTCTCTGGAATGATTGATGTATTTGAATGACCATCTACAATTTCCTTTTGAGTCTACTCCCTTAGTAGAGTCACTAATGATTAGGGCACTCCTTCTATTAAAGTACCAATCGCAATACAATAGAGTTGCCACCTCCAAATGGAGGACATGAATAAGCTTCAAGAATCTGAGTTCTTCCTTCCAGTAGAGTATATCTCACTTGTGTCAAAGATTTAAAGAAGACACACAATGCTCTACAAGATACAATCTCCACAAAGAAAATAGATTTATAAAATGATTACGAGATTGAAATCTTCAAGGAAATTAAAATGCACAATATTAAATGTAAAAACTTATTAATCCAAAATTTCAAATATATCAAAGTATTTTAACAAATTAAATAAAATCTAACTCTTATTAGTCTACAATCAAAAACTCTTAGGGTTTATTCTACAACTTTCCCCAGTAGAGTCATCAATCTATTGGTTCCCAAAATCGTAGATTGGAATCTTACAAGCCTTACCTGCTTGATGCTGGGATATCCAACTAGTTAAGGGCAACTTGATGGGATCAATTAATGTGATCCAAATCCCCTACGCTTTTGGCTTTGAAAAACCGAGGCAGGTGTACCTAATCTTGGACAAAATGCTTAGATCCAAGACACTTACAATAGATCAATTAGAAAACAAATGCGATGAAAGCTTTCAAAATGACAAGAATTATAGAAAGCTTTAAGATTGCAAATTGTAAATTAAAAATAAAAGTAAATAATTGTATGAATGTTTTTTAAATCAAAGTGATTATTACAGATGATTGCAACAAAAGAATATATTAATTCTTCAATGGAAAGAAATGAAACGGTTGCTAGCATATGGAATATGAAGTAGGAGTAAAAGACTAGTGCCTAATTAAACGAGCAATCAGAAACATTATAAGTTGAGACGTACAACTTTATAAAGTTTTATATAATTTAAATGATAAACAATTTTAATAATTCTGACTCAATGGATCAATTATATAAACACAATTTAAACTAGTCTAAAATGCACTTTAACTCCTACGGAGACAAATTAGACATAAATGAAAAAATAATTAAATATTTCCAATATTTATGTTTATCTAATTTAAAATGCAATAATGACCCAATCCACTTATCTGAATATTGAAATATTTATCAAAAATAATAATTTTTTTATAAAGGACACAACCTATTAATATTTTAAAACTCTAAAATATAAAATAAATAATAATGTTGAAAATAAAATCACAATAGAGACATTCCTTACAGAAGATCCATCTGTTGCGAACATATTTGGGTCGTACAAAATCCACCCATTGACTCAAATCCATGGGCTTAGTTCAAAAATTCATTTCTTTGCAAATAAAAGAATATAATACATTGTTGAGCATAAGATGGGTAAAAAAATTAAAATATGAATATGGAATCGTATTGTCTTCTCTAGTCTCTCTTAGTTTGGCTTTTACATCATATATTTATACACAAGTAAGGGGTGTCCGTTTTTCTTCCAAACACCACACTTTTTCATAATAAAAACTAACCCATTGTTAAAAAACTTTAATATAACTTTAAATAAACTAAAAATATCCACTAGCTTAATCACTCTTTACTTAATGATTCTTCATCGGGTAGATACTTGCATCTTTTTTCCCTCATGAAGGTACATATCCCAGCTTCTGCTTGATATTACCTATGATCTCGTTGCACAAATCTTGCAAAAATGGTAATACCTAACAAATCTTCAGGCTCTAAGTTCCTATCCTGCTGGTTTTCAAATATCATTGCAAACTTTAATTCTTCATAGATGCATCTTCATTTCAGATAGCCCCTCCTTGTTGAGAGACCAAAGCCATAGACTTTTAGCTTCCATTTTAAGGAAATTTGCTACTCCTCAGTATCTCCCAATTTATTATGGTTCTCCTATCATGATATCCATGCAAATTTCATCCTAGCCAGTACGTATTCAATACTTGCAAAATAAATTATCATTAGAACATTTTAATACTACTCCGAGGTCTAATAGCTATGGGAGTTAATGTTCAAGAAATGAAGACTAAAAGGTGAAACATCTGCTCATTCACATCTAATACAGATTGGGTATGTCTTTAGTCTCCCATTTCATTTGACTCCCTGATTGGTGTTACCAGTTTCATTTCTAGTTAAACATCTTTCTTGACTGTAGTCATTATTGGCTCATGGAAAAGACTATGAATCCCTTTATAAGGCTTGGGTCTCCTTGCTTTCATAGGCTGGGCACATCCTACAACGGTCATCAGATCAAACTCCTTAGTCTCTTTACTTTTAGATTCCTCTTCATTTCTAGGTTACGCTTGCTGCACTTGCATTATAGGCACAGGTTGTTCGAATAGAGGAGTAGGCCTTGCCAGTAATCTTAAAAGCTACTCTAGCAATTCGATCAACCTCATAAGTGGAATAGATCTCAATATTTTTGTATTGATGTTTAACTATGGTGTCTAGATTGTCCGCATTTATTTATATTCTAGCATAATCTCTATCTGTATTAAAAGGTGAAGTCAAAGTTGATGAGCAGTCAGTCGTGCAAGATTGTGTTTCTCCCAGTTCACCATTGTACAACTACATAAGATAATATTGCATGAGCAGTAATTGTTAGAATCTGATAAGATTGATAACTCAGAAAACTAGTGCAAAGAATAAATATCTAAACTATGAATGCAAATGATATAAAATCAAAATAACATCATAGAGTTAGTCTCCAAGAGAGTAATGCAAATGTTGGAAGCAAAATAGCATTAAGAGGATTCAAAAACAAGAGATGCAAATACAAGCCAGGTAGCATGCTTATATAGGCTAGGAAGAGGGAGGAGGTGGCAACACCAACCAATGAGGAGCAACCATCTATTGAACTAAAGATAGAAAAGTATCTTCCCAAGATAGCTAATGGATGCTAACATGTAGGAAGGTGACACCTCACAATCATTCACCTAATAAGACATGCTTTATTAACCTAAGAGAGATTACTAAAAGTGAAGAAAAATCCTAGCAAAATAGGAAAAATAAAAAACTACACTAACACCCCCCCATAAGCAAAGCTTAGGTGGATGTAGAAATGGGTCTCGGCAAGTCAAGTCTGATAAGGTACCCATGTACATAAAATTCCCCCAAAAGAGAGAGAAAAGAGACTCCCCAAAGAAAATTAGGACTCCAAGTGAGAGGAAGAGGCCCCCCCAAAAGATGAAGCATCTCGCACCTCTAGCAAAGCTTGCAAATTTTGTTTGGTAGATCCACTTACATCGAACAAGTTTTCTTCCCTTAGGAAAAGGGACAAGATCTCAAGTGTGGTTCCTCATCAAGGAACTATACTCTTCCTCCATAGCTATATCCCACTCAGAAATACCAAAAGCCTCATGAAAGGACTATGGATTTGAGGCAGTAGCAATGAAGATATGTAGAGCATCCTGGAATTGTGAACGAGTCTGCTTGGTGTCTGATGGATCCCCAACCCAATCACTTGCAAAATGCAAGGTCTGTCTAGCCCAAAGTGGACCAGAAGATGGAGAATCTAGAGGAGAATCATCAACCTATAAATGATGACTAGGAGAGGAAGGAGGTGAGTCCTTTGAATCACTCTCTACATCAAAAGTGGAGGTAGAAGATTGCTCAAGTGAATCTGACCCATTAGAAGATCTATCATGTATTCCAAGTAACTCCAATGTCAAAGTAGAAGGAAAACCTGTGACCATGCTCTACTGGTTAAGCTGATGCAAGTAGTGGAAGTTAAGATGGCCAAACCACTCATGCCATAATCTGTTCACATCATTAGAGTGAGTGAGTGAAACAGTCAAAGGAGGATCAAGAACAAAGTGAGAAAACATATAGAGTCATGATTGATGATCTGCTCTCCCAATTGCAACTGTAGAATCATTGTGCAACTCACATATTTCCATTGAATCAGGAGTGAACTCAACCCACTTGCCTAAACCTGTGTGAGTGATCTGGTGTGCCGATAGAAGATTAGTTGACAATGAGGGTACATAAGGAACATCATGGAATGTGCCATCTCCCACATCAACAGACCCTCTCCCACACACCTCAACAAGAGTGTTATCACCCATCAAAATAGAAGGCATAGTACACGGCTCCAAGGATGCAAGTTCTTCCTTAGATGAAGCCATGTGGTGTGAAGAACCCAAATCAAGAACCCAAGTGGATGGTGAGGAAGCAACTATAAAAAGAGCCTTGCCCTTTCCTTTCCCCTTGGTATTTTCTTTTTCCTTGTTAGACCCTTCATCAGAACTTTGTTTGATAGACTCATGAACACTGATATTATTCTTCTCAAGAATGTCTGTCAAGTGATCAAGTTGTTTCTGCAAACATTTATGTTCATCATGACCAGGTCTTTCACAATAAGCACATTTGACCTTTTCTTTCTTAGGCTTATCACCCTTGAAAGATGGTGTATCAATAGTTGCTTTTGAAGAAATTGATATCTGATCCTTTTTCTCCTCGGTATTCTTTTGTTTCTTGTCCTTAATATTGTTGTTACTATTTTGTCCTTGTTGTTCTTTTGTACCTTGGTTGGCAGCCAAGGCATGTGACTTAGAGGACTTAAGAGTGACCATCTGGATTAGCTTGTCCTGTTCTCGAGTGAGATTGACAACAAAATCATCTAAAGATGGCATGGTGAATTGAGTACCAAGTGCACCCTTAGTAGCATAGAAGGTAGAGACAAACATAGAATATTCTGAACTCAGCTTAGAGAGAATACTAAGAATCAGTTGTTCATCTTTCTTTTCAATTCCACATTGTTTTAACTGCAGCCTTAGTGATTTCAATTTGGTGAAGAAATCTTGGATTGTGTTGAAATTGCCTGGACTCAAACTAATTAATTCATTTTCCAACATATGACCCCTCATTGAATCTTGTGTGCCAACTAGTGTTTCTATCTTTGTCCGTACTTCATTTGGTGTATCCAAAGACTCAATGTGAAAAAGAAAGTTAGGAGAAACAGACAAACACAATGTTCCAAATGCCTCATCACATTTGTTAAACCACTTAGGCTTATCTTCATCTTTAGCAGGTTTAGTTTCAAGTCCCATAGTTATCCTATTTAATCCAGCTTTCCCTAAGTGAATTGTCGTGCGTGATTTCTACTCAAATTAATTGTATGGAGTTAGGATGGGCATATTTGTTTGATCCATGATGAAGAAATGCAGAGAAGAAATGCTAAAAAGAAGAGAACCCAGTCACGACAATACCCCCCGACCCCCCCCGCCCCCACCCCCCTTTTTACTCAATCAAAGAACCCCCCCTTAAAGAAATATGATTTGGCACTTTATTTTAGTGCGTTTACAACTACCACTAGAAAGAAATACTTAATGGCCTTGATTTCAATGCATTACAAACCCTCATGAAGAGCATATGCTAAAAGTGGAACTTGGGCACAATAATCAAAGAAACAAATAGCACCACTGCGATCTACTCAAAAAATCATGCACTTTCAAAAAAAGAATTGCCTCGATACGAGGTCGTATGAGAAAGTTATGATCCTCCAAAGTTTCCAAAATGAGAACTGTGCACAGTCACGGCTGAGAATCTGCAATTTCTGAAGAATTCATGCATGAAAATAAAAAAACAACTCCACTAGTGGATAGAACACAAAAAAATAGCCAAGTTCATAACAAGATTCATCAAAATTGGAGTCTGTATGAGCAAGAATGAGACATTTGAAAATTGCATTCAAATCTGCGACTGCCAACGGAGAGGGGTATGGCTGTAGCTTTTCATACTCGATTCTGTAAAATGTACAACTTGCATGAAAAATCTAAAAGATACCCAGATGGTTTTTTGAGGCTGTGAACAAGACCTAGAAAGCATTTTTCTTGCTAATGTACAAAAGATGTTGCTGTAGTGTAAATCAGATGCCTTTAACAGTAAAAAATGGCTCCAAAAATCAAAAATCAAAAAATGACCCCAGCAACCAAAATATGACATGCAAATGCTGGATTAGCTTCCTAAGTCCATCAATGGCATGCTGGAACCTGTAATACTGATTGAAGACTCCAAATATGCAAGTTGGTTGTCAGATTTGAGATTGAAACCCCAGAGAAAAACCATTTTTGTCAAAACTTTTCTGATTCTCATGATCATCCAAAGATGCAAAAGAAGAGCATACTTCATTTTTCAAAAAACTACAATAAAGTTTATTAGCCCCCCCCCCCGAATCTCTCAAATAAGGAAACTAAAATCTACTCTTGCACATAGAAAAGCTCTGATACCATGTTAGAATCTGATAAGATTAATAACCCAGAAAACTAGTGCAAAGAATAAATATCTAAACTATGAATGCAAATGATATAAAATCAAAATAGCATCATAGAGTTAGTCTCCAAGAGAGTAATGCAAATGTTGGAAGCAAAATAGCATTAAGAGGATGCAAAAATAAGAGATGCAAATACAAGCTAGGTAGCATGCTTATATAGGCTAGGAAGAGGGAGGAGGTGGCAACACCAACCAATGAGGAGCAACCATCTATCGGACTAAAGATAGAAAAGTATCTTCCCAAGATAGCTAATGGATGCTCACATGTAGGAAAGTGACACCTCACAACCATTCACCTAATAAGACATGCTTTATTAACCTAAGCGAGATTACTAAAAGTGAAGAAAAATCCTAGCAAAATAGGAAAAATAAAAAACTACACTAACAGTAATAGGGTTGATTGAAGGGAATTTTGTGAGAAAGAATTCTCCCTGTGTTTCTAATTCCATCAAAAGGTAATCAATAGCTATATATCATGTAGCTTAAAATAATGTCTAGAAATTCTTCATTGCCCTCCTGATGAATATATGCATTCTTCATAGGGGATGCTGAATGTTATGAGTAGTCTACCTATTTGACTCTATCAATCATTTTAATAAAACATTTGCAACTTCTAATGCCTGTTACTATTACAATCTTGCTTTGATATCTATAGTTGTACTATATTTAATTCTGATGCTTGCCATCAAAGTTTTATTTTTCAATACATGTATAGGTAACATGCTTAGTCTCTACCCTTGATGCACTCCATCTCTCCATCTTGTTGCTCTTATTCAAAAGTATTGTAGCTACATGCTAATTTTACCTTACACAAACATTTCTGTTGAAGGATGAACTATTGTTTACACTTGTAACTCACATCAAAATTTTCAAGCTTGTAGTTGACACTCTATTTGTTGCCTCTTTCTGATTGCAAAGATGCATCTTCATATGACTACATTGGAGAAAAAAATAAAATTTGAAAAGCCTCTCTAAAACATGGAGGTAAATAATTAAATATGGCTACTACTTTGATAAATACATCCATTATCAATCTGCTGTAGGGCCATTAAACTAAAAGTGACTTCATAACCTTCCATACCTAGTGTAATTCTATTTACTTCTCAAAATAATATACACTAAAATGCACTTTTTTGTACAGGTCTAACTTGAGACACTTGTACTTTATATAAATCTTCTATACAATGCATATGTTGTTGTGAAGTTTTTATTGAATCTTCATGCACTGTACATAAAATCTATTGACATTTTCCTATCCATTTGGCTATCACCATGACAACAACCATATCATGCCAAGGACCATAACCTCTTTGTAAATATTTCAAAATATCACAACATTCCTATGAATGATCAGATAAAATGTTTTAAGTGGATACTATAATTTGCCAAAATATCTAGGTTCCAATAGGATGGAAATTCATTTTGGACATAGAAAAATATACAAATCAAAATTGGACCAAATTTACATTGTGCTTCCTTAGTTCTCCTTATAGCTCCTATGTTCTCATTGATTTGTTGCAATTACAATTCTTCTAAATCATAGGTATGATCCTATTTGACAAGTTTGTAGCCAACATCTACTACAATGCATGGTACACTATTGACTCTGCTAGATTGGTAAAACTTGTGGGAAATGACTCTAATAGCAAAGTCAACAAGAAGATCTTGAACTGTATCTATGGTCATGCCTCTCTTATTCCATTTGGCTCCTGAATTCTTCTCAATGGCTTCCTTAGAGTCACTCCTTAGGGTTTTTGGCTGATCTAGGGTTGGATACCCTATTGCCCTACATACAATCCTCTTTGATATCTTTATTGGGCCATCTTCTGACCATAAACTGCCATCATGAATCCTACTCTGTACAATTATGATCCATTCAGTCTTAAAGATAGTAGAGAATTCTAGGGCATTAGTTAAACCCTTTCTTTCAATGATTTGGAACTCTTCCTTCAAGACTCCATTTTCACATAACCTACCATAAGCTTCTCTAATCTCCATATCTCCAATAACACCTATCTTGTAGTTGTAACATCTTCTAACATCTTGTACCATTACTACCTTAGGAGGAATTATGGATAGGGCTCTAGCTGGGTCATTTTTGTATGCAACTTTAGGGATAGGTCAAAAATCTAGTTGTTTCTTCATTTGACACTAGTTGGACTTCAAACAACTCTTTCTCTTGAGATTTTGTAGAACTGGAGGCCATTTCTTCTATCTAGGGTTTAAACACAAAGAAATTTGAAATTGCGTAACTCAACACTAGTTTAAATACCTTAGAATTGATGAAAATTTTCTAAATTTGCATAAATTTTTTCTCAAATGCTGGATTCTTGTCTTGAAAATTGTTTTGCAATCTTATTCATCTTTGCTCTTTATTTGCGATGGGGAAAAATGATTCAAAATGTGATCATATACCCTTATTTCATAGCATTTAATGCTTAGTACATTGACAACTATCCACTTGGCTTCTTAAGCATTTCTGTATTCTTGGCTTCCATTATCTTTCAACACTCAACATACACTGGAGTTTCCCCTACTCACCTTCAACTAAAATTCCTCTTCACTCGACATCCACTACCAACTTGGCTGCAACTAATCACTCAACTTCTATTGATTTTGGCAAATAGCTCAGCATGTACTGGTATTTTGAAGACAACTTGGCAACGCTTGTGAAAATTTGAAATTTTAACTTTGCATCTCTATTCATGTTGATATTCTCCTTTTCAATTCTTTATTGTCTTGGAACTAATGTATGATAAAGCTTTGTATATCAATCCCATATACCTTCTTTTTCTTAGTTAGATGAAGTATGACCACTTAAACTTTAGGGTGAAGTGATCCCTTTATTGGATGTTCTGCTTCCATCTTTCTTCTTCCATGTCTTATTCATTTCTCCTCTGATGTGTTCAACATGTACCTTTCCTTTTCCTTTGTTGAACTCTAAGTTGGGTGCCTTTGACCTTGTTGGATAGTTTCTACTAATATGACCAGTCTTTAAACAACTGAAACATTTGATTTGGCTCAACCATCTACTATAGTTTTCACTAAAATGTGTTCTTATGTAGTTTTCAGGGATGTGTCCATATTCCTAATAGTAGTGACAACCATACTTGGTGTTGTAGTCCCAATTATAGTGATGTCCATGATTGTTTCCCCTTGTTGGTTGATTAGATGTCCACATAGTCTTTGATCTACATTCAAAAGCTTTATGTCCACACTTCTTGCAATTGTAGCAGTGACCTTCAAATCTTGGTGTTCTGATAGTCCTAGTCTTGCATTCATGTGCTTGATATCCTTGCTTGTTGTACTTGTGACGGTGACCCATTTTTTTAGGTTTGTCATGCTGATGGGCATTCTTGCTCCTACACATATTAGAGGTATGTCCCTTTTTACCACAAAAATCACAAGTAGGTTTAGTGTTCTTACCTTTCTCACTTGTTTCTTCTCCAGTCTTGGATGATTCTCCTGTTTTAGTGTAGTGTATCCTAGTCCTAAAGTATCATTGTTGGCTCTTGGTGATTTCAGTAGTTGTTCAAAGTACTTGATGGCCTCATTAGGTTTGTTGAAGTTCTCTACAATTTCTTTCTCTCTTTTTAGGTCATTTTGTAGTTGTTCATTTTACATCTTCGGTGTGGAGATCTCAATGTCCTTACCATTCAGTTCATGATGTGCATTCATCATCTAACTTAGGGTGTCTAGTTGCATATTGGAAATTCTTGCAAGCTCAATTGAATTTTCATCCAAGCTATTAGCAAGGTTTCTCTTATCATCTTCTAGCATAGCCTTATCTTCAATAGCTCTTTTCTTCTATTTAGTCACTTCAGAAAGCATCATGGCTTGTGATTCTTGTTCAATATTGAGAGTTATGATCTCTTCTACATGAGTTCTATTCTTCTCCATCATATCTGCTATTACTGCATCAAACTCTTTGGAATCTCTATTTGTAAAGAATTTTGAGGTGTCAATCTCCTTATATTATGTATCATTCTTAGCTATGGCAATTTCTCTTCTTCTCTTTAAGGATTTTCTCAATTCTTCCCTAGCTTCTTCCAGAGTATGTAAAGACAGTTGTATATCAATCATCTAGTTTTCTATGACCTTCCCAAGTTTGTAGACTTCCATTCCCAAATCTTTTCTCCAAGTTGTAAGGCTCCTCCTTGTGAGAACTCAGCTATGATACCAATTGTTGGAATTTACAAGTGGGAAGATTTACTTCTAAGAAGGGGCGGGGGGGTTAGTCAAAAGTAACAATATTTAATGTCTAAAACTTTTAACTAGGATCATTCACATGCATCTACCATATCTAATTAACATAAAAACAAAGATATGCATAAAAATAGATAACACAAGATTTGGTCACTTAGAAACCCTCCAAAATGAGAAGGTAAAACTGGAGTGGGGATGACACCCACAAATTATCACTGCAA
Organism: Cupressus sempervirens; assembly: GCA_028749045.1. NCBI lineage: Eukaryota > Viridiplantae > Streptophyta > Pinopsida > Cupressales > Cupressaceae > Cupressus > Cupressus sempervirens. Next base: position 827,473,300 of record CM053793.1, read on the forward strand.
CAATATGTAACTGATTAAGGTTACAAAGTTTGACCACTTCCAATGGTCTGCCCTATGAAAGGCCTGCCCTATTAAAGGCTTTACACCCTATTAAAAGTGACCTGGCTAAAGGATTTACAAACACTCACTTGGAATGTTACTGTATGCGTGAAAATGCGGCCTATACTAACACACATACTTCAACACAGTCCTTATTTGCGGATTCATCACGGAATGAACATTGAATTGTACGTCCAAAATTTGCCCTACAAAGCGACCTGTTGCCTTCTATCTAAAGGGATTTTGCCTGTTAATATCCTCAGAATCGAGGTGTAGGCAACCAGACCCTCTAAGAACGAAGGATTTGACAATGGGATTAAGCTAAGAATGAGTATACGGATTAATCTAAGAAAATGAAAGATGCAATGTAATCTAAGAACAAATGAAGCAAACTAGATTAAGCATATGCATGATTAAACTAAAATGAGATTAAACTAAAAATGAGAATGTGTGCAAGAAATGGAAGTAAATATGAGCATGAATTTCAACAACAATTCGATAGCAAATCAATTCATCCTCCCTCAAATGAAGAGATGAGGGTCTCTTAAATAGAGTTTCCTGGAATCCATCAACAGTTGAGATCGATTCAGATCAACGGTCAGGATTGAAGATGAGTTTCAGTCATAAAGGGAGATTCTCAAGTTAAAGGGAGTTAACAGACTTAATTTGAGATAAATAAGGAGTTAACTGTTTTAATTTGAGTAGAAAAAGGAGTTAATTGTGTTAACTCATTTTTGATCAATAGTGAATTGGAAATTCCCCTTTTTTGAACTGAAGAGAGATTTTGTTGAGATATTTAATTTAATAAAATGAAATATGCTCTCATAATTACTTTTTCTATTTAATTAAATAATCTTTAATTAATTAGAGACACTTTTGTTTAATTAAATAACTTTATTTAATTAATTAGGAATGTCTTCCCATTTAATTAAATAACTTTGTTTAATTATTTAGAAGTAAGTACTCTATTTAATTAAATAATTTCTTTTAATCAATTAGAAATACCTTTCTCATTTAATTAAATAATTACATTTAATTAATTAAGATAGGCGTATTTATTAAATTAAATAAATTTAATTCCATAGTATATTAGCCTTAGGATATAATTTAATTTAATTAAAGTATAAATACTTAATAATTAAATTAAATATTAATCAAGTAAGTTTAATGCAACTAATATGAGTACGTACTATAGGAATTAAATAAGAAATATGATGAATGCAGATTAGGGTTTTTCTGCATCTAACAATTAAGTCAAGTAGCGAATAGCAGAATGAGAATTGCCTATTAGAATAGGACTTTGGAATTATCAGAAATAGACTAGAATTGGTATAATGGCAATGAGCCAATTTCGGGGTATTACAGTTACCCTGTTAAAGGATTTATCCCCTCGTTAAAATTTTACAACATGGTTGTTAAACCAACCTATTATCATAGGATTTTCATTCCTAATGCAATGGCTAGAAAGTATTAGAATGTGTTAACCTGATAATTTACAATCTTATATTGTTGATTCTAGATCCTTATTCTTCTTAATTTGATATGATCCTTCCTTGATTTGATATGTCTCTGGTTGTATTGCTGATACTCTTGTTCTAAACAACTTGATTTTGTAGTGCTACTCTTCCTCTAAGCCTTTACACCCCTCTGAACTTCACTAGCATTATCCCATATATCTCTCTTCCATATACCTCTCTTACACACATGAATAATGGGGTATCAACCTCCTTATTCTAAAGACTTAGGGTTAGGTATGAATCTATGAACAATATTCATCCATCTTTCCCACTCAATTCTTTACAATTTTCCTATTGGTTGCATGCTTTCTCCATTTTTTTGATTGGCTGCATGCTGATTGCATAGGGAATCCAAAATATTCAATCTTATCTTTTAGATCCTTCAAGATTCATCTTGAGTTAGATAAAAAATGGTTTACATCTGAGTTTGTGAAGGCATAAACTCATGTGCTAATCCTGTGTTACTCGACACTTACTAATTGTTGATGCTCACCACAGGTAGGAATTCTATCTCGCTTGGCTCCTATAGTATCTCTATCTCACTTGACATCTATAATTTACTCGGCACCTATAGTGACTCAACATCTATAGTGACTCAAAACTTGAAACTTTCTCAAAACCTGAAGTTTACTCAACACCTATTGAATCTCAGGCTTTACACATACTATAGCTCGACATCCATATCATACTCAACATCAACTTAGAAACTGGTTAAGTGTGTTGACACTCAATTGTCAAAACTGATCTGAGACCAACAAACTAAAGCATTTTGAACTTGCATGCCATGAATGGTGACAGTAACCACAAGACTCCCAGGGTCAGAATATTTGGGTATAGTTAATTTCACCAACATTAGATCATACAATTATGGTAAGACATAAATAGTTTTTGGATCTTTCTTCATTCTTCCTAGCTGCTTGATACTTGCTTCCTTGATGACTTTAGTATAGACATGAAATTCATTAATAGCATCAAGTAATGGTATTTTTACTATCATTTTCTTTAGCTGATTAAGTAAATCAATTACTGCTTGGTTTTTTGTAGGTTGACCTTGTTCTTTCAACCTACAAGGAAATAAAGGCTCTTTGGCTACAATAGAGGTCTCCTGAACTAACACATCCACTTGTTTAGTTGGGGAATTTTCAATTTTAGTTATTATAGGTTTTTTTTGTGAAGGAAGAATAGTGCTTGACCTTAGGTGGATATCATTCAAGGAAATAACATAGTTTTTTTTGTTGTGCTGGCTATTTGGTATTTTTGGGATTAGGATTAGGCTAAATAGGTAGCTTAGTTTATTTAGGAGGAGTATTAGTGGATGTAGGAGGAGGCATTAGAGCCTTTGCTAAGGTGGTGGCATAAAGGCTTGCAAACTAGGTTGGTTATTCCAATTTTGAGTTTGCTGCCAACCCTATTGATGTTTCTGACAACCTTGGGGTTGCTTCTAATTATTTTTCCCACTAAAACTAGTATTTTGAGATTTTTCATTGATTATCACTATTATAATTTTGGAGAGGATCTCATGGCATACCTTTTCTTTGAGCCAATGGCCTTCGTTGACAAATGTATAATGCCTCTCCATTTTCACCAATGGTTTTAAACTCAATGGCCTTCGTTGACAAGTGACTAGGACATAAGATGGGAACTAAATGCCCTAAGCAATAAGTATTTAATGATGTAATCATCATGCCCCCTCGGGAGCAAAATCAAAAGATGACACACTAGAAATATGATTTGAAGCAGTAAAGTTGACTTCAGTTGACTATTTTCAAAATGAATTTTGAAAATATGGAGAATGTAAAGTTGAAAAGATTCCAAGAATTATAAAGTATCAGAAAGATTGACTACACAAGCATTCGATCACATTGGTCCCTAAAATTTTAAAACACATTTTTAAGGCTTTTAGGCGTGTCAGATCTCAAATTTGATCTCGAAAATGGATCCAAAATGGTGCAATTAGCCAAGGGTGCGATTTTTGCGCAAATGCGAGCACTTTGAAAAATTTGGTCGACACCTATATAATGGCTTGAAGGGTCATTTTCAATTCATTTGTGCTTTTGTCTTTTAGTGATTTTGAGCTCTGATATAGACATGGCAGTGAACTTGAGATATCATCATTTTGAGCGCTCCAGACGACACAGCCGGCCAGCAGACTACGGACCATTGGTGAGTCATCGATCTCCCATCTTCGTACTTTCGATTACACATTTTTCAAGATCATTTATGCACATTTTTAGCATGTTTTAGGATGTGCAATTCTTTCTTCGTGCGAGATGATCTATCTTGGCGCGAGGAGATCTATTTTCGTGTGAAGGAGAGTTTCTTCACGCGAGGAGAGAATTTATTTCGCGCAAAAGCATATGTATTCGCACAAGATTTCAACAATCTCGCGCGAAATTCTGTGCCATTTATGTAATTTTTGCATTTAGAAATCGCATTGTATTTTGTTTTGATGCTTCGATTCGACTTGATACTAATCGTTTGTTTATCATTTTTTTTGTTGTGCGTGCAGGAGGTATTCGGAGACGTATCATTTAGATCTCATTATCCGCCTTATGGAGAGTTATTGCGAAGTTTGGATGACGCAGATCGGGCACACATTGCCCGATTGGGTTTGTCTTCACTATGCCGGATTCTAGCCGTGATGGTGAATCACAGTTTACTGACTGCATTGGTAGAGCGTTTCCATTCGAAGATGAACACATTTCATTTGCCGATGGGTGAGATGACCATCACACCAGAGGACATAAGGAGGATCTTGAGGATTCCCTTTCACGGTGCCCGGGTTGTATATGATACAGTGCCTCAATTAGGGACAGAGGCACTATCCATTGTTTTTGAGAGAGAGCTACCGAGGGGTAGGGCCATCAGCTGGGATGAGCTGATGCATACTTATGGACCTACACACAGGTTAGCATCTGTGTTGGGTATTTTCTTGAGCTGCTTCCTACGTCCTGACAGGGGACAGCATGGGTTGGAGTGTGGATGGGGTGTCATGCTCCGTAGGATGGTTGAGGCACTTGAGATCTTTGGGTGGGGTCAGTGTATGTTGGCCCATCTTTTTCATGAGATGCATGAGGTCGTCTTCCATGAGAAGAAGACCATGGCAGCAGGTGTTTATGTGTTACAGATTTGGGCCTAGGAGAATCTCCCTGTATGTAGACCAATTTTTGAGAATTCTTGGGAGCCCATGGAGCCCTATATTTGCAGATATCGAGGGCATATTACCCAGGCCCACCTGGGTAAGACTGAGCATTGGCGGGCACATCTCGATGACCTGGTGTCTGTTATATGGTGACCTTGGAGAGAGACAGAGGATTGGGATGATGCCCCGAGAGAGCTGCCCTGGATGTTTAGTTCTCGACCGCTGGCAGGTAGGACGACATCTGTCATAGAGAGATTTGTCATCTCTCGAGTGTGGTGATAGTATGGTAGACCACAGGACATTGCGGTTGAGTACTGTGCCTATGCCAGGGTACAGAAGGATATAGAGCGGGGATGGCCTCCACGGATGGATCCAGGACGATCCATGATAGATATTCGTAGTTTGGTTGCAGTTCAGTGGGACTACCTGCCAGAGGTAGTAGATGCTGGGATGACACCTGCATATCAGGCATTTTTGATGAGCCATCCATTCCCACGCTTCACAGATCCATTAGGGATGGCAGGGTAGGTACAGGGGCAGGGACAGGGATCACAGTAGCAGCAGGCACAGCCACAAGTGCCACCACAGGTCTAGCACCGGGTACAACAGATGCCTATTCCCCCATGGCAGATGGGATCAAACCCAGGTGCTGGGGGTAGTGGAGTAGGAAACAGTCGGCAGAGGAGGCAGAGGACAGAGGAGTAGGTTCTTCAGTAGGAGGTCCCACAGTGGCAGGCACCTGCACCGCAACAGGCTCCTCCACCTCAGCATGCACCAGAGATGGTCGATGAGGATATACTGGATCAGCCAGTAGGTGGAGTATAGGACACGGTATCGCGGTACCAAGAGCGAGTTCGTGCAGCCTCCCAACAGTTGGGAGAGTTGCAGATTGCAGTGGCAGTCAGGGGTGCGCAGTTGGTAGAGAGACAGAGAGAGATAGATCGCCAGAGAGAGCGCACGAAAGCTGCAGAGCGGAGGCTAGAGTTGGCACAGGATGAGATCCGCTTCTAGTCTTCTCGAGCTACATATTATTATGCTGCATACACTAGTGCAGTACCTGATGAGACATTGCAGGTGCAACAATTCTCTCAGTATGCACGAGAGTCCGGAGGTGCACGACCTCCTGTCAGGCCGGATATGCCACCACCGCCTCCACCACTTGTTGCCCCTATCCCTCCTGCTCCTCCTGGAGGCGAGGGTTCGAGACAGAGTTAGATTCTCTGTGCCTAACTTTTATTTTGATCTCTGGCTATGTATTGATTGGTGTGCCAGCACCAGATGTATCATTTTTGATCGATTGCACTCGAGTAGCGCCCATTTTATTTGTACTGACCCATTCTTTGATATATACATATACGAGATTTTTAGCTGAGTATTCCTGTGTACATGTCATTGTCTGTTTTGTTTTGCTCTGATGTTCATGAGATGTATGTTTAGATAGAACGTATATGTATGAACTGACATCTAACATAGTTTTGTGCATTTTTTATTTGACAGTCACAAGTATTCCATCTAGGAATGGGAATCGATGAACCAAACGCTTGTGCAGTCGTGGAGGAATCTGATGCATGTGGAGTATGAATAGGATTACCGTCGAATTGCGTGCTAATGCTAATGAAGTATGCAAGACTATGATAAATGCATCCTTAGGTCTAGTCACCAAGCCTTGATTATTTATCATCATTGGATATAAAACAAAGCTCGTATGTTACACAACTTCCACTGACATTGCAATCATGAAAATATGAATGTAACATACGTTATTGGAATGTCAGGGTTAAATGTAAGCATTCGAGGCACAAGAAGCCAGAATGACCAGAACATTTGTCCCTTTTAATGTAACAAGTTAACATAAGCATCAAAGCATGAATGCTAGGATGACCTGAATGTTGCTTGTATGAAAGGCACACCAAACACACGGGAGATTCCTCTTATGCAAAGTATTCAATATTCATGCTGTCTGCAACGACCCTTGCATTCGTAACTTGAGACAGAAGTGTGCTAAATATACTCGTAGTGACCCGTATGCTCACTTAATAGGACGAGTATCAGTATGTACTATAGCATGAAGAGTTCACTCCAACAAACAAGGAGAAGAACTAATATCGTTGACATATCTGTATAAAAGGAGTCGAGGTACACACGGCCATCCAATATGGAATGGAGGCTCTTATAGTGGACACCCCTCTTATAGGAATGTATCAACGTATTGGAACTAAACTGAAAACAGAAAACATATGAAAAGATCATGCCCCCAGTCATTACTTCTCTAGTCGGAGATGACATCATCGATGTTGCTCAAGGAGATATGATAAAGCAAAACAAAGCAATAAGAGAAAATGCTCAGAAGATCCAAACAAGTATATCATTGAGATTAATGTTTTCGGGATGATGTCAAGTGTCAATGTCCAGAATATGTAAGAAAGAAATCTCTTCAGTAGGGTGACAATAGTAGGCAGACGCAGTCAGAACAACTGGTGACTATCACGAAGGAGATTCTATGAGGAACATCTCAAAAAGAGTGACACTGGTGATAGTAGGCAGACGCAGTCAGAACAATTGGTGACTATCACGAAGGAGATTCTATGAGGAAAATCTTGAAAAGAGTGACACTGGTGATAGTAGGCAAACATAGTCAGAACAACTGGTGACTATCACGAAGGAGATTCTATGAGGAAAATCTTGAAAAGAGTGACACTGGTGATAGTAGGCAGATGTAGTCAGAACAACTGGTGACTATCACGAAGGAGATTCTATGAGGAAAATCTCAAAAAGAGTGACACTGGTGATAGTAGGCAGACACAGTCAGAATAACTGGTGACTGTCACGAAGGAGATTCTATAAGGAAAATCTTGAAAAGAGTGACACTGGTGACAGTAGGCAGACGCAGTCAGAACAACAAACGCAGTCAGAACAACTGGTGATTGTCACGAAGGAGATTCTATGAGGAAAATCTTGAAAAGAGTGACACTGGTGATAGTAGGCAGACGCAGTCAGAACAAATGGTGACTGTCACGAAGGAGATTCTATGAGGAAAATCTTGAAAAGAGTGACAGTAGGCAGACACAGTCAGAACAACTGGTGACTGTCACGAAGGAGATTCTATGAGGAAAATATCGAAAAGAGTGACACTGGTGACAGTAGGCAGATGCAGTTAGAACAACTGGTGACTGTCACGAAGGATATTCTATGAGGAAAATCTCGAAAAGAGTGACATTGGTTCTAGTAGGCAGACGCAGTCAGAACAACTGGTGACTATCACGAAGGAGATTCTATGAGGAAAATCTCGAAAAGAGTGACACTGGTGATAGTAGGCAGACGCAGTCAGAACAACTGATGACTGTCACGAAGGAGATTCTATGAGGAAAATCTCGAAAAGAGTGACACTAGAGGGGAATGCCCTTGACCTATGACAAAACTCAGTCCATGGATACATGAGCAGGACAAGCAGGAAAGCAAAAGCATGAAAGTGACTAACAAGAGGCGCTTGTTTACCAGGTTCTCACCTTCTTGGATTTTTTTTTATTTTTTATTTTTAAAATTTTTTTTTAGGACTTTTTCTGATTTTTAGGATTTTTTTCAGGACATTTAGATATGTACAGAGAGCTTGCTGAGATTGAATCAACTAAAAAACCGCTTCAGGTGGAGAGTGTTCATAGGCTCTTTAAGCACTTCTCCTTCAGTTGTAGAAATTTGATAGGCACCAGATCCATATACTGCAGTAATGATGTAAGGACCTAGCCAGTTTGGTTCAAACTTTCCCTTTTGCATTCATTGTTGTTGATTCTTAGGATTCTCTCTTAGGACGAGATCACCCAGCTGGAAGTCACATGGCCTAATCATCCTATTGTAGCTTCGCGCCATTCTTTGTTGATATGCTCGTAGATGATCACAGGCCACTTGTCGTCGTTCATCCAGCAACACAAGTTCTTGAAGCCGGGCTATCCTATAGTCATCATCTGTGATAAGGCCTTTCATAGAGATTCTCAAGGTAGGAATCTCAATCTCTATCGGGAGCACAACATCTGCCCCATATACCAACGTAAAAGGAGTCATGCCCGTTGGAGTTCTAATGCTTGTTCTATATGCCTACAGGGCTGGATTGATCTGGAGATGCCAATCTCGCCCTGACTTACTGACTGTGCGATGAAGAATTTTGAGAATTGCCTTATTTGATGCCTCAGCTTGCCCATTACCCTGGGGGTAATAAATGGAAGACCAATGTTGTGTAATTTTAAATTTCTTGCACAGTTCCTTAAGGTCTTTATTTTTGAATTGTCCTCCATTATCAGTAATGATTGAGGATGGTATACCATATCTACAGATGATGTAGTTTGTGATAAAAAGTGCTACAGTTTTGCCATCAGCAATTGTGAGAGGGACTACCTCTACCCATTTCATGAAATAATCTGTAGCGGTGATAATAAACTTATGTCCATTAGAAGAGGTTGGGTGAATCTGTCCTACCAAGTCAAAGGCCCATTGTTGAAATGGCCATGTTGAAGTAGAGGGAATCAACTCTCTAGCTGGAGCGTGAATGAGATTCCCGTGTAGTTGACATTGTTTGCAAGACCTAGCATATTTAATAGCTTCTTGTTCCATTTTAGGCCAGTAGTAACCAGCACGAAGGAGTTTGAGAGCTAGTGTTAGGCCATTGGAATGAGATCCGCAAATTCCTTTGTGAACGTTAATTAGTGCATGTTTGGACTCGTCGAGTTCTAAACACCTAAGGAGTGTTCCATCGAGACCTCTCCTATATAGATCGTCAGCAATAATGACATAATGTGAAGCATTATGGATTAGGTAACATTTCTCAATCCGGGTCAGACCTTTCGGAATGGTTTGATTACGAAGGTAGGAATAGATGTGATAGTAGCGGGATGATTCTAATCCTATAATAGAATAGATCATCTTGGAATCAGGTGTGTCATAGGCTGGGTAGTGTAACGCTTCCACCAAGAACTCATGTCGGAGATCATTTTCTGGCATTTGTAGAAGGGAAGCCAGAGTGGCCATGGCATCAGCTGCTTTATTATCTGCACGTGGAACCTGTTGGAAGGTGATGTGTACAAAATATTTTGTCAAGTCATCAACCATGTGCTTATAAGGAATTAGTTTTTCATCCTTTGTTTGATACACATCATTTACTTGGTTGATGACAAGCTGGGAGTCACCGAAGATATCCAATTGATCTACTCTCCATTCAGCTACAATTTTCATACCATTGATCAAAGCTTCATATTCACAATGTTATTTGTACAAGGAAATAGAATCTTGTATGCTTTGGGCAATGAGTATTTCTGTGGTGTGATGAAAAGAAATCCAGCACCTGATCCTTGTTGTGTGAAGGATCCATCGAAGAACATAACCCATGTATGGTGAGTGAGTGCTAGAATTGACTCATCTAGAAAATCAATGTTTATTGGTAGGAGACTCGGTATGGGTGCCTCAGCTAGCTGGTCTACAATTGCCTATCCCTTTATAGCTTTGCGTTCAACATATTGGATGTCGAACTCACTTAGTATCATGACCCATTTAGCCAATCTTCCTGTGAGAGCTGCCTTACTAAGTAAATACTTTAAGGGATCTATTTTAGCCACAAGCCGTGTAGTGTGGGCAAACATGTAGTGTCTCAAATTTTGGGAAGCAAAGACAACTGCCAAGCAAGATTTCTCAATAATACTGTAGTTTTTCTCATAAGAGACCAATGTTTGGCTCAAGTAATAAATAGCTCTTTCTTTGTTATCATTGTCTTCCTAAGCCAGCAGGATTCCCAAAGATGTTTTAGTAGCTGAAATGTATAAAAGAAAAGGTTTCCCATGCATAGGAGGCATCAGGATTGGTGGATTGACAAGATACTATTTAATCTGTGTTAAGCTTTGCTCACAATCTTGGCTCCAATTGAATTTCACACCCTTATGTAAAGTCTTTGTGAAGGGTTGTGATTTATCCGCCAATTGTGAAATAAATCTGTGAATAGATTGAAGCCTTCCTTGTAGTCCTCTCATCTGACTGATGTTTCGAGGTGGTGGCATGTCCATTATTGCTTGTACTTTTTTTGGATCTACTTCAATTCCCTTTGCAGAAACAATATATCCTAATAGTTTTCTTGATGTGACACCAAATGCACACTTCTTAGGATTGAGCCGAAGACTAAACTTTTCCATACGATCTAGGATTGGTCCCAAATCATGCAAATGGGTATTTCGTTTAGCGCTTTTGACCAAAGTATCATCAACATAGTCCTCCACAGTTCTATGCATCATGTCATGGAAGATTGTAGTAACAGCCCGCTAATATGTAGCTCCAGCATTCTTTAAACCAAATGGCATTACATTCCAACAAAAGGTTCCCCATGCACATGTGAAGGCTATTTTCTCTTGATCTTCTAGTGCAATTTTTATCTGATTGTATCTAGAAAAACCATCCATAAGTGAGTACATTTCATAGCCAGCTGTCATGTCCACAATCATATCAATATTAGGGAGTGGGAAGTCATCTTTAGGACATGCCAAGTTAAGATCACGGAAATCTGTACAAACTCTGATAGACTTATCATGCTTGGACACAGGGACAATATTGGATATCCATTCAGCATAATCAATTGTACGAATGAAACCAGCCTTCAAAAGTTTCTCCAATTTGGTTTTGACTAGCAATGCAACATGAGGATGCATTTTGCGAAGCTTTTGTTTAACTGGTTTTATGCCTGGCATTATGGACAAGTGGTGCATAATAAGATCAGGATCCAATCTTGGCATGTCACAATATGTCCAGGCAAAATTTATTTTCTTTCCCTTGAAAAAGGCAATGAATTGTTCCTTTTCTTCAGTTGACAATGACTGAGCCAAATGTATCACATGAGGATGTTCGTCTGTGCCTAGGTTAATCGGCTGTGTTGGCTCTATTAATACTGATGATCTCTCCAAAAAATGACTGGGAAGGACATCAAATATCTCATCTGCGGGTGCCTCAGAGAGGTTTTCACCCTTGGATACGTCTTTTGTTTTTACTATTTTTGGATCCGACACTGCCACAATGTGGTTTTTACCATCGGACCTCTTGCAATTTTTCTTTTTAATTATGTGACTAAGATATTTGATGTCGGCCTCAGTCATGTTGATGCTTTGCTCATTGGTGGAAGACGTTACAGGTTTGATAGCGTTTATGTAACAGGTAAGAGTATAGTCATTCTGGAATGTGGGGACTTCGTTAGATGCATTGGGGTTCCAGTCTATAAGCTCAAGATGTGCGAGTGAGAGAGTAGTGGCTGGTTCAATTGCGTTCACAGTATAGTTATTAAATGCGTGGACCAACAATTCGAGACCTACGATGACCTCACCCACAGGTGTATTCAAATGTCTCAGAGTACAAACATTAGTAATTGATGAATCTAAGACACTAGTTGGACCAGACCCCTGTGACCTATCCCTAGACGTTTCACTCACTTCGATTTGATTTTCATAGACATGCACTTGGTCAATGTCTTTATCAGTAGTTGCTTCTGAAAGATTGTCAAATTCATATTCATGAGAATCGGTGCTACATGGTGAGATACTATAGAACTCCCCAATAGTGATAGGGACATACTCTCCTTCAGCCTCTAGATTCTTACACAAATACTCAACATGACATGACTGACTAGATTCTCCCTTTTCTGAATGATATTCAAGTTGCTCAGTATTGTCCTCAGAAGAATCACTAGTATCATCCAGAGTGCTAACACGTGGCACAAAGTCATCTGGCTCGATAAAGAATTTAGCAAGATCATAAGGAATAGGATGAGGGTAAGAATCCTCATCATCAGATTCTTCCTTTTGAGTACCTGATTCAGATTGTGACTCATTTTCAGATGAACTCTCAGATACAGGTATGAATTTATTAGATCTCAAATGGAAAGGGACCTTCTTGAACCCTAGGCCAGTTGTGTCACTATTGCTTTGAGCTATTGCTTTGACAGGATCTATTAAACCATTTTTATTGCACCCAATAGGGCCAGTTCCCTTGTAGCCAAAACGCTTCATAAGCTTAAGACCAGGTCCATACTTCTTAGGAGTGATTTCTCGAACTTGTTCTGTTAGGTCTACTGGAGACTCTTCTTTGTAAAGCCATGCAACAATGGCTCTGTTTTCGATTTCATCTTCTAAGGGAACTGTAGCTTTGACAAAAGAACCATTAAACTTGGTATGAGGTGTCAATACGAATGGCTTCTTTGCTAGTGAGGGTCTCCCAAAATGTCGAGGGGATTCTGGAATTGATGTTAATGATAACACTGGTTCCATGTGGTACTCTCCCAAACTAGTTTCTTTCAATTTAAATGACTGCTCAATTTGTTTCAGCTTATTGTTGTGACAATCACTAGACTCACGGTTAGCAGGGATGAAAGATTCAGCAGCTTTGAGCATATTGCAAGTGTAGCTAGTAGTTGCTGGAATAGTAACTTCAGAGCCATGAAATGGGAATTTAATGCATTGGTGGTATGTGGATGGCACAGCGCGCATCTCATGTATCCATGGCCGTCCTAATAGAATGTTGTAGGCTAAGGGAATGTCGAGCACCTGACAAGTGACATCCCTTTCGATAGGACTGACACGAATTGGTAAAGTCACAAGACCTAGTGACTTTCTTTCTACTTCATCGTATGCTTTAATAGTGATCTTTTGTCGAGGATCAATAGAGTCCTCAGAATAACTCAATTGTCTAAGCAGAGTTGTAGAAAAAATATTTAGGCCAGCGCCATTGTCAATGAGTACCCGACGAACACGTGTCTGGTGGATCATAACCTCAATGTGTAGAGGCTGATTGTGTGGGTGATTCAGTGAGTTGTCATCCTCCTCAGAGAAGGTCATAAGATGAGGTGAGGTCAGGTGACCTACCATGGATTGAAATCATTCAAGATCAAGATCTTGAGGAACGTTTGTCTCAGTGAGGGCTCTGTCCAGAATTTGCTTATGAGCGAGCGAGATTTTAAGTAGCTCAAATATAGAAATGTGAGCATTGGTTCATTTCAATTGATCTAGAACACTATAACTGGTTACAGTCAAGTTCGTCGTGTCTTTTGCACCTTTACCGGATGGAACAGCAAGGGCTTTGTCCTTGTGTTGTTCAAGATTTGAAGTAGGAGATGTAGGACCCTTGAGCACCAATTTTGCATGAGAGTGAGTAACAGCATTAGCACAGTGTTGTGAAGACATATTATCCATGTTATTGAAAGTAGGGCCTCTCAAGACAAATGGTGTCTTGGGTTTATCGTTATCTTGTTTCCCCTTTATGGTAATAACGTCGCAGTATTCAAAATCTATAGGTTCAACCATGTGAATGACATTGTCATCATTGGAATACGTATAGTTGACCTTATTGTAGGGTTCTGATTTCAAAGTCTCTCCTTTTTCATAAGGTGGGAAAGGCTCTTTGAACGCCTTGTGGTCTGAGTTTTTGTTATGTCCATCTACCACAAGTTCACCAGCATCAATTATGTCTTGGACTTAATGACGTAAGTTTATACAGTTGATGGTTTTATGACCCTTATTTTGGTGATACTCACAAAATGAGGTCTCATTCCACCATGGTGGATGTGGTTGTGGATCATAGGGACGAGGGTTATCCATTGGTGAGATAATCTTGTGTTGTAGCAATGTTTTGTAAACTATATCCAAAGGTTCTCCTAAAGGCATATACTCTCGCTTGGGTCGTGCTGCCCATGAGTTTCTCGATTTATTCCCAGACATTTTATTGTCAGGAGGAGGCTTCTCAGCACTTTTGGCCACTTTGAAGCAGTCTGTGAGATTAAATGCTGCTTTAGAAAGTTTTGGTGTGACATTATCAACAACCCCATCATGTACAATTTCTCGATTCTTGTTGACATGTTTGATTTTATCCTTGTTGGAAGTGGAACCTTGTTTTGAGTCTCTCTGAAGAGTGAGCTCACCCTTCTTGACCATAAATTCTTTGATACGGATAGCCTGTGTAATCATGTCTTCAAAGGTACGCAGACCTTGTAGTTGGACTCTATACCCGAAATCAGGTAAGAGGTTATTGGTGAAAATGTCAAGCTTCTCCGTTTCTAGGATTTTATGGGAGTACTTGGTATAAAGCTGTCTCCACCGTTGGAGGAAAGTGAGAAAAGGCTCACCCACCTTCTGTTTAAGGTTGCATAGATCTCAAATATTTACAGGGTGTTGAATGTTATGAGAATATTGCTGAACAAATGAATTAGCAATTTTGTCAAACGTCTTAATGCCAGGAGGTAAATGTGAAAACCACTCCAAAGCTTGACCACCTAGGCTTCTAGGGAATAAACGCATGAGGTACGTTTGATTGTGTATAAACTCCATAGATAAAGCACCAAATTCCTGCAAGTGATCTTGGGGATTAGTAGTACCAAAGTACTTGTCATATTTGGGTAGTTCTACACCTCTTGGGAAAGGTGGCATGTTTATACTTTTGTCAAATGGAAATGAACAAAGAGTGTCCAATGTGTATGCCTTTTTAGGTTTCTCTTTCTCATGCATCATCTGAGCCAATTGGTCTTGCATAATTTTTAGTTGTTTTTGGAGTTTAGTGGTCTCGGTTTCTTCTTCACGTGTGATAATGGTCTCCACATCAAAATGTGTGGGCAGTTTAGCTCCCTCTTGGGCGAGTTTGAGAAAGTACTTTTCTTTCTCTTCATTGATTAGGATTCCCATGACCTTCTGAAAGTTTTTGTCTCGTCGACATCTTGCTATGTGTTCAGGAAGGATTTCCACCTCTTGTTCTTCATCAGTGTCATTTTCTTTCTCTTTCTCCTTGTCATCCCTAGGTTGTTCTTGATATCGAGTATGGCTACCCTGTTCAGGTTCACGATTAGGCACTATAGGAACTTGTTCAGTTTTCGTATGTTGTGTTTGAAAAGGGTCCGTGGAGAAAGGGTCATACATTGTGTTTGAGAATGCAGGACTCCTACCTGTCTTAGTATCCTTTTGGTAAAAAAGATTCCCAATTTGTTGCAAATTGGAAAATGTTCGTTGATCTTGAGATGACCTTGCAGGTGAGGAAGACCGTGAAGACGCCTCACTAGCCAAACTAGATATGGATTGCATAGCGAAAGGTAAGCTACCTCTGCCGCAATTATGACTCCTAGCATGACCACGTCTAATGTTATCAGGATAAAACACGTTGCCACTTCTAGTTGTGACAGTCATAGGCAAGGACACGAAGCCAGAACCTAGACAAGGACTATACTAAGACTGAGTCTCAAAAAGGACAAGATAGTAACAAGAATGTTGTTCACTAAGGCACAAATGGTCTAATTTAAAGGCTAAAACAGCCAGAGATTATGACCACTACAACACAAAGTATGGAAAGCATTAAGACGAGGATGTATGAGATGAGACTAGTCAAGGTATAAGAGACAAGTTTTCAATTAAGCAAAGTGTCGCTATTCCAGGACTGTTTGCAAATAGAGAGCGATAAATGGACGCAAAAAAAAGACAGCGTGTAGGCTGCAGATAGCTAAAACAGACCTAGATTGTAAATGCTGATACAAAACTTCGCACGAAAAACTTGTACGGGTCGCGCGAAGAAGTTTTACGGCCCACGCGAAGATGTTTATGTCTCGCGCGAAGATTAGTAACAGTTTTTAATTTTGTGCGAGAATGTTTCTGTATCGCGCGAAGATGCACAAAAAAAATTTAATTTCGCACGAGGGCAAAATGGCTTCGCAAGAGATCCAAATGATTTCGCGCGAGAGAAAAATGATTTCGTGCGAAACCAAAATTATTTCGCGCAAACGGATAGAACAGTTTCACAATAGCGACTAATTTTGACAAAATTTTTGATCGATCCAATAACCAGGCAGATAAACAGGCACGTAGAACAACAAGCAAGTGATTTCAAGCACGTCCAAAAACAATGAGCAAGGGAAAAAGCAACCTTGCGCATGAAAAATCAAGTGACTTAGTTTGTGTTTAATCCATAAGAGAGCTATTTGTGTACATTTTCAAAGAGTTTTGCAATCATCGCACATGTTCCTTAGAAAAATAAAAGTTGGCTTCTCTAAGGCATTTAATAATGGTTTGACTCTGCAACTTTTATGGCTCACAGGGGTGACCTCCAATCCCGACGCACCGAGGTTTTGACACAGTCTGAGAACTTAATCTTCAAGAGCTGCTAGGGAGATCTGATAACCCACAGTGAACCACACCCGTGGAGATTTCTTCCACAAGGACATTTATATAGTGGTTGTCACTACCATGGCAAAAATGGCTATTATTGCTTGAGGTTCAGTCATCACAGTTTTCCCTGTAGAGGGATTGTCTGCTATGGTTAACCCTCTCTAAAGGTGAGCGACTCACAATAGTATACCACAAGGGGACTTAGTTTCCAGATTCAAGGTTCTGACACCTTTTCACCTTTAGCTCAATCAAAGCAAATAGATTAATCTGACATGCTAGACTAAGATTATCCCTTAAAGATCTATGATATCATCTTCTTGTGATCTATCAACCTCTCCGGAGAAAGGATGCCTTAATCAACAAGTCGAAGATTCATCTATCTACGAGATGCTCAAAGTATCCTCCCCACCCATAAGGAATCCATCTTAGAGAGGAGTTTCACTAGGAACCCACTCCCTCAAGATCCACGAATAGTGTTCATGGGGGCTTAATTACTATGTGTGTACAGATGTTAATTCCTGAAAGCAAATCTATCTAAAAGTAATCAAAAAGTACAAGGTGGTACACTTAACACTTTAACTAATGTGAGGTGAGTCCAAAGATGTGAAACATTTAACCCCTCACACAAGCCAAAACGAGTCCACAACTCAGAAATTAGTGAGTTCTAAAAAGCACAAAAGGGTTGTCTTGTGGAGCCTTCAACGCTTATGTCCTATAGACCCCTCCCCTATTTAACGTGGCGCTGAGCTTGCAACCATAGGGTGGAATGAGGGGCCGGTGGATTAGCGAGTCCAATAACCCAAGATAGTTAATCAGATCTATCACTAAAGACTAAGCCTGCTAAATGAATACTAACAAAGATTACACCCTAGTATGAGTTTATGCATGTGTTGTAAAATGGAAGTACAGAAGGAAACACACAAGCTCGACACGAAAGATGTTTGTTTTAGATCCAAATGAAATGTTATCAGCTGATGAAGATTACCTGGTGATCCTCGCAACGCGCTTAGTAGATTCTTACCTGTTCTTGACAACTTTAGCATGCTTTTCCCATTATTCCTGAAACCGCTACTATGCTGTTAAAAAAAAAATCAAGACAAAACACAGAAACACTAGAAACTGCTAACAGTCAACAAAAAAATCAGAAAAACATGCAAATCAATGCAAAAAAAAATTTGCCTCTGTCAGCAGAGTTTCGTGCGAAATTCCTGACAGTCCACGCGAAGAAGTTTTACGGCCCGTGCAAAATCAAATCCGGCTCGTGCGAGATTAAATTTAGCTCGCGTGAAAAAGTAAAGTCTCGCGCGCTGAAGAACTTTCTCGTGCGATGCAGAAAGAATCTTCGCGCGAAGATTCTATATCCTTGAGTGAAAATGAACAGTTTCGCGCGAAGATTCAAACCTGTACGAAACAGTACGAACAGAGAACAAAAAAAAGATTAAAAAAATACAAAAAGAGGCCAGAAAATTTGATTTTCCCTACCCCACGGTGGGTGCCAAAAATGTATGCGTGAAAATGCAGCCTATACTAACACACACACTTCAACACGGTCCTTATTTGCGGATTCATCGCGGAATGAACATTGAATTGTACATCCAAAATTTGCCCTGCAAAGCGACCCGTTGCCTTCTATCTAAAGGGATTTTGCCTGTTAATATCCTCAGAATCGAGGTGTAGGCAACTAGACCCTCTAAGAACGAAGGATTTGACAATGGGATTAAGCTAAGAATGAGTATACGGATTAATCTAAGAAAATGAAAGATGCAATGTAATCTAAGAACAAATGAAGAAAACTAGATTAAGCATATGCATGATTAAACTAAAATGAGATTAAACTAAAAATGAGAATGTGTGCAAGAAATGGAAGTAAATATGAGCATGAATTTCAACAACAATTCGATAGCAAATCAATTCATCCTCCCTCAAATGAAGAGATGAGGGTCTCTTAAATAGAGTTTCCTGGAATCCATCAACGGTTGAGATCGATTCAGATCAACGGTCAGGATTGAAGATGAGTTTCAGTCATAAAGGGAGATTCTCAAGTTAAAGGGAGTTAACAGACTTAATTTGAGATAAATAAGGAGTTAACTGTTTTAATTTGAGTAGAAAAAGGAGTTAACTGTGTTAACTCATTTTTGATCAATAGTGAACTGGAAATTCCCCTTTTTTGAACTGAAGAGAGATTTTTTTGAGATATTTAATTTAATAAAATGAAATATGCTCTCATAATTACTTTTTCTATTTAATTAAATAATCTTTAATTAATTAGAGACACTTTTGTTTAATTAAATAACTTTATTTAATTAATTAGGAATGTCTTCCCATTTAATTAAATAACTTTGTTTAATTATTTAGAAGTAAGTACTCTATTTAATTAAATAATTTATTTTAATTAATTAGAAATACCTTTCTCATTTAATTAAATAATTACATTTAATTAATTAAGATAGGCATATTTATTAAATTAAATAAATTTAATTCCATAGTATATTAGCCTTAGGATATAATTTAATTTAATTAAAGTATAAATACTTAATAATTAAATTAAATATTAATCAAGTAGTTTTAATGCAACTAATATGAGTACGTACTATAGGAATTAAATAAGAAATATGATGAATGCAGATTAGGGTTTTTCTGCATCTGACAATTAAGTCAAGTAGCGAATAGAGAATGAGAATTTCCTATTAGAATAGGACTTTGGAATTATTAGAAATAGACTAGAATTGGTATAACGACAATGAGCCAATTTTGGGGTATTACAGTTACCCTGTTAAAGGATTTATCCCCTCGTTAAAATTTTACAACATGGTTGTTAAACCAACCTATTATCATAGGATTTTCATTCCTAATGCAATTTCTAGAAAGTATTAGAATGTGTTAACCTAATAATTTACAATCTTATATTGTTGATTCTAGATCCTTATTTTTCTTAATTTGATATGATCCTTCCTTGATTTGATATGTCTCTGGTTGTATTGCTGATACTCTTGTTCTAAACAACTTGATTTTGTAGTGCTACTCTTCCTCTAAGCCTTTACACCCCTCTGAACTTCACTAGCATTATCCCATATATCTCTCTTCCATATACCTCTCTTACACACATGAATAATGGGGTATCAACCTCCTTATTCTAAAGACTTAGGGTTAGGTATGAATCTATGAACAATATTCATCCATCTTTCCCACTCAATTCTTTACAATTTTCCTATTGGTTGCATGCTTTCTCCATTTTTTTGATTGGCTGCATGCTGATTGCATAGGGAATCCAAAATATTCAATCTTATCTTTTAGATCCTTCAAGATTCATCTTGAGTTAGATAAAAAATGGTTTACATCTGAGTTTGTGAAGGCATAAACTCATGTGCTAATCCTGTGTTACTCGACACTTACTGATTGTTGATGCTCACCACAGGTAGGAATTCTATCTCGCTTGGCTCCTATAGTATCTTTATCTCACTTGACATCTATAATTTACTCGACACCTATAGTGACTCAACATCTATAGTGACTCGAAACTTGAAACTTGCTCAAAACCTGAAGTTTACTCAACACCTATTGAATCTTAGGCTTTACACATACTATAGCTCGACATCCATATCATACTCAACATCAACTTAGAAACTGGTTAAGTGTGTTGACACTCAATTGTCAAAACTGATCTGAGACCAACAAACTAAAGCATTTTGAACTTGCATCCCATGAATGGTGACAGTAACCACAAGACTCCCAGGGTCAGAATATTTGGGTATAGTTAATTTCACCAACATTAGATCAGACAATTATGGTAAGACATAAATAGTTTTTGGATCTTTCTTCATTCTTCCTAGCTGCTTGATACTTGCTTCCTTGATGACTTTAGTATAGACATGAAATTCATTAATAGCATCAAGTAATGGTATTTTTACTATCATTTTCTTTAGCTGATTAAGTAAATCAATTACTGCTTGGTTTTTTGTACGTTGACCTTGTTCTTTCAACCTACAAGGAAATAAAGGCTCTTTGGCTACAATAGAGGTCTCTTGAACTAACACATCCACTTGTTTAGTTGGGGAATTTTCAATTTTAGTTATTATAGGTTTTTTTGGTGAAGGAAGAATAGTGCTTGACCTTAGGTGGATATCATTCAAGGAAATAACATAGTTTTTTTTGTTGTGTTGGCTATTTGGTATTTTTGGGATTAGGATTAGGCTAAATAGGTAGCTTAGTTTATTTAGGAGGAGTATTAGTGGATGTAGGAGGAGGCATTAGAGCCTTTGCTAAGGTGGTGGTATAAAGGCTTGCAAACTAGGTTGGTTATTCCAATTTTGAGTTTGCTGCCAACCCTATTGATGTTTCTGACAACCTTGGGGTTGCTTCTAATTATTTTTCCCACTAAAACTAGTATTTTGAGATTTTTCATTGATTATCACTATTATAATTTTGGAGAGGATCTCATGGCATACCTTTTCTTTGAGCCAATGGCCTTTGTTGACAAATGTATAATGCCTCTCCATTTTCACCAATGGTTTTAAACTCAATAGGCATTAGTTGTGACTCTAGGATTGCAATAGACTTGCATCTAGAATTCCTTTTCTTCTCCCTATAATGTGGACAATATTAAGCTAACATGGCATTAGCTTCATACTTCTTCCTTCTTGCCTACATGGTATCCAGCTGAATGGTGACATCATTAATGATGTCTTGTTTGAAATCTCACAACAAATTGGATAGCTCCATCTTTGATACTCTTGAACTGCCATTACACTTATGCGGTAGGTCTCTAAATCCCTTACCTTTCTTCATAGTAGCCCTTGAATAATTCAAACATATATTCTATATGTTAGTCCATTTTTTCTAAGTGATATATCCTCTCGCCATAAGATTTAGAGCCTTAATACTTCCATCATTTACACCTCTCAAGAAAATATATTTCTTTGATTCCTCATTTAGCTGGTGTTGTGTGTTACACTGTAGGTTGAACATGAACCATGAGAAAAAAATATTCCAAGGTTTTATCTTCCTTTAGGGACATTTTGAAAATGTCACCCCTTTCAAATCTTGATCTCTGCAGTATTCTTTATACTTTGTAAGAAACAAATTGGTCATTATAGACCAATCTTCCTTTAGGGTGGATGGAAATAGCTTTAGCTTATGGGGATTAGTTTTATAGTCATAAATTTTGCAAAGGATGTTAAACTCAAAGAGGAAGGTTTCAGGGTCTTTAGTAATTAGGCTGTAGAACTTGGGAAGTGCAAAAGAAGCTATGTTCTTCAAATTTTGATTACCTTGCTAAGGATGGATAGGAAAAGGAAATGTAGGATGAGCCATTCTTGGAGGAAGTCCTAGTGGTGGTGGTTGATAGATAACAAGGGCAAGTGGATTGTCTTGGTATTTAGGTTCTGCAAAAAGACCATTCAGATGCAAGGATTCTCTAAAGGATGAGGGTATTTGTTCTTGAGTAGCAACAAATGGATTTTCAAAGGGTTCTTCTTCTTTTTTCTTGTCATGAGGTCTTCATGCTCATGATTAAAAATATCTTCTTGATTATTATGAGGAAGAAATCCCCCAAGGAGGTCTCTTCTTCTATGCATAAAATGCTTTAAGACTAAGCTCTAGAATATTAAAATTGGAAATGCAGCTACTAAGATAAGTTTAAATTAACACCATCCCTAACAATGATGCCAAAAATGGTTGGTCAAATAATAGTATAAAAAAACTACAACAATGGCCCACCTATTTAGGATTGGACACCCTAATTGGTTTCTAAATGAATTATTTAGTCTCATTTAATTATCAACTAGGCACGTAAACTTGGAATGACATTTGCAAAGTATATGCTTTAAACCTTCTCAATCTAAGACTAATCTATAGAATTCAACTGCTTGAGCTTCAAGATAACTAAACTAGAGCCAGTAAATGAAATTACTTTAACAAAGCATACAACCAAAGACAAAAGCTACTCTGACCACCTATGTTGCAAGTACAATTCACTGATTTTGTTATCAATAATGGTAGGCGAAACAAATTTCTACTTAAAAACAACAAGGAAATAAAGTCTATTATAATTTAATGGTTCACTCACCAAGTGGGCCCCCTTGGATGTGTAAACAAAAAATACAACCAAGATAAGAAACATAAAATTGAACTCTGCATTCTATTTAGTCATGGTGAAAGATTACACTTGATTGAAAAACAACATCGAACTTTTTTGCTATGAAAATCAACTCACTCTTATTCTTTTCCAATTGGTTTTAAAGTTACAATAGTCATTATTTAAAAGGAAGCTACAACTACTTGATAAATCTAAGATCACTCCATTAATTAGGATCAATTATAGACTCATAAAGTTTGAAACAGAAACAACATTAATCACAAATAAATCCTTGAGGAATATAGCAAGTTGTGGAAGCTAGATTTGTGCATAGCAACAATAGAAAACAATAAATGATTTTCTCCACTTGTGAAGATCTAGCGATCCGGTTGGCTTTGACTACTCTAGCACTGAAATGTTGATTCTTGAATACCCACAACAAATACCTGCAAAATAATTAATGTGCACACAACCTCCATATACATATATACTTCCATAATTAATATTAGAGAAAAAGGTATAAAGTTCTAATTACCACTCTTGCAAATCCTATGGCTATAGGAGGAAAACTATCCAAAACATAACATAGATAGGGAAACATTTATCAACATGTACATCTACTTCATTATACCATTTCTATCCATGAACTTAAGAAAATATAGCACTTTAAACTATCCATATTTCTACTTCATTTTTTCACATCTATATATAACATATACATAAAAAACCATAAGTTTATATGCTTGAAACCATAAAGTCATGATTGTTTGCAAGATAACTATTTGAAAGTAAGATAAAAAGAACTTAGAAAGATGGCCTTTTGGAGGCCCATCAATCACTTCAAAAAGAAGACAAAATATCTCTTTCTTTAAAGGCACAACTCCCTTTTTGAAAGATTAATGATGAAAATTTTTATTGCAAAAGAATTCTGAACAACAGTTCTTTTAACCTGAAAGAACATAAGGAAATAAAAATATTCTCTTATAGACACAAAAGAATGTTGTAGATTCAAAGAATAACTATTCTATAATTAATGGCACACAACATATATCAATCTGCTACTCCAATTTTTAATCAGACTTATTGAGCTGTAAATATAGATGTGCACATTATTTCAGAAAATCAATAAAAATAAGCCATCACAATGAAATTGATTCCACATGAAATTACAATTAACTCAAACAACCATATGATCATGAGTGATAACAAGAGAATAGCCATACAATTAATCACTATTCACCATTAATTCACTATCATAATGCAACTCAAAAATGTGATAACTAGTGTATAAAAAGGAACTATTATCACTTTTCCTATATTCAAAGAGTCGACCCTAAGGGTCTAACCAAAACCTAGTAAAATAGCCATGTAGGGCTTCTAAATCAGTTTTAGAAACTAACTCCTTTAGGAGTACCAACTATTCAATAAACTAAGTCTTACAAACATATTAACAAAAGAAAATAGAATCACTATGGCTTGTGGCCCCTAGATCCCTAACTAATTGCCAACAAGGTTTCTAGTGTTAACATTCTTTTCTTGGGTCATAGGAAAACCACCACCAACTTCCTTCCATGCTTTGTGGATGGAAAAAAAGTTGATCAGTTTATTTTTCTAAGGGAATCTAAGTTTTCCTAAGTGCAACTTCCACATCAACATAATTTGATTGACGTGCTCCAATTTCTTGTCCTATATTTCTAGGTGATCAATAGAGAAGATCATCATCGAATCACCCTGACAACTCTAGTGAGATCCTTAACACTAATCTCCTTCTCCTATTTTGTTGCCTCTATTTTTGAAAGGAAAGATGATTCTACCTCCTTAGAAGTCTTTCCCTCTTTGTCAATTTTTCCATGATCTTCAAATCAATGAATTTGATGTCAAAATCTAAGATTTCTTTCAAATAGTTCAATTATTTCTATAACTCAACACATTCATCTAGAGATTGTTTAATTACAATGTTCCTCCTTTCAAGGTTGGAACAAGCTGTGAACAAGAAATCCATGCTAACATTGGCTCTTAGTTTTTCAGCTAAAAATTCATTGGCTCCATATTCCTAAACTTTAGATATATCAATGATGTATTCATCCCACTTTACCTTTTTAGAATCCCACACATTCATCTAAGATTCTAGAGAAATCATTAACTTCTCTGCTTTGGCATTGGTGTTAGTGAAATGGGAGAAATAGCTAGTTTCTTGAGAAATCATTGTGTTTAATCATTTGTCATAAGAATGAGAAATTTACCTATCCCTTTTTACCTATTTAATGAAGCCCTTGTTGAGGAGAGAAGTGACATCTATCACATAAATTGCATTCAATTGGGTTAATATGTCTAGATGTTGAAGTTCATGAATGTATTCTTCCATTTTGTGTAGGGACTTCTTGAGTTCTCTCTAATCCTTTTGGTCTATCCGATTCAATGAGAGATCCTAAAATTTCCAATAGTTCATATCTTCATGTCCAAATTTCTAGAGGTGGGGCCAATGCTGGTATTTTCTATGGTGTAATCCTAAGAAAGTACTTCATCTAAACTCTTATCAAGTGCTGGCTTTAGAACATCTACCACCCATTGTCCAATCTTTTCATCAATATCTAGCACAGTCTTGACCTTTGGCTTCTTGGATTTAGGAGTTTTACAAAGGAACTTTCTCATCATGTGCTTAACTAGGAGAGTTGCAAGAACCAAACTCCTTTTCTTACTCACTGATAAGTCAAACCAATTAGGAATCAAGGAACTATCCTTTGGAGGAGGAGTTTGAAAAGTAGAAGTTGTACTGACTGCCATTGAACTCAAGGTATTTTCCCCTTTAACCACTTTCTTACTTCCCTGGTCCATTTCATTACTCGAGCTCTTAGCCAAAGATTTTTACTTTAGATCTATCTTAATAGGCTTCATACAAGTTTCCTCAATAGAGCTCTGCTGATTCAACCTCTTCCTACTGCACAAAGGAGTCCACTTGACTGAGGGAGGGATCTAAACTAAACTTTGAATAGTTATTTTAGGTTCAATTTTCTTCTTGGGTAAACCTATAGTGCAAGAGGGACCAATTTTAATAGTGCATTAAATGTGATGAGTTGAACTAGGGGAAAATATGTGTTTTGAATATTAAGGACAATTGGTCAGGGTCATATTTTTCTTGCAAGTCATTATTGAGTTCTAGTCATTACAAGTAGAGTTTTGGATTGAAATTTATCCTTCCCTAGTGTTGACCAATCAAAAAAAGGTAGAGGGTATGCTTTAATCTATTTAACATACACCAAATCAACTACCTCTTCATTCACTTCATCAATAACTCCTAAGATGTCAAGTTGAAGATTGAAATCTATGCTTTTCTTCAAAGTAAGCCTTGACCACAATCTTCTCTTGATTTCATAATCATCTTGGAAATATTCCCAGTAATTTTCAATTTTAAGAACATGGGAGAAAGAGGAACACATCTCAAAATACTTTGATACAAAATATTGACTATCGAAGTTGGAACAAAGAGCATAGGATAAGAGGTTCATAGTTTTAATTTCCACTTTTAGGCACAAGGAATCTTGAAAATATTTGCATCGCTAATGTCCAACTTTTATTGGAAAGGTATACCCAAAGTATTTTCATGATTTGTAATTTTTGTCAACTCAATACTAGGGCAATCTTAAAGGTTTTCATTCATATCCTCCAATCCTCAAGTAAGTGAAATTTTGAAACTAAATGAAGAAACTACAAAAAATGTTGACTAGTAGAGTTGCTTCCTTTGATAGCCTCCTATTCTCTTTCATCTACAGTTTGAACACTAGTTTGGCCAAAAAGGTATCTTGAATCCTCTTAAAACCTTTTGGGTTTTTATCTTTCTATAATAAGGGGTAGTATTCATAGATGAGAATGTCCTAGTTCCACACTTGGTGAAGGAGTCCTTTCCATCCTCTCCTACAAGATAGAATATAAAACATATGTGATGACATATAAAAACTAGAGGTTGCAAATACTTGAGAAATATCCTCTTGCAATCTTGTTGCTATAATAGCTACCTAATTAATAAACTTATCCTTTCCTAGAATAGTTTATATGAAAAAGTACATCCAATTTTCCCAATGGAAGGCATGAGAGTTCCCTTTTACTCTATTCAAGAAGGTTATGGTATCTTTAATTTCTAGGATCATATGCTCTTTGGTCAAAGGATGTGGAAGATGAGAACCATCTCTTTCAAGATTGAGTAACCAACCCTTGGAAATTACATTATTGTACTCATTGACATTGGTAGTGAATTGGTCATAGGATGCGTTGATAGTCTAGTCCTCATGAACTTCACATGGAGGAATTATCAACCCACCCATAACAACAAATCTATTCACATATACCAAGACTTCACTATTATATTTCTAGATACACCTTTCAACATCATACCTATCATGGCATGCTAGAACTAGTTCTAGGAAAGGGATAGCATCATTTAACTAGAGGCTTACAATAACCCACTCTACAAGACCTCTTTAGACATTGACCTAGGTTTTGTATTGGAGAATCTAGCTACTAAATTGCCAATGTCCTGATTAGCTAGTAATATATCCTTAATCTTGGGTAAGAAACTACTTATGGAAAACAACTTGTCTTTCTTAGGTAAATTGGGACAAAAAGAAGCCATGGATGACTTGGGGTTGATTGGCAACAAGTAGAGAAAATACCAAAAGAAAATATATAGAGAAATATTCAATCTAAAGAAATGAAACAAGAACCAACAGAAAGAAAATGGAGAACTCACCATGTTGGATGTATAAGAATTTTTTGATAACGTGGCCTCCTACTATCTCCTTGTATCTCTAGACAAAACATAATTTTTACCTTAAAAAACTAAGAGAAAGAGAATAAAAAGAAAATAACCTTTTAAGGCATACAACTTGGAGAGAAAACCTTGTCAATGGGAAATAGTATAATTGAAAAGAAAGGATACTTTACATCATTAAACATTCCTTGAATTCCACACATACCAAAACATACCTTTTAATAATTACAATCAATTACTAATAAATGTATATCCTTTCCATAGGCTTTGAAAATAAATAAAAATCTTCCTTACTACCACTTGCTTGGGCATGTTTCTTTGCTAAGATGAACCTCTCAGCCCATGAACTATGCATAATTGAACTACTTAGTAATGGTTCAATGTTCAAGTTCATGGGTCTTAAAATATTGGAACTGATGCTCGTGATAAAATGA
The DNA here is from genome assembly GCA_028749045.1 of Cupressus sempervirens. Taxonomy (NCBI): domain Eukaryota; kingdom Viridiplantae; phylum Streptophyta; class Pinopsida; order Cupressales; family Cupressaceae; genus Cupressus; species Cupressus sempervirens. Next base: position 827,501,422 of record CM053793.1, read on the forward strand.
AAATCTAATGAATGAATTATTAAACTTGAACATAAAGTGTTCAAAGATCAACTTCAATAATGAGGGAAAATCTCTGATGTTTGACAACTTTACCTGAGCCTAAAACAATCTAACACCTTGAACCTGCCAACTAATGAACTATGAACCTTTGAACACATTGTGTTCAGAGTTCATGTTCAACCTAGGGTTCATGCTAAGGATGTAATGTTTTACAAGGAAGGGGTTTGGAAGCTCTGCACTAACGAACAACTTGACTTCTTTGTTCAAACTAGAAACTTGTTTATGGAATGAGTGTTTTATTTTGACATGTGACAAATATGTGTGATGTATAAAATACTTGGATAACAACTAGTTCTAACTGGGGATTCAGAGTGTAAAGGACTGAAAAGGAATTCAAGCATCTCAAGTTTCACACTAAGACTAATGACTAGACCAAAACTAAGCTAAAATAGAAAGAGAAGGAAAGATTATGCTAAGAATTTTTTATTATTATTACATATAGATGACAAGACTAAAGATGATAAAGCTTCAAATCATGTCCATTATTTGATAGGGGCATTTCATTTCGATCCAAATACCTTAGTTTGAAATAATTAGCTTCGAGTACCATGTTGATTTCAAAAGGACCTTTCAAGAGTGATTTAAACTTACCATGTGCTCCTTTAAGTTCTCTCCTTTTGTCCCATAACAACACTTTGTCATCTTCCATAAAATTTCAAGGCCTTTCCTTATGGTCAAAAATCCTTTTAACCTACACTTGATGAGAAGTTATGAGGTCAATCGCCTTCACTCTTTCTTCTTCAATCTTTATGAGATAAAAAATCCACTTTTCTAAAGAATCTTGGAATACTTCATCTTCAATGACCTTTTGAAGTTTGGTAGCTACCAATTCAAGAGGTAGAGATAATCGAGCTTCAGTCCCATATACTAGTTCAAAGGAGTCATACCTATCACTCTTATAGGGGTTGTGCGGTCTTTCCACAATGCTTCATAGAGCTTCTTGTGCCAGTCTTTAGCATTTTTTCTCCCCAAATTTTTCATAATAGAGACAAGGTTCTTATTTGAGGACCTAACCTGACCATTTCCCAATGGAAAATAATTAGATGTGTGATAAAGATGGATCCCATTATCATATTAGAAAAGTTACAATTCCCTTAAAGACAAATTCTAAGCATTGTTTTTCACCAAATTTTTTGGGACTCCAAACCTAACCAAAAAATTGTCCATCATAAACTTCCTTACCACCTTTGAAGTAGTTTTCTTGATAGGTGCTACCTAAACCCATTTAATAAATAGTTAGTCACAGTTAGGAAATAAGTATGACCTGCACTAGATTTTGGGTTGAGAGGTCTTATAAAATCCAAAAATCATTGTTTGAAAGGTTCCTCTATAATAATAGGTCTTAATGAGAGAGCTGCTAATTTAGGCTTACCAAAAAATAGCTTACATTTTTCACACTTGCTTACCCATTTATAAGTATTTGCAAACATGAAAGGCCAATAATACTTGCTCCTTAATATCTTAAAATCCATGATGGTAGAGGAAAAGAGACTACCACAAGCTTTATCATGAAAGGAATGAAGGATTTTATCTTATTTATCCTTATCTACACACCTCAAGAACATAACATCCATACCTTTTTTTATAAAGAACATCATCAACAATCACATACTTGGCAGATTTTAACTTCAAATTCCTTGCTAATTTTCTAGTGAGATGCTTGGGACATTTTACATAGGTAAGGTAATAGTCAATATCTAAAAACCAATTGTCTTTCAGGCCTACTAACAATGCCAATGATTCTTGTTCTTCATCTCTTCCTGTATTATCAACCATTAACTTTCATAAACCTTGGCCTCTCACTAATTTTTTTGGTTTGACTTCTAAAAAAAATTCTTGAACCTTTGAAACCTAGGCTTCCCTATTGTTCACAACAACTTCCTACTAGGTAAGAATACTTTTTACAACTATGCTTAGAACAAAGACTATGGAGTGAGATTACAAGATAAAATATTAGAAGTGTTTCACTACTTTTACTACTAAAAAGGCTTGCCTCTTCATGAGAAAATATATTAACTCATGATTCTTTAAAAGGACACTCATGAAAGATACCAAAACTTTAGAACCATTTTCATTAGTTTGCAACAGAACAATAAACATGGTATGCTCACTAGCATAACAATGCATAATAAAATCCTTCTTATAATTAGGGTGAGGAAGAACCAGAGCGTTCATAATAGAAACCTTCACTTGTTCAAAATATTTTGTGGCTTCACTCCATTTAAAAGTTATCTCTTCACTAAGAAAATTTGCAATAGGCTTATTAGTTTCAACAAAACTAGGTACAAACCTTCTTAGGAAATTGATTTGGCCGAAGAAAGAGTAGATACCAAAATTAGAAGGAAAACATAATTTTTGGATCACTTGAACTTGTTCAAGATCTATCTTAATTCCATCCTTTGACACAAATTATCCTATAAGTTTCCCCTTAGTTATACAAAACATGGACTTCTTGGGGTTAAGGGAAACACCATGTTCTCCACATTTTTGAAGAACTAGTCTTGTTATGCAAATGCTTCTTCCTCATCCTTCAGAAAAATATCATATCATCTAGGTATATTACTATTATTTTCTTTAGCATATACCTAAAAGATGAGTTCATATCCCTCTTAAACATGGCACCTACATTGATAAGACCAAATGACATTCTTCTATAGGAAAAAGGTACCCTAGGGAGTAGTGAAGGCATTTTTGTGCTAGTCTTCTAGAGCCATAAAGATTTGGTTGTATCTTGAGAGTATATCAAGAATAGACATAATCTATAAACCTACTACCATTTACAATATTTGATCCATATGCAGTAAGGAAAAAATATCTTTTGAGCTAGCCTAGTTTAGGTTCTTGAAATCTACACAAAATCTAATTTCTCCACTTTTCTTTTGGATAGGGACTATATTGGCTATCCAAGTAGAGTGATGAATTGGGTATTATTATACGTTCCATAAAAATCTTATCCAATTCCTTGAAAATTTCACTAGCTACCCTAGGATTTTAGTTCCTTAGTTTTTGGCAAAAAGAAGTTGCTTCTGGTTTCAAAAGATTTTGATGTTTAAACTTTCCTTTCTAAAAGTCTTTCAAGTCTTCATAGGACCATGCAAACAAATCCCTAAACTCTTTTAATAATTGTAAGAATCTTCCTTTCTTAGATTCATTGCAATACTTATTTAAGCTAATCAACTTTGGATTATCTTTAGTACCAATATTGATCTTCTTGCATTCCCTTAAAAGTTCTTCCTCTATATTGACATTTTTGTTGAAACAATAGTACTTCCTATCAAATAATGATTCTAACCAAACCTTGTGGGATACAATTACCTTTTGAATGAGAAATATTACCATCATAGTCCTCCCTTTCTCCTAAAGGGGTTTCCTAACATTCATGACATGAACCCTCAAGATGAGAAGATTAATACTGCCCAGTTCCTTAGAGAAAGACATTAGTGCATAAACCATTGTCAAAAACCTGTCAACAAGCCACATTGTTTGGTACACTAGGGTGATGGATTAATTCAATTGTATATACATCATTAGAAAAATCTAGATGCAGAATCATGAGAGAAGCTGAACCAACTAACTCATCCACTCTAGCATTGTATTCCCTAGGCATGGGTTCTATAGAAAAGGCTTCAAAACCTTCAAGATCATCCCACACTCTATTACTATAATGTTTTAGGCTTGCATTCTTTATAAAAAAAATGTCTCTAACATTCTTGACAACTAGTTCAACATCTCCCTTAGTTTTTAGTATTTTAACTCCTCTTCTCTTGGCTTCCTCAATACCCAAAAGAGGGGCCTCATATTTAGTAGTGTTATTTGTATTTTCAAAGTCAAGCTTAAAATACTTTGGAATAATCTTTTCAGAGGTTGTAATGAGAAAAAATTATACTCTAGAACCATCTAAGGTGTAAGTGCCATCAAATTCTAATGTCCATATTTCTTCATCTACTAGCTCTTCTAGTCTTGCAATGTCTTCTTCAAGAAGCACAAGATAGTTAGCAAAATCAGTCTCACTATACAAGATATGTGACTTGGAATCTTTAGATGGAAAAATTGTACACTTATCTTTTTTCTCTAGTTTCAGGATAAAATTTTTGTCTCCAATAGGTATTGTATCCTAACACAAATCTAATTTAACCTCCCTAACCAAATCTTTATAAAAGGTCATGCTCAAGAGCATCCCCTAGCTCACCAGGATGTCACCAACTAGAATGTCAATTTGACTCTTTTATCAAGAAATTCAGCCAATGATACTTGAGCATCTTTGATCTAACCCACTAAGGGGACTTGCTTGGAGTCCATAGCATAACATTTACCAAATTTTTTGGTCAAGGGAAAATCTAGGGCTTTGGCTACTATGGCTAGCATAATGTTATCAGAAGCTCCAGAGTCAATAATACAATTAATCAATCTATGACTATGGATAAAGAGGGATACATAAAATGGGTTAGGTTTTTCAAATTTCAAGCAAGTTTGGGTTGTTCCAACATGAATGGAAGACTTCTCTACTACAAGTTCAATGGGTACATTGATAGGTTATCATTGATTTTCTTTATTGAGCTGAACTAGAGGGGACATAACCTTTAACATATTTAATCTATCTATCTATCTCACTAGGATTAGATTTAAAATAATCAAAAGGGGAAATTTGAATCTTTGCAAATTCAAAAATTTCAACAATGTCAAATGCGAGTTCAAATTCAGGCTTTTTAAGAACTTAACCTCTTGAACATGTTTCTTTTGAATTTTTAACTCCTCTTTGTGCTATATTATTTGTCCATGCCACTTTCTTGTAGGCATGAAAGAGGATTGAACAACATGGGGCTTTTCATTGTGATTACTTCTAGTGACCACTATACATGAAGTATCTTTAATAGTAGTATAAATTTTACCACCTCATTCTAAGTCAGATTCATATTCAAGGAAATAACTTGCAAAGTTGCTAGGTCCTCTTGAAGCCTCTTCATCAATGGACACCTCTTCTATGGTCTCATTATTGGCTTGTATTTATTGATAACATATCATTTCTAGCTAAGAAAGTCTATCATGTTCATCTTTAAGATGCAAGATACACATATTTGTTCTCTTGGCCGAGGGGCCTTTGTTGTCACAAAGGTTTGAACCCTTGTCCAAAGTTTTTTCCTAAGGAGAACCTTGTGAAACATGGAAACAACCTCCAAGTTGTGGGACTTGAATTGTGAGGTTGAGTCTCAGAAGAAAGCTGACTTCCTTTACTATCAGGGTGCACCTAACTACTCTTAGAGAGAAAAAGGGAGAAGGAATGCATGAAAGAAAATCGACCTACTCTAACCTAAGGGGGTGATACACCAAAATAGAGTGTTCAAACCAATCTCTACCCATACATGCACTATTGAACCATCATGACACCAAAAGATATACACATTTAGACTTGCTTTAATCTAACAATCACATGCAAATCAGAAAACCCAAATGAATGACACAAAGAAAGAGAGGATTCACTTATATACCATTCATAGGCTAAAAGAGATACAATCATGAAAGGTTGTGGATCTCTACAATACACCAATGAGAGGCAAATAGTTCTTACACTTTACATCAATGGGTAAAGGAGATAAGGTAGAATGTCATATAGTTCAAAGGCAAAGGGAATTTATAGTGAAATTGCAAAGCAATATCAGAGAAGTCAGAGAAGAGTTGACCATAACAAAATCTACAAAAATTGCTTTTATAGCTTAGGCATAACTAAGATATTTTCTGACTGAAGTTACTCCACAACCACTTCCATTAAGTCTTGATAAAGATCTAGAGAAAATCTAATCTGGGTATAGATTCAGATACAATGAAACCTGATATTTTGTTGAAAAAGGGCCCTGACAAAAACAACACCATTAACCATTATGACCAAGTAGGTGGATTAACTGAGGAGGCAGAGTTTTTTCTTGCTATTTATTGGTTCAGAATTCATCTAAGAGTGGTTGGAATTGATCATGAGGATCAAATCATGCAACAAAACTTGATCCCCTCTATTTCTAGCTCATGAATCAGCAAAATCAACAAGTCAACTGAACTCTGCCACCAGGATGAGCCACGTGGGCCAGTAGTCTTTCAATTTTTTTCCACCTCACAAGGTCTTCCCAAGATTGACCACATCTAACTAACTAACCATGCCATCTTTTCAAAACCCAAACCCTGACTGTGGCAGTCTCCCAACTGCTAACCTTAACTGCCAATGCTAATTGTAGTGTTATCTCCCTCGACCTACAAGGACACGTGTCCTTTAGGTTCTTCCTCGCAATGTTTAACTTCCTCACATCTCTAGAATGTAGGAAAGTGTCAATCATTGATCTCCATGAGATAAATGATCGTGAAAGATCTTATCATTCTATGCTTACCACCTTGAAGTTTTTGGGCCCATGAACACTCAGCATCTGACTCAGCCTGACCTGGCCCCATCTAGCATCACCCTGCGGCTTATGGAACAAACTTGACCCCACAAGGACACACAATAGGGAGGTGCTTTCCCACATTACTTAATATCCTTGCACCTTCATGATGCCGAGAAGTGCCAGCCCTCAATCTCATTTGAATCTATAGCAATCTAAATATTATACGACTGCATACCTAGTTAGCTGGATGAACTAATGAGATTCCATCTTTGTACTCTAAATCACCTGACAACTACCACAAAAGATGAGCTATCATTACCTTTTGAGAAAGGTGGGCTCGTAATGTCACACTGTGCCACACATCACAAAGGGGCTTGCCCGCATTCCTTAAAATTCATGCACTTTCATATTGTGGGCAAGTGCCAGCCCTTGATCTATTTGAATCTAATAGTGGAAGGTACAACTAAGAAGATGTGATGTCACTGCAACTTTAGCTTATTCCTTTGGGCTTGTGAGGACACGTGGTGACCTAGTGCTTGCCCACATTGTCAAGAAGTCTAACAAAACACAAAATGCGAGAAAGCGGGCACCAATCAAACTACCAGCTAGACTGAGATCTCTTCCCTTTGTGGTCCACAAAAGAAGATAGACCCACCCGCCACATGTCATGAAGGTGCTTCCCTATAACATTTAAAGGTAGTGCATCTTAAGAATGTGAGAAAGCGCCCACCGTAGATCATGAAAGATTTGACAGCGTGAAAAGTTGCGGGTTAGTGGAAATAGATTTAGGAAAATAGGAAATACCATAAGGTTTTAATCATTTTAATTTTTTGATATTTCCATGAAATTTAAATAATATAAAAGAGGGGAGAGACCGTTGAGTGGGCTCACATTCAAATTCAAACTTTTGGCAGGAGGCAAAAATAGGTAACAACCTTCAATAGCCAATTTATGATTATTTGTTAGCATGTTAGGTTCTCTTCCTCCTACTCTAGAATGTTGGAGATTCTTAGGGATATTATGGTATGGTTTCCTTGTTCCCAAAATTTTCCTTTTCATCTCTAAGACATTGTTCAACAACCTCTAGACTAGAGGATTTATTGAACTAGAAGTGGACGCTTGTGAATTTGGGGTTTGCATATCTCTTCTCCATTTGCCTGTGCCAAGGAGATCATCCTCTAGCTCAACAAAAAACAATTGTGCTACATCAATATATGTTACTCTATCACACATTAGATGGAAACTTATGTTAGGTGGCATGAAATTAATAAAGAAGCCTTTACTATTCTCTACATTAGGTCTTTTTGTAGTAGGAATTTTTTGTGGGATTCTATTGAACTTTGCTATGTAATTGTGCATAGGTTTGTGGACCTCTGTGTTAAGTTGTGACAATTGCAACAACAAAGTATTCTCATCATTAACAACCTTTAATATTTCCTTGAAGGAAGCCCTCATAGAGGGCTAGTCAGTAATGGCTCCATTAGGGAGATGATGAAACCAATGAGCAACAACGTCAAAGTTTGAATAAAAAACCCAACTACTATATTTTTAGTAGAAAAAAAAAGAACTCTCCAAGTGATGTTAAATACATTTAGGTGTTCATCTGTCAATTTCTTCCCATCACCATTGAACCTGGGAAGGATATCCCTATCTCCTTTTGGAAGAGGATCGAGATAAGGTCCTAGGGAAAGGGGTCCTACTTGGGCACCCCAAGGCTTTGCAACCATGTTTGGTAGTATGAAGCTGATTGGTTGTGTGTTGAAATGTATTGGGATTAGGGTTCAAGTTAGTACTAAGGCTTGTAGGATTGTAGTAACTAGTGTGGGCCTTTCTAGAGAAGGTGACCTAATCCTACACTTTGTTATTCTTTCCTTCTATGGGTGAGATCAGGAGAAAAATTATACAATTTTATAGACTCATAAGATTTATGTATCAAACCCTTATATTTATCACCATGAGTATACTAACTCCCAACCAGTTTTTTTGAATTAAATTTCAAGGATTTGGCCTTTGAATTGGATTATTGTCATTTACTTATGGCTTTTGAACTAATCTTTCTACCACTCCTACTTCTTGGCCTATGGGTATACCTCAAATTAGTTTTGCACATTCTTGTTCATCCATAAGGACTTGGCTAACCCATAGGTATTTTTCATTACTAGCTTTATTATTCCAAGCCAATGCATTTAGATTAGAGATGATATCTTCTTGTGTATTATCCAAACCTAAGCCTGGTTGGAGAATGAGGAAAATGTCTTGATGGGGAAAGACCAATATGTTCTTTTTCAAGGTATCCCTAGCAGAGTTTCCAAAAACTATTAGCAAACCATTTTTTCCTCTTGAGAGTTGCTATCTTTTAATAAATAAAGAAAAACTAACTTGCCACAAATGAGTCTTATTATCACTTCAGAAAGAAGATAAAAGACTCTCTCTATTTAAAGGCACAACTCCCTTTTTGAAAGATTAATGATGAAAAGCTTTATTACAAAAGAATTTTAAATAATGGTTCTTTTAACTTGAAAGAACATAAGGGAATAAAAACATTCTCTTATTAAAAAAAAAAGAATGTTGCAAACTCAAAGAGTAACTATTCCATAATTTATGCCACATGATAGATATCAATATTTTGATTTCTAATCAAAATTACTCAACTGTAAAGATATATGTGACTATTATTTCAACAGATCAATAAAAATAAGCCATCACAATGAGATTGAATTCCACATGAAATTACAATCAATTCAAAAAATCATACGATCAATTGAGTGATAAAAAGAGAATATCCATATGATTAATTACTATTTTTCATTAATTCACTATCATAATGTAGCTAAAAAATATGATAACTTCTATATCAAAAAGAATTATTATTAGTATTTTTGTTTTTAGAGAGTCAACCCTAGGGCTCTAACGAAAACCTAGTAAAATAGCCACATAGGGCTTCTGAATCAATTTTAGAAACTAACTCATTAAGGAGTAACCAACTATCCAACAAACCAAGTCTTAAGTGTTATTTTGTGGTGACTGATCAGAGAAGTACTATACATCATAAAAAAAAATTTGCTCCTATTTTATCATGTCTTGTTTAGATTAGCATATTGTAACCCTAAAGCAAGAATATATTATATAACTTAGGGTTAGGGTTTGGGTGAATGCAATGTATAATGAGATAGGTTATTCTTGTGATGATATTGAGCTTTGAGGGTTTTTATTATAATCATTGGACATTAAGAATGGTTGGACAAATATGTAGGTGGACATAGCCTAGGTTTTGGGTGAACCATGTTAAATCTGTGTGTTATCTATTTTCTTATGGTTTTCTTTTTTTATTTCTACATTTAACTATTTATTTGTATATCATTCTGGATCTATGAAATCCTAATAATTCATATTAGAGTGAGGTTTGTTGCTGTAGATTTATAGGACTTTTAGATTTGAGTGGGAGCAATGGAGGATTCCAAATTCAAGATTGAAAAATTCAATGGCTAGAATGTTTCAGTTATGGAAAATGTAGATGGAAGATTATTTATATTAGAAGGATCTATGGAAACCATTAGAAGGGAAAGCTAAGAGACAAGGAATGACCAGAGATGAAGATTGAGAGATCTTGGATAGGAAGGCACTGGAATCTATTCAATTATGCCTTGTACCATCTATAACATTCAATACATCAAAGGCAAAAATGATTGTAGAGTTGATGGAGACATTGGCTAAGTTATACGAGAAACCCTCAGCTTCGAATAAGGTATTTCTTATGAAGGGTTTATTTAACATGAAAATGGGTAAGGGAGGATCTATAGAAAATAATTTAAATAAGTTTAACATAGTCACCAATCAATTTTCATCCGTACAAATTTCATTCAATGAAGAGGTTAGAGCTCTCTTAATTTTATGTTCTTTTCCAAAAAGCTGGAATAGCTTGGTTATGGCTATAAGTAACTTTGTCTCTGGTTCAAATACTTTGAAATTTGATGAAGTGATGTAGAAGCATCCAAAGGTATAAGGGCAATCCTGTGTCATCCAAAAAAATGTACTTAGATTTAGTTTCTATTTCATGTGTTTTCATTTCTGGATACCCATTTGGGTCAAATAAAAGTTTCAATTCTCACAGTTCCACTATTAGTGTTCTGGGTTAGAATTTTTAATCACCTTGGGATACGTGTAAATGTTAGAAAAATAAGGGTATGTAATTGAGCCATCATTTTGGCGAACTAGAAGGTGTAAATTGGTAAAATGATTTTCACTGTAATTTAGAGCATTCCAAAAAAAGAATCAGGTCAAAAGGCCCCATGGTTTGAAAGTTATCGCAGTTTTTTAGTTTCTGGAAACATTCTAAGAATGCTTCGAAATTAGGTTAGGGGCATTAAATGACCTTGAACAGGGCCAAAAAATGGGGATGAGTGAATCTAGTCCATAGGGCTATAGAGCGCTTCGAGAGCTTTTCAAAAATGTAAACGGTTCGTCAATCGTAGCTATGGTTCAAAAGTTATGCCTCCCGAAAGTTCGATTACCATTTTTGGATTCTTCTAATTTTGTGCCGATTTCTAATGCGACTTCTAGAGCCTTCTATTTGGTCGGTGGATGCAAACTAGCACTTTCTAGAATGTATTCCTAATCCTTAAACCTTGGGGGTCTATTTAAGAACATTTCTAGCATTGTAAAAGGCAATTAGGAGTGGAGTTTGAGAGAAGGTACTGGGAGAAGAATTTATCTCCAGATTTATGCTATTGTAAGCCCATAGGGCATGTTTTGGAGTTTGTTTCTTTGCACTAAGTGTACTAGCATATTTTCATAGTTAATAAAATTTTCCCTTTCCTATTGTGTCCATTCTATGCTTGGGTTGTTTCCCCATCAAGTGGTATCAGAGCTGATTTTCCTGAGTGTGTAGACAGAGCGTCAACTGTGAGGCAGTTTTCACCAGGACTGTGTGGTTGTGGGTTTGAGTTAAGAAGATGCCTCAATAAAGAGAGCATGGTGGAAGGGTCAAAGCTATTAATCCTGAGGAGGTTAGAGCCCTCCAAAGGCAGGTACAAGCATTGCAGGAGGAGCTCTGTAGAGGAACAAGTTGCCATAGGTGACGAAAGTGAGGATGATACTGAAGAAGAAGAAATTGGACCAGAAGGGGAAGTTGACGGGGAAATTTTGAATTAGGTAGAGGAAAGGCTTTTTAGGGCCATTACTAAGTTTGGGAAAAGACCTACAATTGATGTGGGTGTATTTTCAGGAAATTTGAAACCAGATGAGTTGATCGATTGGATCAATGAACTAGAATAATACTTTGAGTATGAGGATATCAGGGACCCAGATAGGGTTAAGTTTGCAAAGGCCAAACTGAAAGGGCATGCCAAAATCTGGTGGCAAGAGGTTCAATTGGAAAAAAATAGAAGAGAAAAGGATAAGATCACAAGGTGGGATCGCATGGTGGACAAACTAAAGAAGCAGTTCATTCCTGTTGACTACGAGCTTGATTTGTTTAAGAAGATGCATGGGTTAAAGCAAATAAGAAAATTAGTCCAAGAATATATAGAGGAGTTTTATCAACTTTTGATTAGAGTAGGGCATGCAAAAGAAAATAAGGAGAAGGTTTCTCGTTATATCAGTGGGTTGCGACCTAGCATCCAGGAGGAATTAAGTTTGGTAAGAATGACTAGCATTGAAGAGGCATACCAGTTTGCCCTATGAGTTGAAGAGAAGCTAAATAAGAGGTTTGAAGGGAGACAAAGAGGGCATGGTCAAGGAGAAAGGGGTAGTGGTAGGTCATCTAGAGGCCGAAATTAAACCCAAAACAAAAATAAAGATGTGGGTACTAGTAGGAACCAAAGGAATGAGGGTTTCAATCGCTCACATGATCAAGACTTTGGAAATCAGAGAGGAAGAGGTAGAGGACATGGACAAGGAAGAGGAGGCTTTTGTGGTACCTATTTAAATTGCAATGAAGAAGGTCATCATGCCTTTGAATGCCCTCAATGACAAGGAAGGATAGATAGGAGAGTTGAGGGTCAAGCTAGGGTTGCTCATGTGGATGAGGATGCACAATCATCACATTCAAAGGATGCAAAAAGAGGAGAGACTTTAGTAAATGAAAGGGTCCTACTAAGTGGTGAGATTGAACCCAGAAAAAGGAGGAGTTTATTCTATACCAAGTGCAAGTGTGAGGATAAATGTTGTGATATGATCATTGATGGTGGTAGCACTGATAACTTGGTATCAGAGGAGATGGTCTCTAAGCTGAAGCTCAAGAGGGAGAAACACCCCCAACCCTATCAGGTTGCTTGGGTGAAAGATAATCATAAGGTCCTGGTAAGTGAACAATGTTTAGTGAAATTCAAAATTGGGAGTTACCATGATGGAGTTCTCCGTGATGTTATGCCAATGGATGTTTTCCATCTATTGTTGGGTAGACCGTGGTAGTTTGATAGGCATGCAATACATGATGGTCATGCAAACACATACTCTCTAACAAAGGATGGAGTTCGCCACAAACTGAAGCCCATGAAAAAGGAAGGCGAAAAGGTATGTAGTAGTGCTAGGATTTGTCTTGTTGATGGAAGGAAGTTTTTAGATGGCATGAAACATCAGCATATGTGCTATGCTTTGATTCTTAGGAAATATAAAGAAGGTAGTAGTGAAATACCACTTGAAGTTTTAAATTTACTAGATGAGTTTGGAGATATCATCTCTGATAATGTTCTAGAAGGATTGCCACTAGTAAGGCAAATTAGTCATCAGATAGATTTAATCCTAGGAGCTAGTTTACCTAACAAGGCTGCTCACAGGATGACTCCTATTGAAACTGAGGAGCTAAATAGATAGGTTCAGGAGTTATTGAGGAAGGGCTTGATTCAGGAGAGCCTGAGTCCATGTGTAGTACCTACAGTACTAGTGTAATGCCCCGCCTAGAGATCCTTGGAAACAAGGATGAAATACAAGACAAGATTTTTTTTTTTATAAGTATGAATGCACATGACAAAATCATACAAGGATCACAAAGATCGCAACAGAAGACTTCAACACAATCTCGACAACCAACGAATCTCCAAATGCCACTACCAAACTGACACACACAAACAAAGCCAACAACAACAACGCACATGATGAGGGCTCAAGAAATGACCACTCATCAACAAAACACCAAGCTGGGGTAAAATGAAAAAATTTGAAATTTGGCTAAGCCTAAAATCCTGAAGCCCTGAAAATTGGCTAAGTTTGGATTTCTAAAGCCTTGAAATTTTTCAGAATCCATAACTTATCTCCGAGAGGTCTGAAACCTATCTCAAAAGATTTGTTGCATATATTAAAATATATCTTAAGTATAAAGAATTAAATATACATCAACTTATACTTAACTGATATATTTTAAACCCCAAGAGACAACAATAGAAGACAAAAAAACTACATTGAATGAAAACCACCAGAATACAAAATGCAACAACATAGGGTCGAAGAATGACCAAAAGGGTATCCAAAACAACTCACAAAAATATCGGATCACTAAGAAAAGTGCTCGTTGATGGCATGCATAGGTTTTTCACAAAAATCGTGCGACACTTTTTACTAAGGGAGGGTGACACTTCTCCTTAAGGCATGCGACACTCTTCTAGTGTCGTACGACATTTCTCAAGAAGGCATGCAACACTTTTTAGCATCGTACGACATTTCTCAAGAAGGGATGCGACACTCTTCTAGTGTCGTACGCCATTTCTCAAAAAGGCATGCGATACTTTATAGTGTTGTATGACATAGTTTGCATGGGTGTGCGATACTTTTTAAAGTGTTGCACCATGCTAAAAAAATGTCACCCATAAAAAACAAAGACACTTCCAAAACTTAGAAAGGCAAAGAACAGACCAAAGAACCTCCACACCAGGGAGTACTAGATCCAAAAAGGCTCGAGGAAAGAACACTCGAGTGCAAGAACAACACAGAAAGAAGAACATCTATCCATCTAAACTATAGCATCAAGGAGCATGCTAAAATAAACATCGAAGAGAACAAAAGCAACATCGCAATGAACTGAACAAACAAACTAAGTACGTGGACCCTCCCAACTGTCAATAGCATCATAAGACCATTGTGGGTCCTAGCCATCCCCCATGCGTAACATCGCAAGCCACCAACCAAATCATCAGTACTGTCATAATAGGGATGTCACTACTAAAATATGAAATAATATAAGAATAAGCAAATCTAACATGCTAGTAGAAAAGCATAAGATAATCCTACAGTAGGTAACATCACCTATCACATGCTACATAGCAGTAAGCGATAGATATACTACTAAATCAATTAACATCATCTAATCATATGCTAAACATCATAATATGGGAATGTGTCAAATAAAATAACATCATCTAAACATGATATACAAGCATCCCAATGAAAGTGTAAATCACAAGAAGGCCTACTCCAGAACCCAAAGTACCAAGTAAAAACATCCAGCAATGGTCGCACTAGGACAAGGCCATCTTTGTACACTGGCTGCTAGCAGTGGTGAAGGTAGCTATGCCTCCCAACCATGTGGCACCCATAAGTCCACACCTGCCATGCTAATGGAGATAATGATCCAACCACAAACACACATAAAACACAACATCCATGGCTAACACTCATGCCAGATAGTATGATGGTTGTAACCAAGAACCTAAGACAATGCAAGGAGTATAGGTCTTGGTCAGACACTCAATAAGCTACTATGTAGGGACTAGCATCATGGAGAGTCGATTGGCATCAAAAAGTCCAAGCTTGGATCGTGCATTTCAACTCCTCAATAGAGGGCCCCGCACACACATTTTATTATCTTAAGTTTTATTACCAGTCACACATTTTCTTTAATTATCACTTATTTAAAACATTCTATCCTCTGCCAACCCTATGGGACTAAGGTCACTAGGTTGCGAGATAGAAGCCCCATCCATATGCTACCCTACCCTACCCAAGCTCATCCTACAACAAGTTCCTGTGGGCATGTATACTTCCATCCCAACCCCAATGATCATAACTTCAGGCAAATCCATGAAAGATCAGGCCTCGCAAGTCACCCAACAAATGTACGTGCACGTACTCATGTGTGGTGCACCACCATCATGAAGATCATAACACAAGGACAGGAATGAGAACACAATGCAAAAGAAATAACCAATCGAAAGCAACTCAAGAGGATGGATTCTACACAAATCCCAAAGCCAATAAAACCATACATCATGAAACCACTCAACTAGCCTCAATCTGAGAGTATGGATTCTACATGAATCCCAATGATGTAGGAAGACCAAAAGTCATGAACTTACTCAACCGGCCTCAATTCGAGAGTATGGATTCTACACGAATCCTAGTGCTCATGAAACAAAAGCAAATGTCCAACAAAAACCATAATAGGTAACAAATCACTCAATCAAATACAAAGTCGAGAGTACGAGTCTGACACACATCCCAATGCAAAAAAAGGTGCAATAGTGGTCTGAATGATATCCAAACAGATCATCTAGGTCCATGACCCACATTGTGCCAAGAAAACTTGAGAAAATAGGGCAGCACGTAAAATGAGGTAAAAACTCCAAATTTTAGAAAAATTCCAAAATTAAAACCCATTTGACCTTTGGGTTCAAAAACCCCAAAAATCCAAAAATAAATGGAATCAGACATCATATGCAAAAATGGCCAGTACAACGATGTAAAATCTCAAATCCTCATCCCAAAAAATAGGAAAATGTTCGTACTTGCCCAATTGGGTAGAACTAGCATACAAAAATGGAGGGAACACTAGTTCTCAGCCTCCAAACAAATGAATACCAAAAATAGAAGCAAAAACAGAGTAGAAACAATAAAATAGGAAAGCCCTACCTCACAGCCAAAAGGGCAAAATGAGAATTTGAACCATAAAATAAATATCTCGTAGAAGTAGCTGAAAATCATGACAATCCAAAGTTTCCTCGAGCTGGATCCAACGAGCTCAACCTCGCGACGATCCCACACCTGTAGCTCCCACAACGAACAAAATAATAAATTCTCATGAAGAATATTTTGGGTTTTACTCTCCAACTTTCCAATTTGAAAGTGAGAAGTGAGGAATTAAATTCCTTTTTGGATACTTATTCACTTTTTGGGTGAATAATCAATTAGGGCATTTAACCAGCCAATCTAGTTAAACCCTGAATAGACTCAAATGAAAATAGGCTATTCCTATAAATAGGAATTCATCTATTTCAAGGCTGCTAGAAATTAAAATAAATCAATTAAAAAGCTCGAAAGCCCAAAAACACAGAAATCACCTTAACAACTTTCGCGACAATGTGAACCTCTAAATGCATAGACACGCTTATTGGTCTAATCACATAATGCAATGAGTTTAGATTTAATAATCACCGAAAGGTTTAAATTAAACATTTAATTAAAGATACATCAACCATATAAGGATGACATTGGTAAAATATGAAAGGCTGAATCACTAACTCCATGTGCCACTGCCAGGGATATAAATCCTGCACACTAAACAACACGATCAAGTACAATTGCATATAATAACATAGCCGAAGCAATAAATGCATTAAATCATATAATTTCACCATTTATTTAATTATATTAAAATAATTTATTTACATCACTCACGTTCGCATAGTGCATAACAATGCAGGAATGAAGTAAATAACCATAGCATTAAATCCATCACATAACATAATCAAAGGTATGTCCAAATACCAGATAACCAGATATCATCATAAAACACACTGTCATCTCAAAATGGCATCATCATGCAATATGATTAACTGAACAACATAGTAGTCTAATATCTATGATACTAAAATCAAAGAGTAAAATTTGACCCTTAGGTCATCTCAAATGTAAACATAACATGAGTAACAAATATCTCTCTAATCAGAAATGTAACAAGGTAAATGTCCGCAACACATAACCAAACAATCCAACAAGAACAATCCATTATAATTACTTAAGCATTTAATAAGGCACTTAAAACACATAATTGAACACAATAAAAAACATGACTAACCACTACTACAGGAACCTAGTCCTGTGTAGCATGGTAATAGAACATAGTGCAATCTCTACACACATCTCAGGGTAACCACAAAACAACCTCATGATACCACATCGATCTTGGTAACCACTGGCACAAACTTCAGTGAACCAAAAATCACATCATAATCTCAAAGATTAGTCAAAAGCATAATCAAAGTAACTGATACAGAAACATAAACCCAAACATCTCAACGGTGTAGACCACTCAGGGTCACAATCATGATCCCATCACAACAAAAGATCATCAAGGTTGCATCCATCAGGATGACTTACAAAAGTCAAATGTGAGAGGCACTACAACTAGCACCAAAGAAGGATGGAGAGTGGAGGATGTGTATAGACTCTCAAGCTATAAATAGGGTAACCATCAAGTATCAGTTTCTTTTGCCAAGAATGGATGATCTTATGGACTGCTTGAGTAGAGCTCAGTACTTCACAAAGATAGATCTCAAGAATGGCTATCATCAGATATGAATACAAGAAGGAGGTGAGTGGAAAACAGCCTTCAAGACCAAGGAGGGTCTTTATGAGTGGTTAGTCATGCCCTTTGGATTGATAAACATCCCAAGCACCTTCATGCGGCTTATGAATGAGGTACTTAAGAAGTTCTTGGGAAAATTTGTTATTGTTTATTTGGATGATATTTTAATTGTCAACAAGACTTTGGAAGAACATTTATTGCATATTAGTAGTGTCCTTGAAAGGTTAAGGGAAGAGAAACTGTTAATTAATCCTGAAGAAGTGTATATTTGCAAAAAGGGAGTTAGCCTACTTGGGGTTTGTTATATCACCTGAAGGTCTCAAAATGGATCCAGAGAAGGTAAAAGCCATCTTGGAATGGCCTACTCCAAGGTCTTCTACTGAGGTAAGATCATTTCATGGTGTGGTTAGTTTTTACAAGAAGTTCATTAAGAATTTCAGTGGAATATGTGCACCCCTGACTGACACAATAAGAGGCGATAGAAAAGAGTTCAAATGGACTACGACAACTGCAAGAAATTTTAAAATGTTGAAGAAGAAGGTGACAGAACAACCTGTATTGGCACTTCCAAATTTTAGAAAGGTGTTCCAGGTGGATTGTGATGCTAGTGGCAATGCTATTGGGGCTGTATTAAGCCAAGAAGGTAAGCCTATTGCATATTTTAGTGAAAAATTGAATGATACGAAAAAGAAGTATTTTGTTTATGATCAAGAGTTCTATGCAATAGTTCAGGCCTTAAAGAAATGGAGGCATTATTTATTGCCGAAGGAATTTGTTTTATATACTAATCACTAGGAATTGTAGCACCTAAATAGCCAAGGTAAATTGAATCAGAGGCATATGAAGTGGGTGGAGTTCTTACAGAGCTATACATTTGTGTTGAAGCATAGAAGTGGAAAATCTAACAGGGTTGCAGATGCACCAAGTAGGAGACAGTTTTTGCTTATAGTAATGAAGGTTGAAGTAGTTAGGTTTGATGAACTCAAGAATTTGTACCTTGAGGATCCCAATTTTCTTGAAGTGTGGAAAGCTTGTAAAGAGCCTATTCCTATAGACAGAACTAAGTGGTTAGACTATCTGATTTAGGATGGTATGTTATTCAAGGGCAATCAATTATGCATTCCAAGGAGTTCCATGAGGGAAAATTTGATTGAGGAGAAACACAGTGGAGGGATGGTAGGACATTTTGGTTGAGATAAAACCATTTCAATTCTCAAAGAATATTATTTTTGGCCTCAAATGTCATAGGATGTGAAGAAGTTTGTATAGAATTGCCAGGCTTGTCAAGTGGCCAAGGGATTTAGTCACAATATTGGACTATATCAGCCATTGCCTATTCTATCAAAGCCATGGGGGGATATAAGTATGGATTTTGTTCTTGGATTGCCAAGGACACAAAGGGGTAATGACTCAGTATTTGTGGTGGTTGATAGGTTCTCCAAAATGGCACATTTCATTCCATGCCACAAAACTCATGATGCTATCCATATTACAGACTTGTTTTTTAGAGAGGTGGTAAGACTACATGGCCTCCCAAGGAGTATAGTTTCTGACAGAGATACTAAATTTGTGGGGTATTTTTGGAGGACATTGTGGAAGAAGTTGAGAATAGACTTGAAATTCAGTTCCACACATCACCCGCAGATTGACGGCCAAACATAAGTGGTATATAGAAGTCTAGGCAATTTGCTGAGATGTTTAGTTGGGGATAAGCCCAAGGGGTGGGATTTGATTCTACCAAAAGTAGAGTTTGCTTACAATAACTCTGTAAATAGGAGTATAGGTAAATCACCATTCCAAATTGTATATGGAAGTAGCCCAAGGACTACACCAGAATTGAGGAAGATGGAGCAAGGGGAGAGGACTAGTACTAAAGCTAAAGAATTTGCTGAACATATCAAGCATCTACATGAGGAGGTTTAGGCACACATTACCAAGGTGAATCAAGAGTATAAAGATAGGGCTGATCAAAGGAGAAGACATAAGGAGTTCCAAGTAGGGGATATAGTTATGGTACACTTAAGAAAATAAATATTTCTAGGCGATACTTACAACAAGCTGAAGATGAAGAAATTTGGCCCCTACAAAATTTTGAAGAAACATGACTCAGGAAATGCATATGAAGTAGAGCTGCTATATGGTATTCACATTTCTCCTATTTTCAACATTGCAAACTTAACAGAGTATCATGATGATGGTGTAGATGAGGAGCCGATGTTAGAGCCATGTCCAATTCCTGCTTCTAAGAAGGAGGAGATAGAAGATATTCTAGATCATCATGAGGGTAGGAGTACTAGAAATAGGTAGTATGAAGAGTATTTGGTCAAGTGGAAAGGATGGTCGGTAGAGGACTCAACTTGGATATCAGTAGCCAAGGTTTCCCATTTGGGATTTCCTCTACCATTCATAAAGTGATAGGGTCACTTTTCAATCTACCCTAGGTGTCTGATGCAGGAGCATCCAGAGGTATAAGGGCAATCCTGTGTCATCCAAAAAAATGTACTTAGACTTAGTTTCTATTTCATGTTTTTTCATTTATGGATACCCATTTGGGTCAAATAAAAGTTCCAACTCTCACAGTTCCACTATTAGTGTTCTGGGTTAAAGTTTTTAATCACCTTGGGATACGTGTAAATGCTAAAAAAATAGAAATATGTAATTGATCCATCATTTTGGTGAACTAGAAGGTGCAAATTGGTCAAATGATTGTCATTTTAATTTAGAGCATTCCAAAAAAAGAATCAGGTCAAAAGGCCCCACGATTTGAAAGTTATCACAATTTTTCAATTTTTGGAAACATTCTAAGAATGCTTCAAAGTCAGGTTAGGGGCATTAAATGACCTCGAATAGGGCCAAAAAATGGGGGACAAGAAAATCTGGTCCACAGGGCTATAGATTTCTTCGAGAGCTTTTCGAAAATGTAAATGGTTTGTCAATCGAAGCTACGATTCAAAAGTTATGCCTCCTGGAAGTTCAGTTACCATTTCTGGATTTTTCTAAATTTGTGCCAACTTCTAATGTGACTTCTAGAGCCTTCTATTTGGTCGGTGGATGCCAACTAGCACTTTCTAGAATGCATTCCTAATCCTTAACCCTTCGGGGTCTATTTAAGAACATTTCTGGCATTGTAAAAGGCAGTTAGGAGTGGAGTTTGAGAGAAGGTACTTGGAGAAGAATTTATCTCTAGATTTATGCTATTGTAAGCCCATAGGGCATGTTTTGGAGTCTGTTTCTTTGCACTAAGTGTACTAGCATATTTTCACAATTAATAAAATTTTCCCTTTCCTGTTGTGTCCATTATGTGCTTGGGTTGTTTCCCCATCATGAAGTTGTTGGTGTTATCCTAAGTGAGAAAATGTAATGGAAAAGTATAGGTGAAACTTCGAACTCATCAGGTTTTGTATTGAATGTGGAGAGTAGAGGAAGAACAAGTCAATGAGGAAAAGGCCCTTCACATGATAAGTCACGAGGGAAGTCAAAGAAAGGATGTTCTTAGTCTAAAGGAAAGAAAGCTTGTTGGTAGTGTAGAAAACCAAGTCACTTAAAAAAAGAATGTTGGTCTCAAAAAAATAAACAAGGAGACAAAAATGAACATGATAGTAAGGAAGCTATTGTTGCAAGTAATGATTTACAAGATGATTTAATCTTACATTTAGATAATGATAATAATTCTTGGGTAATAGATTCTGGGGCCTCATTCCATGCTACACTCCATAGGAAATATTTTTAAGATTATGTTCAAGTTGATTTTGGATAGGTATATTTGGGGGATGATGAGCCCTATCCTATTGTTGGAAAAGGAAAAATAAAGATCAAGTTGCCAAATGGAAATGACTATATGCTGTAGGAGGTAAGGCATGTCCCAAATTTGAGAAGAAATACAATTTCTGTAGGACAATTGGGTAGTGAAGGTTGTATAATCATGTTTACATATAATGTCTAAAAGGTAACTAAAGGTGCAAAGGTTGGCACATTGTGCTATTGTATTGGCAACACTTATTCCACTTTAGTTGCTACTAATATTTATAATACAGGGAAAGCTATTGTAAATGTTGCAAGAATGTATTTAGTTCTATGATTCCATAGCCTTGGGTACATGAGTGAGAAAGGGATAAAAATCATTCACTCTAAATATCTATTGCCAGGGTTGAAAATTATTGATTTAGAGTTCTGTGAAAATTGTGTTTATGGTAAGAAGAGAAGAGTTGGATTTCTCAAAGTTGGAAAAAAGAAGAAGAGTGAGAAGTTGGAGCTAGTGCACTCAAATGTGTTGGAACTAGCTCAAGCATCATCTCTTGGTGGCTCTCATTACTATGTTATTTTCATTGATGACTCAACTCAGAAGATATGGGTGTATTTTCTAAAGCAAAAACCTGATGTCTTTAAATCTTTCAAGAAATGGAAAGCTTTGGTTGAAAATGAGACATGAAAGAAGCTAAAGTGTCTTAGATTAGATAATGGAGTTTAGTATTGCATCAAGTCCTTTAAAGATTACTATTTTGTTAATGGAATTAGAAGGAATAAGACTATTCCAGGAACTCCATAAGAAAATGGTGTGTCCAAGAGGATTAATAGGACAATCAATGAACCTACAAGGAGCGTGAGATTGCATTTGGACTACCACTTTATTTTTGGGTAGATGATGTAAACACTACTATCTATTTGATAAACAAAGGACCTTCAACTCCTTTGGATGGTGGTATTCTAGAGGAAGCATGGATTGGTAAAAGGGTAAATTATTTATTTTTGAAAACTTTTGGTTGTGAAGCTTTTGTCAATGTTGATAACAAAATAAAACCAAGCTTGATGCTGAATCTTAGAAACATACCTTCATTGGATATGGAATAGATGATTATGGTTATTGGTTATGGGATTTTGAAAATCTGAAATTAATTAGAAATAGAGATGTAATATTCAATGAAAAGGCCATGTACAAAGAACAATTGCAAGAAAAGAAGCATCAACAAGTCAAAGAAGACTATGTGGTTTTGGATGAGACTCCTAAAAAAGAAATGTTGATATCTAATGCATAGTAACAACAAGTTATCCCACAAACTCATGTAAGTGTTAGACATTCTACTCAGTTGAGTAGACCTCCTAAAAGTTTTTCTCCTTCTTTATGCTCTATTTTATTGATTGATTTTGGTGAACCAGAGGAGTATAAAGAGGCAATATAGGTAGATGCCAGACAATAGTGGAAACTGGGCATAAAAGAGGAGATGGAATCCTTGTTAGAAAATAAGACTTGGGACTTAGTCCCTTTACCTGAAGGAAAAAGAGCCTTTCCTAACAAATGGGTTTATAGGATGAAGGAGGAAGATGGAGGAAAGAAAAGTTATAAGGGTAAACTTATGGTAAAAGGTTCTGGATAGAAAAATGATATAAATTTTGATGAAATATTCTCCCTTTTTGTAAAAATGACTTCAATTAGAATTGTAAAAAGTCTTGTTTCTACAGATGACTTGCATCTTGAAAAAATAGATGTGAAAATGACCTTTCTCAATGGAGATTTGGAGGAGAAAATTTACATGCAACAAACAAAGGGATATGAGGTCAAGAGTATTTGTTGACTGTGATCTGGTAGGAGATGTTGATACAAGGAGGAGTACTATAGGGTATGTTTTTACTATAGGGGTACTAGATTAAATTGGATTTCTATATTGTAGAAGGTTGATGCACTTTCAACCATTGAAGTTGAGTATGTAGCTACTACAGAAGCTAGCAAGGAGATGATTTGGTTACAATATTTTCTGGAGGAATTGGGTCAGAAGTAGGAAGATTGCCCATTATATAGTGATATCCAGAGTACCATTCATCTTACAAAGAATTCTACTTTTCATTCAAGGACAAAGCACATGTAGCTCAGGTACCATTTTATATGGTCTATTTTGGAGGATGGCCAATTATGTCTTGAAAAGATTCACACAAGTAATAATCCTATAGAAATTTTCACAAAGATAGTCCCAAGGAGAAGCTATTTTCTTCCTCAGCTTCTATTGGGCTTCTTGACTGATGATCATGGAGTTAATACATAACAAAAGCTTTTATCCAGTGTGAACCCTAGGTGGTAGTGATATTGCTATAGGATCAATCTTCAAATGGGAGATTGTTGTCTAGGCTGGAGTCTGATTGGTTCCCAAGTGGGAGATTATTAGTTTGCGGTAACTAACTAGAGAAGTACTATATATACTTCACAAGTATTATTAAAATTTCATGCTCCTATTTTACCATGCCTTATTTAGATAGGTATATTCTAACCCTAAAGTAGGAATATATTATATAAGATAGCTTAGCATTAGGGTTTGGGTGAATGCAATGTATAATGAGATAGGTTGTTCTTGTGGTAGTATTGAGTTGTAAGGGTTTGTATTTTGATCACTAGATAATAAGAAATGTTGGACAACTATGTAGGTGGATGTAGCCTAGGTTTTTGGTGAACCACGTTAAATTTGTGTGTTATCTATGTTCTTATGGTTTTCTTCTTTTGTTTCTACATTTAATTGTTTATTCATATATTGTTTTAGACCTGTCAAATCCTAACATTAAGAACATATTAACCAAAGAAAATAAAATTACTATGGATTGTGGCCCCTAGATCCCTAACTAATTGCCAACAAGGTTTCCAATGTTAGTATTCTATTCTTGGGTCATGGGAAAACCACAACCAACTTCCTTCCATGCTTTATGGATGGACATAAAGTTGATCAATTCATTTTTCTAAGGGACTCCAAGTTTTTCTAGGTGTAACTTCCACATCATGATAATTTGATTGACATGCTCCAATTTCTTGTCTTGCATTTCTAGGTGATCAACATAGAAGGTCATCATCAAAATGACCTTGGCAAATATGGTGAGATGCTCAATAGTAATCTCCTTTACCTATTTCAATGCCTCTATTTTTGAAAAGAAATATGATTCTACCTCCTTATAATTCTTTCCCTCTTGGTTAGTGTTTTCCTTGATCTTCACATCAGTGCATTTGATTTTGGCAGTTAAGATTTCTTTTAGATAGTTCATTTCTTTCCATAACTTAGTACATTCATCCAAAGATTATTTAATTATAATGTTCCTCCATTTAAGGTTGGCTTGAGCTATGAATAATAATGAGCAAAAAACCTATCCCTTTTTACCTATTCAATGAACCCCTTATTGATTGGAGAAGTAACATCTATCACATAAATTACATTCGGCTAGGTTTTCTATGTTTGGATGCTAAAGTTCATAAATGTATTCTTTCATTTTGCATAGGGACTTCTTGAGTTCTTTCTAATCCCTTTGGTCTTCCATATTTGAATAGAGATCTTGGAATTACCAAAAGTCTATATCTTCATTTCTATAGTTCTAGAGGTGGGGCCAAGGATGGTCTTTTCTATGGCATAATCGTGAGGACGCACTTCATCTAAAATTGTATCAGTTCTTGGCTTTAGAACATTTGACACCCAATGTACAATCTTTTCATCAATATCTAGCATAGTCTCAACCTTAGGATTCTTGGATTTAGGAGTTTTACCAAGGCACTTGCTCACCATGTCCTCAACCATGATGGGTTGCAGGAACCATACTCCTTTTCTTACTCACTAATAAGTCAAACCAATTAGGAACCAAGGAACTATCCTTTGGAGGAGGAGTTTAAAAAGAAGAAAATGTACTAACTCCCATTGAACTTAAGGTATTCACCCCTTCAACCATTTTCTTACTTCCTTGGTCCATTTTGTTATTTGAGCTCTCAACCATAGAGTTTTCCTTTAGATCTATCTTAATAGGTTTTGTAGATAGAGCTCTACTAACTCAATCTCTTCCTATTGCATGAATGATTCCATCTGACCAAGGGAGGGATCTAAACTAAACTTTGAGTAGTTAATTAAGATTTAATGTTCTACTTTGGAAAACCTATAGTCTAAGAGGGAACAATTTCATTAGTATCATAGATATGATGAGTTGAACTATAGCTAGAAGATGTGTCTTAAACATTAAGATGATGGAACTAAAAAAGTGAACATACACTTCTGAGAGTTGGGGGTGTTGGAATTATGAGTGAAGTAACTGAGAGGGGGGTGGGGGGGTGAATCAATTACCACAAAAATAATTCTTGATCCCTTAGATGTCTTTAATAACTAGTTACTGCTGTCACTCAATAAACACATCACAAAAATGTTGTAACTCAGTTGACTAACTTGTTACTAAATTTTAGCATTCATAATTATTAGCATGCATGCAAAAGTAAATAACATGAGCACAAGAGACACTAGATTTAACGTGGAAACCCAATATGGGAAAAACCACCAAGTAACTAGCTACCAATTTTCACTCTTCTAAAGTGAGCCCTGTTAGGAGCCAACCTTGTTAAAGGTTACAATACACACTATTAGGTGTGACCCTGCTAGAGGATTTAATCACCCTGTTAGGAGTGGCCTTGTTAGAGGTCTTTAGAACAATTCAACTGAACTATCACCTTGTTAGAAGATTTACAAAAATGTCTATTAAACCAACTCTATTAAGAGATTTGAAATCACTGCCACAATGATTAGAAAGTAACAATGAATTGACCTGAATAAGATGCAACTAAATTTGCTGAATAAAGATCTCTATTCTGCACCATTAGATCCTCCTTGATCTCCTCAATGATCTTTGATCATTCTTCAAAATTTGATTCCACAATAATCAATCCTTCTTCACATTCATAATACTCAAATTCATTTCCACACTTGGAATTCACAACTTGACCTCTTATATATATAATTTAGATTATCAAGTCAGCTCATTCACATGTTACATATACCAATAAACCATACATCAGTTGGCTATGGATATTACTTTAAACAAATAAACTTTATTTCACAAAACAATGAAATCCTTCACCGGTTGACCCTGCTTGGTAAATAGTGTTTCCAGAAATAATTTCCTAAGTTAACCACCTTAACTCAGTTAACAATAAAAAATCCTTTGGATACCAAGTTAACTTAGTAAGAACTAAATTTCCTTCACTATCCATGAAAGCTCAGTTAGAACTGTTTCCTACATTATTTCTCTTGATGACTGAGTGAGCTCAGTAACAACTAAATTTCCTTTGCTAACCTTGAAAGCTCGATAACAACTGTTGCACAAGGTAAAGCCTAAGAATGCTTGGTAGACACTATAAAACCTTCTGAGCTCAGTTGACTCTATCTTTTGTCTTGCTGACCAACTGAGCTCGGTAGACTCTATCTGATGACTGATATGAGATTTGTGTAACATCAAAGACAGCACTCAATTGAACAATTGTATCCAACAATCTCCCTCTTTGGCATTGATGGCAACACAACATGTCATAGCAGAATGAAATTTGAAAACAAGTCTTTTCTAAAAGAATACTTCACCCTCTTATACAAAACTCCTCAAACACAGTAATCTCCCTCTTTCATAATAATCTCACGCTCTTACACAAACTCTCATTTTCTTGGAAATTTTAGAAAGATATGATAGTAAACTCTCCCTCTTTGACAACACATGCCAAAGAAAAATTAAACCAAATGTATAGCAATATACCTTATGTATTGATTCATATGAAATATCTTCATTACTTTGCTTCATCAACTAATAGATCTTCAATTCTGTTTCTATTGATGCATCACTAAAATTGTATTTTAGTGAGCTTCAGATAGAGGAATGACCCCTAGCTTACCTCTTAGATACAAGAATGCATCCTTAGGTAAAGGTTTTGTGAATATGTCAGCTATTTTTTCCTTTGTATGGATGTATTCGAATCTGATTTCCTTATCCTGCACCAATTCTCTAACAAAGTGATACTTTATAGCAATATGCTTGGTTTTTGAATGCATCACTGGATTCTTGGATATGTTAATTCAACTGGTATTATCACAAAACATAGCAACAGGTTCTTTGATTTCTTGCTTCATGCCTTCCAAGAATTGTTTGAACCAAACAATGTTTGAACAATTTACTACTACTGCAACATATTCAGCCTCTTCTGTGGACTGGGATGTACAATTCTGATTTTTAGTTGTCCAAGAGACCAACCTCTTTCCAAGAAAGAAAGCTCCTCCACTTGTACTCTTTTTGTCATCAATGTTCCTTGCCCAATTTGCATTAGTGAATACTTTTAAATCCATATTTCCTCCAAGTTTATACCACAATCTATAATCTTTAGTTCCTTTCAAGTATCTCATGATTCTTTTGATTTCCATCATGTGATTTTCTTTTAGTTTTGCTGAGAATCTTGCTACAATTCCTACTGTAAGGGCAATGTCTGGTCTTGTATGTACTACATACTGCAACTTTCCAATCATAGATCTATACAATGTCTAATCCACTTCCTTTGATTCATCATTCTTGGTAAGTTTCAATCCAGTACACATAGGAGTCCCAACTGGTTTGCAGTCTTCCATGCCAAACTTTTTCAATATCTCCTTGATATATTTAGATTGAGTGATGTAGATGCCATTCTTACTCTGATGAATTTGAAGACCAACAAAGAATTTGATTTCTCCAAACATTGACATTTCAAATTCCTTCTTCATTTGTTTTAAAAATTCTTTGCAAAGATCACCATTTCTTGTGAACAAAGTATCATCTACAAATATCTTTCCCAAAATAATCTTATTATCTGGTCCTTCCTTTATGTACAAGCTACTATTATCATTGGTTCTTTGAAAGACAATATGAATAAGATAGTTATGAAATCTTTCATACCATGCTCTAGGGGCTTGTTTTAGACCATACAATGCTTTATGCAATTTGCACACCATGTCCTTCTTGTTTGGATCAAAAAAACCTTTAGGTTGTTCAATGTAAACCTCTTCATCCAATATGCCATTGAGAAATGTTGACTTGACATCCATCTGATAAAATTTGAATCCTTTGTATGCAGCATATGCAAGTAAGGTTCAAACACCTTCCAATCTTGTAATAGGAGCAAAAGTCTCTCCATAGTCTACACCTTCTTCTTGAGAGTATCCTTTGCATACCAGTCTAGCTTTGTTCTTTGACACCTTACCATCTTCGTCTAACTTGTTTCTGAATACCCACTTAGTTCCAATCACATTTTAGTCTTTAAGCCTAGGTACAAGAGTCCATGTTTTGTTTTTCTCTATCTATTATATCTCATCATTCATAGGTTCAATCCAACTTTCATTTCTAATGCATCTTTAACATTTCTAGGTTCAAAATCAGCAAGTAAACAAGTGCCTTTCAACTTACTTCTTGTCATTGTTCCTTCAAGTTTATCTCTAATGATCTGATCTAGTGTATGATGTTACCTAACATACTTGGCTAGCATACGCTCCTTGCCATTTGAATGACTTGTATTGTTATCCTTTTGTGCTTTAACTTCTAGTTCTAGTTCTTGTTTTGGTTGTTAGGGCTCGGTAGCTATTGATTTGGTACCTTTTGTTTGCAACTCAGGTCCTTGCAACTCGATAGGAATTAGCTCAGTTTGAACTTCCTGCAACTCAGTTATAGAAGATTCTAAAGTAGGGGATTTCTGATTTATTGGTGTGCCTGGCACTGTATCAGGTTCAATGAAAACAAATCTCTTGTAGTCTTTAGGTTCCCTCTTTCTTTCTTCTTTAGTTCTTTCTGTAAACTCATTAACTTTTACATGTGCACTTTCTATGATTTTGTGAGTAGACAAATTCAAACATCTATGTGCTTTACTTTTGCAAGAATATCCTAAAAATATTCCTTCATCACCCTTCACATCAAATTTACCTTTTCTAGATGCTTTTAAAATGTAACATTTTCTTCCAAATACTTTTAGGTAACTTACATTGGGTTTGTATCCATACCATAACTTATAGGGAGTTTTGAATGAGTCCTTTTTCAGTTATACTTGGTTCAAGGTATGAACTGCAGTGTTGATAGATTCCTTCCAATATTTGATAGCAATGTTCTTTTCAATCATTAAGGTTCTTGCACAATCCATGATATATATGTTCCTTCTTTTAGCTATCCCATTTTTTTCAAGAGTTCTAGGTGTTGAAACCTGTCTTTTGATTCCCCTTTCAATGCAAAAGTTATTGAACTCATGTGAAATGAATTCACCTCCTCTGTCTGACCTTAAACATTTCAGTCTTTTGCCTGTTTCTTTTTCTACTCTGGCCAAATACCATTTGAACTTTTCAAATGCTTCTGATTTCTCTCTTAGGTACATGATAGTCATCATTCTTGAGTAATCATCAACAAAAGGAATGAATAATTTTTCACCAGTATAACTTTCAATGCCAATAGGTCCACATAAATTAGTATGCACAATTTATAATTTTTTTTTAGATTGATAGTTCTTGCTTTTAAAGCTAGTATTTTCCATCTTTCCAATTTGATAATTCTTGCATAGACCAACCTTAGGTTTCTTTATGTTAGGAATGCCTCTTACTTTCCTAAATTTGCTTATTTTTACCAATTTATCGAAGTTCACATGAAATAACCTCCTATGCCATAACCAACTTTCTTCAGCTTGAGCAATAAAACATAAACATTCACCAAGTTCAAGATAAAACAAGTTACCTTTTGTTTGAGTGCCTGATCTAATTAGCTTACCTTTTCCATCCAATAGTCTTGCTTTTCCATGCATGAATTCTACTTTGAATCCATTATTGAGTAGCTATGCCACTCTCAACAAATTGTGCTTTAGTCCTTCTACCCAATATGCAATATCACATACAAGTTCCTTGGTCAGTGAGATTCTTTCTTTTCCTTTTATACAATAAGATTCATTGTTCCCAAATCTTACACTGCCACCATCATAGTCTTCAAAATGTTCAAAGTTAGTTTTATCACTAGTCATGTGATGAGAAAAACCACTATCTATAATCCATGTATCATTTTTTCTCACATGAGAAATGAGTTCCATTTCTTCATCATTATCAAACTCATCTTTTATAGCAATGTAAACAATCTCATCATCTTCTTTATCATTAGAATCATAGAATCTTTAACCATGAAACCTATTTTCTTACTTTTATCCTTGAATGATTTGAAGTCTTTCTTGCTATTGCACTTGTGACCTTTCTTCTCATCCTTGTTCTTCTTATTTGGGCACCTAGCAGCAATATGTCTAATTTCTTCACAAGAAAAATAGATTAGAGGAACCTTACCTTTGTATTTCCCTTTGGCTCTAGAGTATTTCCTTGCTAGAAGAGCTTCAACTACCTCAAGATCACTATTTGAATGCTATTCTAAGTCTTCATCACCATTTGATTGAGGATCCTTTATCTTCTTGCCTTTTTCTTTGAGTGAAAGCTTGGCTTCAAATGCTGATTCAATGTTCTTGGTAGCTAGAACATAATTATCATAGTTGTCTAACTTGAATGCAGCCAATCTTCCAACTATGGCCTCTAGATTTATTTTATGATTTGCTTCACATCTTCTTTCTTGAATTGCAAAGACTTTGATTGCATAAATAGGAAGTAGAGTTCTAAGAACTTTATTTATAACTATCTCTTCCTTGATATCTCCTCCAAATGCTTTGATTGCACTAACGCTTGCTTTAACTCTTTCAACATATTTTGCTATGTTTTCATCCTCATCTAATCAAATTGTCCTCTCAAACTTTTTGCCTTTGCTCTTCTTACATTATCATCACCTCCATAGATTTTTTTCAGTTTGTTCCACATTTCAAAATAAGTTTTGTAATCTTTTATGTCATCAAATTCTTCATAAATTAAAGTAGATGCAATATCTATCATCATGTTGTTGTGAGTCTTCTTTTCAACAATATCATTGACAAATAATGTACCAGCAAGTTCTACATATTTTTCATCAAGGTACTTCAACCTTGAATCACCAATAGAAGCCAAATGAAGTCTCATCAATCCTTGCCATGCTGAGAAGTTTTCCCTGTTAAGTCTTGGAATTTCCCTTTTGTAATACATCCTGATCTTTAGCTTAGATCCTTGAAATATTTTCCTACAAGCACCAAAATCTCTGTTACCAATTGTTGGAATTATGAGTGAAGTAACTAAGAGTGGGGGGGGGGGGGGGGGGGGGGGTGTTGAATTAGTTACCAAAAAAATAATTCTTGATCCCTTAGATGTCTTAAATTACTAGTTACTGCTATCACTCAGTAAACACATCGCAAAAATGTTGTAACTCAGTTGACTAACTTGTTACTGAATTTTAGCATTCATAATTATTAGCATGCATGCAAAAGTAAATAACATGAGAAAAAGAGACACTAGATTTAACATGGAAACTTAATATGGGAAAAACCACCAAGTAACTAGCTACCAATTTTCACTCTTCAAATGTGAGCCCTATTATGAGCCAACCCTGTTAAAGGTTACAATACACACTGTTAAGTGTGACCCTATTAGAGGATTTAATCACCCTATTAGGAGTGGCCTTGCTAGAGGTCTTTAGAACAATTCAACTGAACTATCACCTTATTAGAGGATTTACAAAAATGGCTATTAAACCAACTCTATTAAGAGATTTGAAATCACTACCACAATGATTAGAAAGTAACAAGAAATTGACCTAAATAAGATGCGATTGAATTTTCTGAATACAGATCTCTATTTTGCACCATTAGATCCTCCTCGATCTCCTCAATGATCTCTAATCATTCTTCAAAATTTACTTCCATAATAATCAGTCCTCCTTCACATTCATATCACATCAAATTCATTTCCACACTTGGAATTCATAAGTTGACCTCTTATATATATCATTCAGATTATCAAGTCGACTCATTCACATGTTATGTATACCAATAAACTATACATTAGTCAGCTGCAAATATTACTTAAAAAAAAAAAACTTTATTTCATAAAATAATGAAATCCTTCACTAGCCGACCCTACACAGTAAATAATGCTTCAAAAAATAATTTCCTAAGTTAACCACCTTAACTCGATTAACACTACAAAATCCTTTGGCTATCGAGTTAACTCGGTAAGAAATAAATTTCCTTCACTGTCCATGAAAGCTCGGTTAGAACTGTTTCCTGCACTATTTTCTCTTAATGACCAAGTGAGTTCGATAACAACTAAATTTCCTTTGCTAAAATTGAAAGCTTGATAACAATTGTTGCACAAGGTAAAGCCTAAGAATGCTTGGTAGACATTGTAAACCTTCTTTGCTAACCTTCTGAGCTCAGTAGACTCTATCTTTTGTCTTGCTGGCCAACTGAGCTTGGTAGGCTCTGTCTGATGACTGATATGAGCTTTGTGTAACATCAAAGACAACACTCAATTGAAAAATTGTATCTAACAGAGGAGGGGGGGGGGGGGGGGGGGGGTCAATCAGAAGTTCAAACTTTAAAAACTAAAACTTTCACCATTTCATTAGATGCATCTAATATCTAAATTGTAAATAACATGTAAAGTAAATGCATCTAAACATGTAAACACACACTCACTTTACACTTGATATGATTACCCAGAAACCCTCCAAATGAGAAAGTAAAACTAGGGTGGGGATGACACCCACAATTCTTCGCTACTATAGCAATAAAGTGTTACTAATTATGGTTACAAAGTGTTGACCATGATACATGATCTACCCTATGAAAGGCCTACCCTGTTAAAGGATTTCAACACCCTATTAAAAGTGTGCCTAGCTAAAGGAATTTCAGAACATCCACTTGGAATGTCACCCTACTAATGGATTTACAACAATTTGTTAGGACTACACCACTTAGGAGATTTAACTAAAATCACCTGTTAGGATGTTTTAGCATAGAACTTGTGATTAGCTCAAGTAGCCTAATTAAAGATCAAATCCATGTTGTGTCCTTCTTGATCCTGTTTGATCTGATATGTCAATGTTGTATCCTCTATCCTTTTTTCTTATCAAACTAATTTTGTAATTCTCTCTCTACAACTTCTAAGTCTCCATGAATGCTCTACTTTTTGCATGCAAACTTCACTTATTCTTCTCCTTCAATTCCTTACATGTTTATTTTGAAGTTTAGAGTTTCTTTCTCCTTAAGAAGACTAGAAGACTTAGGGTTAGGTATGAATCTACAACTGAGATTCATCCTTTTTGTTGCTTAATCCTTCCCTTTTTATGATTGGCTACATGTAATTGCATAGGGAATCTAGGTATAGATTCATCCTTATCTTCAAAAGATCATATTCTATCCTTAGGTTGGCTAAAAAATGGTTTACATAGTTGTTTGTGCAATCGCAAACAAATATGTCAAATCTATGTTGCTTAGTACTTAAGGTTGCTGATGCTAGGTACATACTATAATTCTGACTCTAACTCAACACCTGAACTACTTGGAATCTACTATTTTCTTAGCACTTGAATCGCTCAGCATGTATTGGCTGCTTGGCACTTGAGTGACTTGGCACATGAGTAACTCAGCACTCATTGCAACTCAGCATAGTCTATATTTACATATCATACTCGACACGCATTACTAGTTTAGTATGAACTTAGTAAATGACTTAAGTGTGTTGACACTCGATTGTCAAAACCAATATGAGATCAACAATATCCCCCTTTGACATGATTGTCAAAAACACTTATCTATTCATAACTATCTAATCTTCTTGTGTATAATATATTCATGACTCGACTTATATAGAAAACTTCAAAATTTTCAAAATTTTTTAATAGACTATATACCTCAAAATTTATAACTCCCCTTGAGTTAATGTGCTTGTATTTTATCCAAAAATCTATTCTCCATTCTAAGTAATTCTATCTATTGCTGATACTCTTTATTAGATATGCTCTATTTTTGCTCTTCTATTTGCTCCCTTTGTGTTTTCAACCCTAGTGGTTTACCTTTATCTCCCCCTTGCTTATTTGTGTCCCTCTTCTTTCTATCTTCCTCTTTGCACATTTATCTCCCCCTTTTTTGGCACTTATATCAAAGATTATATACACTGATTGTGTATTTTTCCAAGAAGGACCTATGTACCTCCATGATTATTTCTAGAGTAGAATCCCAATTGTCACATGCAACATCTAATGACTTTATTTGTATTTCTATCTCTACTACAAGGTGAAATAGTCCATCTGATGGTGAAAGATTTGGATCTTTCTTCATCAAAGTCTTTTCATATCCTAGTTCCTTGTGTAATGTCTCCATATGAGGGGTTAGGGAGGCTTGAATGTTAGTCAACTTGGCTCTTATATTAGCCTCTTATGCTATTAGCATAGCTAGTTGACTCTATGATTGAAGCAATGAGTGAAAATGCTTCTCACTCTGAGCTAGGTTTTGAGGTAGTTGCATACTTAATACTTCTAAATTTCTCTCTAGACTCAAAATTCTATGGCTTGTTTCTTGTGTGAAGAGTGTGGGATCACACAATTTAGTGTACAATGAGAATATGTTCTCAAGTACCTTCTTCACTATATCAAATTTTGTAGCCAATTGTACTTGTGCCAGTGCTATATCACCAGATATTTTCTTTTCTCATTGACTTTCCCTTGAAATTTTCTCTCCAACCATTCCATAAGTTTTGCATTTGTATCTTGGTCTTCATTGTTCACCTATTCCACAATATATGATAGTTATTCTAATATTGGCTTTGATTCTTTAGGTGTAGGCAAACAAAAAACATCTAAGAAAATGTATTTTATTTTCTACAATGCTTACCTTTGTTTATACTCCTTTTTTATTATTTTCTTGATTTTTCTTCTTCTCCAAGGCTTGTTGCATTAGGCCTATTTGTTCCAAAGTAATGGTTGCATAATCATACTTAGGTATCACTATTTCTTCATCTAGAGCTACATCTCCATGGCGAATTACCTTTGCAACCTTGGATGAACTGGAGCTTGGTGCTAAAATTTGTAGTGGTACAACTTCAATGCTTGGCTCCTAAAGAACTTTTGTAGGAGAGCCAGATGTTGGTAGATTTACCAATGCTTGTATGGCTTCTTGCTGATTTTCCTTTGGTATGTCCTTTTCTTTAGATCTACCTTGATCAATTACTATTATCTAACTTGCACCTTGTGTTTGTGCATTAGGTTGAACATTGGTTGTTTCTTCTTCTTTTTCCTCTATTATAGTCTGTGTTTGTTCAACTCTAATAGTAGTGTCATCTTTTGTAGATGTTTCTTTTAATGTTTGCACCAAAGTTTGAGCACTGGCAGCTAAAAGGATAGTAGAAGGTGGTTCTTTTGAAGTTCATCAACCCTGACCAATAATAGATTCTCACACAATCTAGCTGTCTATGTGGATTGGTCAAGGATCTTCTTCAGGTCTTTTGCAGTTAAGTGGTTGATGTTTTGAGCTGAGCTATCAGGAACATCCTTTAAAATTATAGTGTCTGTAGGCATGCTTGTGTCATGTGGAGGGCTCATGCTCAAAATTTGTGTCTTGCACACTCTGTTCTTGCTGTTGCTCTTTAGTTGTAGCCATCTCATTAGTCTTCTTTTGTGTCTCCTTCACAATAGTATCATTTTTTCCTCTTACTATTTTGTCTTCCTTATCTTCTTATTCATCTCCATTGTTTCTTTCCTCAAAGCGATCCTCTTCTCCTTCTTTAACTATTTTCAAACCATATATTGTTATGGAGTATATTGAATGCCTTGTATTTAGGTACAAATCTACTACCATACTTCTTATTTGCCTTGACAATTTGACCTTTTGTCAAATCTAGCATTACCTATGCTAGTGTTGAGTCCCTTATTTATTTCTCTAGGTTTAAGTAGTAATGCCACTTATTTTCAACAATTGTATACAACTCCTTTGGCATTGTATTGTCTAGCTCAAGCGGAGTATTCTTGAACTTAGACATCATTGCATAAATTGATTCTTCAATCAGATTTTGCTCTATTCTACAAAGTTTTCCAAAATCAATATTCTTTAAACCTATCATATCTTCATTATCCTTAACATTAGCATAGATATTTTCAAGATCAAATTTAGCTGTATGACTTACCACTCTAAATTGACTTGTATCTTCAAACTCTGTCTTTTCATCATCTGTTTCTAGTTATGCAATGTATTTTCTCATCTGTTTCTTTTGTACTAGGCCCTTCTGTTCAGTAGCCTTTTTTTTCCCTTTTTCTTTCTCTTTGGCCTTTTGAACAGTAGCCCTCATACTTTCCCTGGTTATTGGTGTTGTTGGCTTTTCTGGGTTGGGCTTCATAGTTTTCTTTTGTTTTGGTTTAGCCACAGGCTAAGCCTTGGCCTTTCTCTTCTTTGGTGCTGATGGAATTAATGTCTCTTTGATTTCTTCTTCCTTGGCACCTTCTTCTTCTTGGTCCTCACCCTACCTTGGTTCAAAGCTAGAGTGATGCAGGAGCATCCTGGGTGTAAAGGAAATCTTGCATCACTCAAAATATATATTTCTTATTTTTGGTCTTTTCTATTTTAATAAGGACTAGTAGACAAAGTGGTTACTATTTATTGGAACTTGCTATTTTTAGTAAGTTTGTCATATGAGCTTAGGATTTTCTCATTTTCTATAGGAAGGTTCATTTTAGAGATATAAACCTACCATAAAAATTTCATTGCTCTAGCTTAAGTATCAGAGAAGTTATTGTAGATTTTCGGTGGAAAAATTTATAGAAAAATCTTCAAGCTCACCTTCAAATGCCTTAGAGTGCCTAGATGAGGTCTGAAAACTTGATGGAAGGGTGCTAACATGGGTTTGAGCATGTAGATCATGAGCTAGCATTTTTGAAAAGTGGGTATAATAGCCAATTGGAGTAACGGTTTGTGAGTTATGGCCTTCAGAAGTTGGGCTACCAAAATTTCTAAAATAATTTGTCAAAGATGTATTTGGTGAACTCTATGTGTATTTTTAGGGTTTTTCAGCCCTAGGTATTAAGTTTGAGCATCTAGAACCTTCTTGAGTGGCATAAAACTACATATTTAAGAAAGGCCCAAACATTGTCTAGGACAACTCTGGGTGATAGTTTGTAGCATTGTCTTGCAGATTACTATATTGAAGGCACCCATTTGGGTTAGCATATTATAATTGAGAATTCTATAATTCCACATTTGCGGTGATAATAAGAAGTCCATATTTTATTTCTCACATTTGCTATGGATTCTTTGTTTTTGTTATTAGTTTATGGTATTAAGGGGAGTCCCCTACATCATAGAGGTTCTTGAGCTTGTACCTCTTCTTCTTCTTCATTCTCTTCATCATCTTCTTCTTCCTCATCATCTACTTCCTCACCAAATTTTGCCTTCAATTTCTTTACTAATTTTTCTTTCTTCTTCAATGTAGAAGTAGTCTTAAATTCCATTTAAACTTTAGACTTCATTACATCATAGTTACCAAATATCTTGGCTGTTTTGTCAATATCCTTTGCTAGGAGTTTAGTAATGGCAGTTGAGGCTTCATTAACATTGATCTCATATCCTAGGGGTCTCAACCATCTTACCCTAGGTACTATTTCCCGAATGTAAGTGAAATCAATATCCACAAGAAAACATATTGTTAGATTGTGGTAGCTAATCAGGAAAGTACTATACATACTTCATAAATTCTTTGGGGAAAGTACTATACATATTGATTAGGAAAATACTTGTATAAAAGAGCTTAGGGTTAGGGATCATTTCATAGTTTGATCCAAAATTGATTCTTATAGTGGTATTGAGCTATAAGGGGTTACAAATTGTAATCAGGTTATAATCACTAGATCATAATAATATTAGACTTTATATTTGGTGGATGTAGCCTAGGGATTGGGTGAACCATGTTAAATCTTGGTGTCTTATGTTCTTTTCTGTATGATCTATGTTTTCTGTTATTGGTTATGTTTGCATGTAATTGTTATTTTTGTTTGTGGTTTAATCCTAACAAGTGGTATTAGAGCCTAATAAATTTTTAGTTATCCTCTACAAGAAAGTCTCACGATTGAGTGGGAGTCTCACGATTGAGTGGGAGAAATGGCAGACTAGGGTAAGATGAGGGTTGATAGGTTTAATGGGTAGAACTTCCAGTTATGGAAGATGCAAATGGAAGACTATCTTTATCAAAAGGATTTATGGAAGCCATTGGAAGGCAAAGCCAAGAATCAAGGATCTATGTCAAATGATGAATGGGGATCTTTTGGATAGAAAGACACTTGGAAGCATTCAATAATGCCTAGCACCATCAGTGGGATTTAATATTACAAAAGAAAAGACAACAGAAGAGTTGATGAAAACCCTAGCGATAGTGTATGAAAAGCCCTCTTCTTCAAACAAGATATTTCTCATGAAGCATTTATTTAATATG
This sequence comes from Cupressus sempervirens, assembly GCA_028749045.1. Classification (NCBI taxonomy): domain Eukaryota; kingdom Viridiplantae; phylum Streptophyta; class Pinopsida; order Cupressales; family Cupressaceae; genus Cupressus; species Cupressus sempervirens. Next base: position 827,540,496 of record CM053793.1, read on the forward strand.
AAAATGTCAAAAGATGGATCTATTGCAGATCATTTAAATGATTTTAATACTATTACTAGTCAGTTATCTTCTATGGGTATCAATTTTGAGGAGGAAATTAGGGCTCTCTTGATTTTGTGTTCTTTGCCTAAAAGCTGGAATGGCCTGGTAATGGCTATGAGTAATTTTATTCCTAGAACTAGTACCCTAAAGTATGATGATGTGATCAATGTAATTTTGAGTGAGGAAATTCATAGGAAATCCCCAGGTGGATCTACATCAGGAAGTGCTTTGAATGCACAAAGTAGGGGCAAAATGAATGAGAGAGGAAGTAATTATAAAAATCATGGGAAATCAAAGGGAAAGTTAAAGGGGAGGAGGTCTCAATCAAGAGGACCAAACAAATGCTAGTATTGTGGGAAACCAAGTCATAAAAAGAAAGATTGCTAGAATTGAAAGAAAAATGAAAGAGATAAACCAAACGGAGCCAAGGAGGCAAATGTGGTAAGTAACAAATCTGAAGAGGATGCTTTGATTTTATCTTTAGAAAGTGTTGATGATTCATGGGTTTTAGATTTTGGTGCTTCATTTCATGCTACACCTCATAGAGGTTATTTCATTGATTATGTCCAAGGGGATTTTGGGCTTGTTTATTTGGGGGATAATGAACCCTGTCAGATTGTTGGAAAGGAAAAAATTAAGATTAAGTTGCAAAATGGGAATCATTGGCTATTACATGAGGTAAGACATTCTCCAAGGCTATGTAGGAATTTAATTTTAGCATGGCAACTCGGTGATAAGGGTTGTGTAGTTACTTTTAATGATAAAAATTGGAAGTTATCAAAAGGTTCCCTTGTAGTAGCAAAAGGTGTGAAAGTAGGCACCTTATATCTTTTTGCAGGTCATATTGTTTCTTCTACTTTAATTGTTTTAGAAAAAATTGAATGTTTAGGAACAATTGTTACAGTTAAGTAGGGAGAAAAAGTAGCCGCCATAGATTCTAATACAGTGTTGTGGCACAATAGACTTGGGCACATGAGTGAGAAAGTAATGAAAGTAATTCATTCAAAGAAAGTTTTACTAGGTCTAAAATGTGTTAATATGGATTTCTATGAAAGTTTCGTGTATGGAAAACAAAAGAGAGTGAGTTTTGTAAAGACTGGGAAGGAAAACAAAAAGGAGAAATTAGAGCTTGTGCACACAGATGTATGGGGATTTTCTCAGGTATCTTCCCTTGGTGGCTATCATTATTATGTTATATTTATTGATGATGCAATTAGAAAAGTATGGGTTTATTTCATTAGACAAAAATTTGATGTATTTCAAAATTTTAAGAAATGGAAATGCTTGGTTGAGAATGAGACTGGTAAGAAATTAAAATGTCTCAAATTTGATAATGGTGGTGAGTATTGCAATTGTAAATTTGAAGATTATTTCTCCACTAATCGTATTCATAGATAGAAAAATATTTCAAGGACTCCACAGGAAAATGGAGTGGTTGAATGCATGAATAGGACTATAATGGAGTGCACAAGAAGCATGAGGTTGCATGCTGGGTTGCCCTTACACATGTAGGCAAAGGTTGTCAATACTGCTATATATTTGATTAATAGAGGTCCCTCTACTCCTTTGGGTTGTGGTATTTTAGAGGAAGCATGGACTGGTAAGAAGGTGAGTTATTCTTTTCTCAAAACCTTCGACTGTGAAGCATTTGCTCACATAGATTTTGAAAATAGAACCAAGCTAGAAACTAAGACAAAGAAATGTGTATTTGTTGGATATGGCATTAATAAATTTGGTTATAGGCTTAGGGATTTTGAAAATCATAAAATTTTAAGAAGAAGGGATGTCATATTCAATGAGAAAGTGTTGTACAAAGATCTATTGTAGCAACATGAGAAAAAAGAAGATGATTATGTAGTGTTGGATGATACTCCACAAGCTAATGTTCTAGCCATTCCTCATGATGTGAAACAAATACAAAAATAAATACCACACACACCGGTGAATGTTAGATAGTCAACAAGGAAAATTAGACCTCTAGAAATATTCTCTCCATCTTTGTATTCAATTTACTTACTGATGCTGGTGAACTTGAATATTATGATGAAGCTGTGCACGAGGATACTAAGATTCAGTGGAGTCTACAATGAAACACGAAATGAACTCTTCGCTAAAGAATAAGACATGGGATTTATGCAAGTTGCTTGCAGGTAAAAGAGCTTTGTAGAATGAGTGGGTTTACAGGTTGAAATAAGAGGAAGAAGGTAAGAAAAGATTTAAAGTTGGGTTAGTTGTGAAAGGATTTGCATAGAAAAAGAGCATTGATTTTGATAAGATATTTTCTCCTGTTATTAAGATGACTTCTATCTATACTGTTTGAAGATTTGTGGCTATTGAAGATTTGCATTTAGAGTAGCTTCATTTTAAAACAACCTTCCTTCATGGTGATTTGGATGAAGAGATATATATGGCTTAGCCATAGGGATTTGTAGTCAAAGGTAAGGAGAACTTAGTGTGCAAATTGAAGAAAAGTTTATATGGCTTGAAGCAAGCACCTCAACAATGGTATTTGCAATTTGATAGTTTTATGCATGAGAATGGATATAATAGGTGTCATTCAAATCATTGTGTTTATTTTAAGAGTTTGGATGATGACAACTACATTATTTTATGTTTATATGTTGATGATATGCTTGTAGCTGGGTCTAACATGGATCACATTAAGGGGCTGAAAAACAAATCCTTGGTATGAAGATTTGTAGAGATAGGAAGAAAAAAACATTGACGCTATATCAAGTTGATTATGTGGAGAAGGTGTTGTAACATTTCTCTATAGAGAATGCTAAAGCTGTCAACACACCTTTACCTGGTCATTTGAAGTTGACTAAGGAGATGTGTCCTAAGACATAGGAACATGAGGATAAGATGTCCAAGGTATCCTATGCTTTAGCTATAGGAAGCTTAACATATGTTATGGTATATACTAGGCCAGATATTACATATGCAATGGGAGTCGTTATTAGGTATATCAGTCATCCAAGAATTGAGCATTGGAATGCCATCAAATAGATTCTCAGATATTTAAGAGGAACATATAATAAGTGTTTATACTTTGGGAGTTCTAATACTAATTTATAGGGCTATGTTGACTTAGATGTGGCAGGGGGTATTGATACCAGGTGGAGTACTACAGGTTATGTCTTTACTATTGGTGGGGTAGCCATGAGCTATGTTTCTAGGTTACAAAAGGTTAATACTTTATCTACTACAGAGGCAGAGTATGTAGCTACCATAGAGGCAACCAAGGAGATGATATGGATTCAATTCTTATTGTAATAATTGGGACAACCTCAAAAGGATAAGTATTTGTTTATAGATAGCCAAAGTGCCATTCATCTTGCAAAAAATTCAGCTCTGCATTCAAAGACCAAACACATATAGTTGCGATACCATTTCATTCGATTAGTTTTGAAGGATGGATAGTTAAAGCTGGTGAAGATACATACAAATGACAATCTAACAAATATGTTGACAAAGGTAGTAACAAGGGAGAAGCTAAACTCCTCTTTAGCTTTGGTTGGTCTTCTAGTCTTAACAAAAATAAAAGAATAGTAGGTATCCTCAATCTCTATTTAATGGACTTCTTGAAGTCTTCAAAATAGCTTGTCATAAAAGTTTCAAAGTTCTCTTGGATTTGCTCAATATATTTTTTGATTTGCACAACCACTGATCTATTGGTCTTCCATCCAACTTTTCCAAAAGATGGGAATTCATTTTGTACATAGAAGAATATGCACACAATTATTGATCCAAATTTACATTGTGCACTTTTTGTCTTCGTAATGGCACCTAGGTTCTCATTTATCTACTATAATTTAAGTTCTGCAAGATCATAAGTATGATCTTTCTTGACAATTTTGTAACCAACATCGATTGCTATGCAGGGTACACTATTTAACCTACTTGATTGATAGAACTTGTGGTAAATAACCCTTATTGTAAAGTCAAGTAAATGATATGTAATGGTATTTATGGTCATTCCATGCTTGTTCCATTTAGCACCTATGTTTTTCCCAATTACCTCTTTGGAGTCACTACTTAGGGTCTTTGGTTGATCTAGGGTTGGGAAACCTGCCATATGAACAATTCTTTTTGAAATCTTGATAGGTCCACCCTCTAACAATACACATCCATCATGGATTGTACTCCAAACTATTTTTATCCATTCAATTTTGAAAATTATCGGAAAATCTAGGGTACGGGTCATAACCTTTCTCTCCACAATCTTAAATTCTTCCTTCAAGACTCTATTTTTGCACAACTTATCATATACTTGTCTTATCTCCATGTCACCTATGCCTCCTACTTTGCAATTGTAACATTTTCTCACATCTTGTACCATTATGACTTTAGGTAGAATCATGGATAATGTGCCTGATGGATCTTTTTTATAAGAAATGTTTGGGATGACCTTGAAATTTGGTGGTTTGACTTCATTACTAACTAATTAATCCTCAAAAGCTTGTTTCTCCTTTGTATGCTTTGAACTAGAGGCCATTTTGTCAAACTAGGGTTTACCAAATTTAAACTGTGCAACTTAGCTTATGAAGAATACCTTTTAAAATTTGATGAACTGGTGCCTACTTGTCACTAGAATCCTTGCAAATGCTTTGAACTAGTTTGTGAATTGCCTCTTTTCTCTACTCATTCTTGCTTTGCTTTTGAAATGACAAAAAATAGGTGAAAATTGACCTTATATCCTTCAAAACTTTATAATTAATGCTTGGTACTTGTGTAGCTATAAAACTCAGCATCAACACAATTACTATTTCATTTGGCATCTATAGAGACTTCCTTCACTCAAAAGCTACTACAAACTCATCTCTAACTATCTTTGATTAGCAACTTGACATTAACTAGTTTTTCACTTGACAAACATAGAAGACTTTACATACTTGACAGCAACATGAAAACTTGAAGAATTATGCTTGAATTTTCCACAACTTCTTGCATCTTAATTCATGCTAATGTAATCATTTCAATGATAATTTATTTTGGAACTGATGTATAATGCAACACTTTAAGTATCAATCCCATGTACCTCTTATTTTCTTAGTTTGATGTGGTGTGACCATGTGACCCATTGGGTGAAGTGATCCCTTCTCCATTTGATGTACTGCTAGCATCTTTCTTCTTCCATGTCTTGTTCATCTCATTCTTGATGTTTTCAAAATCTACCTTGCCTTACCTTTATCAAAGTAACAACTTGGTGCCTTGGACCTAGTTGGACAATGCTTGGTAATGTGACCAGTCTTGTGACACCTAAAACATGTGTTTTGACTCAACTATCTCTTGTAGTTACCACTAAAGTGAGTCCTAATACAATTTTTAGGTACATGTCCATATTCTTGACAATATTGATAGCTATATCTTGTATTCTAATCCTAGTTATAGAAGTTTTTATAGCTTCTTACCTTTGTTGGTTGGCTTGATGGCCATGTGGACTTGGATCTACATTCAAAGGCTCTATGTCTATACTTTTGACAATTGTAGTAGTGCCCTTCAAATTTTGGTGCATGCATGGTTTTGGTTTTGCATTCATGTGCCTAATGACCTTCTTTGTTGCACTTGTGACAATGAGTCATGTTCTTAGGCTTAGCATTTTGATTTAAATTCTTGCTCCTACACACATTAGTTGTATGTCCTTTCTTACCACACTTATGACAAGTAGGTTTGGAATTATTACCTTTAATGTTCCTTTCCTCAGCAGCTTTAGATGATTCTCCTTCTTTAGTGCTTGTGTAGCCCAATCATGATGTATCTCTATTGGATCTAGGGGATTTTAGTAGTTGCTCAAAGTACTTGATAGCTTCATTTGGCTTGTTGAAACTTTTAGAAAATTTCTTTTCTCTTTTCAGGTCATTCTGTAAGTTGTTCATTCTACAACTTTAAAGTAGTTATCTCAATGTCCTTGACATTCAACTCATGTTGAGAATTCATCATTTGGCTTTAGGTATCTAATTGCATGTTTGAGATCCTAGATAGCTCTCTTGACTTTTCTTCCAAGCTATTTGCCAAAATTCTTTTGTGTTCTTCAATCATGGCCTTGTCTTCTATAGATTTCTTCTTTTGTTTAGTCACCTCACATAGCAATATAGCTTGTGATTCTTGCCCCAACTTGAGATTTCTAATCTCTTTAGCTTGTGCTCTACTCTTTTCCATTAGATCTACAATTACTACCTCACATTCACTGGAGTTACTACTTGCAAATAGCTTTGTGGTGTCAATCTCTTTATACTGTGTGTCATTTTCTACTATAGCAATGTCTTTCCTTCTCTTTAGGGAACTCTTCAAATCATCTCTAGCTTCATTCAATTGATGTAGTATGAGATGTATCTCAATCTCCTGATTCTCGATGGTCTTTTCCAACTTGTAGACTTCCATTTCAAGATCTTTCCTCTAAGCTATTAAGCTTCTTCTTTTGAGAATCTAGTTGTAATACCAATTGATGGAATTAAAAATGGGAACATACACTTCTAAGAGTGGGGAGGGGGGGGGGGGGGGGAGGGGCGGGGGGAAGGGGGGAGGGGTGATTAATTAGAATTTCAAACTTTAAAAACTAAAACTTTCACCATTTCATTAGATGCATATAATATTCGAACTATAAATAACATGTAAAGTAAATGCATCTAAACATGTAAAGACACACACACTTTACACCTAATATGATTATCCATAAACCCTCCAAAGGAGAAGAAAACTAGGGTGGGGATGATACCCACAATTCTTCACTACTATAGCAATAAAGTATCACCAATTACGGTTACAAAGTGTTGACCATGATACATGATCTACCCTATTAAATGCTTACAAGAACTATTAAGTCCCACCTTGTTAGAGGATTTCAACACCTTGTTAGAAGTGTGCCTCACTAGTGGACTTTCAAAACATCCACTTGGAATGTCACCTTGTTAAAGGATTTACAATAGTTTGTTAGGACTACTCTACTTATGAGATTTAACTAAAATCACTTAATGCAATCAGATTTCCACAATCCATGATTTATAATGTTGATTTTTTGGAATAGATTGTGTAGAGATTTTTCATCAACGTTTCAAATCACACTACGTGATCCATCATCAGGAAGAGAGAGAAAGAGATGTCAAATTATGTAAGAAGCAGATTTAGCATAGGGTCACAATTTAAGGAGACCAAGAAGAGAGGGACTGCACACTCCCCAACGCAAGTCAAAAGAAGTCAAAATAAAAGATAAAAACACCCAAAAACAGCATGGGGGAGACAAAACCACCCCAGACATAAAGAGAAAGCAACACTAGAGACCATTCTAAATGATTTGATGCGTACATGTTTAGAGGGTGTTTTAGAAAGACTACCCATTAGTAATAAAAAGTACTAACAAATAATGCGGGGGAATAACCAAAAAAATAATAAAAAGATAAAATAAAAGAAAAAATTTTAAAACAATAGAACAAACACCTCTCAAACTATATGCTTATGTAAGTATGTAAGCGGATAAAATAAACAAGCGTCCAAATATCAAAGAGCTCCCCTCCTAAAATAGAAATTGAAAGAAAATATATAAATAACCATATACACTAACGACTAGGCGGGCCATAAATATAACAACGAGCTAAACAAAAACAAACAGGTGGCACCAAGAAACATATATATATATATATATATATATATATATATATTTATTTTAATGTATATATAATAAAGTATATATACAAATGTATATGTCTATATATATATATATACATAAATATATATATATATATATATATGAATATATATATGTATATATGTATGTATCTATATATATAAATATATATATATATATATGTATGTATGTGTCTATATATATGTACATATATATATATATGAGTATATATATATATATGTATATATATATATATGTATGTCTATATATAATGTGCACACAACACGACAAGAAGAAGACCAACGCAAAAATAAATGAAAAAATAATAAACAACCCCCATCCCCAACCCATGCCAGGAACTGGTTACAAAAGATACCACAAAGCAAGAGAATGAAGGACAAATATATAAATGAAACCAACCAGCGCAAAAGTAACAAGGGAATCGACCCCACATGAAGGGACGAAAACTAGAAATGCCAGGAGATAATGCGGAGGAGAGAAGAGAAAGAAGAAACACCAAAGACACAAAAGAAGAAGTGGCCAACCTGGGGTAACGTGCCAGGAACCCAAGGAGAGGAGAGGGGGAGAGAGGACAAGAACCAAGGAGAGAGGAGCAGCAAAGCAAGACGGACGGAGAGAGAAAGAGCTGAACCAACGCAATGAGGGTGTTACTCCGCATAAGTCACCAGAGGATGCCACGAGGGGTTGAGAAGCCATCCATCATCACGATTGAGGTTGATGGGGTGGTTAATAATTTCAACTGCTTCTTTAAGCTTCCTCTTAAAATAGTTGTCCTCGTGGGAAATGATTTGCGTGTCCTCCAAACATATGTGATGCTTGGTCAAGGAGGAGTGTTCAGCAAGCGCCGATTTGTAAACCCTATCGTGTCTAATGTCAGCCACATGCTCCTTGATACGGGTGTGGAATGAGCGGCCTGTTTCGCCAATATAGGGTGTACCACACGAGCAGACCACTTTGTAAACCCCTAAGTTGGCGAACGAATCTATGGGGTCTTTGATTGGTGGGACACGATTCTTGAGCTTGAAGAGGGGCTTGAAAGCAACATGTAACCCATTTTTGGACAGGATCTTGGCAATCTTATGGGAAATGCCTTCCACGAAAGGGAGGGAGGCAAACATAGTACGAGGGGGGGGAAGAGAAGGGGGCGAGGAGGCAAAGAAGAGGGACCTAGCTTGGTTTAGGGCCCTAGAAATTTTCCTAGAAGAATAACCATTCAGCCGAAATACTTGGCAAAGGTGGTTGAGCTCAAGGTTTAGATGATCAACATCACAAATCCTATAGGCTCTTAGGGCCAGGGTCTTGAGAGTGCTAGTTTTATGGCTAGGATGGTGGTGGGATGACGGATGAATGTATAGGTCGGTATGGGTGGCCTTTCTAAACACACGACGGCCGAGGGAGCCATCTGATTTCTTGATGAGCAAAACATCAAGGAAAGGCAATTGGTTGCTAGACTCTAGCTCTTTGGTGAAAGAAATGCAGGGCGTCAAATTGTTGATGTGCTGGTGGAACTCTTCTAACTTGTCCAGCCCATGAGGCCAACAAATGTTAGTATCATCTACATATCTTTTCCACCATTTAGGTTGAAGAGGAAAGGAACGAAGGCCCACCTCTTCAAAATGCTCCATATACAGGTTGGCGATGACAGGGGAGAGAGGGGAGCCCATGGCCACACCATCAACTTTCTCGTAGATGACTCCTTGAAAGGAGAAAAAGGTTGACCTGAGGTAAAGCTCGACCAGACTAGCAATCTCCGCATTGGTCTTGTGCTTCACGATTTCAATGGAATCGGGGATAGGGACCTTCATGAAGAGAGAGACCACGTCAAAGCTTACCAGGACATCATTGGCATCAAGTCGAGCATCCTTGACGAATTGCACAAAGTGAGCGGAGTCTTTAACAAAGTAATCAGAATTGCCTATCAGAGGAGAGATTAGCTTGGCCAAATGAGCAGCCAACTCAGGGGTTTACAAAGTGGTCTGCTCGTGTGGTACACCCTATATTGGCAAAACAGGCCGCTCATTCCACACCCGTATCAAGGAGCATGTGGCTGACATTAGACACGATAGGGTTTACAAATAGGCGCTTGCTGAACACTCCTCCTTGACCAAGCATCACATATGTTTGGAGGACACGCAAATCATTTCCCACGAGGACAACTATTTTAAGAGGAAGCTTAAAGAAGTAGTTGAAATTATTAAGCACCCCATCAACCTCAATTGTGATGATGGATGGCTTCTCAACCCCTCGTGGCATCCTCTGGTGACTTATGCGGAGTAACACCCTCATTGCGTTGGTTCAGCTCTTTCTCTCTCCGTCCGTCTTGCTTTGTTGCTCCTCTCTCCTTGGTTCTTGTCCTCTCTCCCCCTCTCCTCTCCTCGGGTGCCTGGCACGTTACCCCAGGTTGGCCACTTCTTCTTTTGTGTCTTTGGTGTTTCTTCTTTCTCTTCTCTCCTCCGCATTATCTCCTGGCATTTCTAGTTTTCGTCCCTTCATGTGGGGTTGATTCCCTTGTTACTTTTGCGCTGGTTGGTTTCATTTATATATTTGTCCTTCATTCTCTTGCTTTGTGGTATCTTTTGTAACCAGTTCCTGGCATGGGTTGGGGATGGGGGTTGTTTATTATTTTTTCATTTATTTTTGCGTTGGTCTTCTTCTTGTCGTGTTGTGTGCACATTATATATAGACATACATATATATATATATACATATATATATATATATATATATACTCATATATATATACTCATATATATATATGTACATATATATAGAAACATACATATATATATATATATAGATACATACATATATACATATATATATTCATATATATATATATATTTATGTATATATATATATAGACGTATACATTTGTATATATACTTTATTATATATACATTAAAATAAATAAATAAATAAATAAATAAATAAAGAAATATATATATATATATATATGTTTCTTGGTGCCACCTGTTTGTTTTTGTTTAGCTCGTTGTTATATTTATGGCCCGCCTAGTCGTTAGTGTATATGGTTATTTATATATTTTCTTTCAATTTCTATTTTAGGAGGGGAGCTCTTTGATATTTGGATGCTTGTTTATTTTATCCGCTTACATACTTACATAAGCATATAGTTTGAGAGGTGTTTGTTCTATTGTTTTAAAATTTTTTCTTTTATTTTATCTTTTTATTATTTTTTTGGTTATTCCCCCGCATTATTTGTTAGTACTTTTTATTACTAATGGGTAGTCTTTCTAAAACACCCTCTAAACATGTACGCATCAAATCATTTATAATGGTCTCTAGTGTTGCTTTCTCTTTATGTCTGGGGTGGTTTTGTCTCCCCCATGCTGGTTTTGGGTGTTTTTATCTTTTATTTTGACTTCTTTTGACTTGCGTTGGGGAGTGTGCAGTCCCTCTCTTCTTGGTCTCCTTAAATTGTGACCCTATGCTAAATCTGCTTCTTACATAATTTGACATCTCTTGCTCTCTCTTCCTGATGATAGATCACGTAGTGTGATTCGAAATGTTGATGAAAAATCTCTACACAATCTATTCCAGAAAATCAACATTATAAATCATGGATTGTGGAAATCTGATTGCATTAATTGATACCCTTCATGGGAGGGAAATTTGTTTCAAGTCCAAACAGCTGGAGATGTTAAGGATCAAACTGATGAAAAAAGTTGCAGATTTGGCTTTCCTTAAACGTTGTCGTGATTCGAAGCTCATCCCCTCTTTTATCAGCATTAGCCACCACTTGTGGAGTGTGTTTACCGAGCATATCTTCTTCCGTGCGAGTCTCGCTCTCCTTAGATCTGTTATCCAGTCCACGAGGAGATCTATCAATACTCTGAATGCCAGGCTGCTCCCTCTCCATCTTGAGCTTGCTTCCTCTTTGCGTCCAGATATTTGGATCCGACTGGACACGTCATCTCATGCCAAAGCTTTGGGGCGTCAGAAGGTATGCATCACCAGGCAAAAAAATAAATTTGAAAGGCTGGCTCACAAGTTCGTTCACAATCACGGGATCTCTGCTTCTTTTGCTCCCTTGAGCTCCCCCTCCTGCGTGTTTGGTTCTGCACGTCACCAGCCTTCTTCTACTCGTGGGGGGGATGATAGTTCGTCTCTGGGCTTGCATCCAGTACACCTCTCGCCCACCTCTGCCGCTCGGGGGGACCCCACATTGCAGTCACGACCCTGGCAACCCAACGTTTCAGGTGTTATTGGTGAACAGCATGCGATACCGCAGCATGAGAAGTCTCAATCTGTCCCTTCTCGCCGGCATCCATCTTGTTCTCATGTTGGGGATGTGGTGCAGTCTCATATCCCGACTGATGTTCTCCAGTCTTCCACCTCTGCTACGTTTGAGGCCTCCTCAGTGCAGACGTCTGAGGTTATAGGTGGCGCGGCGGATGTTCCTGTGAAGCCAAGCCCGCAACAGCACTCGTCTTCGGTGCAGGCGTTTGAGGTTATGGGTGGCGCGGCGGATATTCTCGCGCAGCCAAGCCCACTGCAACATTCGAAGTCACCCCGCCAGTTCTTGGATCTCCATGCCGTCGGCACATGCGCTACTCTGCCTCGTGACTTCCCTTTGGACGTGGTTCAGCTCGGCTCTCCCCCGCAGTCGTTAGGTCCTCAACGACTAGTTTCTCCCAACGGGCATTCTTTTGATGCGCCAGGTACATCCTCTTCTCCCTTGTCTTGTTTCATTAATGCCGCCCCTGCTGTTTCACCTTTGACCTCTGCTCCTCGAGCCCCTCCAAGCTCTGCTCCTCCCCGCTTGTCCTTGGATGATGTGACCTGCACTTTTTGTCATCCCGCCACCCCTTCTCCACCGTTGCCATATGTAGCTCTGTTCGATGGGAGTAATGGTCGTCCTTCCATTCCCTCCCGCACCCTTGCCTCTCCTTTGGGCCCCACTTCCCCACGGAGTAGGATTATGAAGGAGATGAACGGGGGTGCTCCTCCCTCCTCACAGTCTCCCTCGTGGGGATCCTCACCGCGTGTTCCTCTTTCTTCTCTTGGGCCTTGTCCCCCCTCCCGTCGTCTTGTTGCTCCGATATCCTCTTATTCAGTGTCCAACTGGGAGAGCAAATTAGTCGTCAATTTATCTGACGCCACTCTCGACCCCCACTCTTTCAAATTTTTGAAGCGGGGCCTCAATTTTGCGATGGCACCTCGCAGCATACCTCGAGTTGATTTCCTCATTGAGATTGAGTTGCTGACATCATCAGACAGGATTGTGCAGTCGCCCTCAGGCGGGCCAAACCACCGAGGGGCAACATCCCCAAGGTTGAGCTTCTTGCTTTCAAAAGCTTGTTGTGCCATAATGACCTAGCAATCATCAAAGCTGACAAGGGCAATGCCACGGTCATTATGAACAAACAAGACTGCGTCTCCAAGATGCTAGACCTCCTCTCCGACTCTACTAGCTATAAAACCTTATCTCGTAACCCTTGTGGCAAAATTTTAAAAAAAGTCAAAGGGCATGTCTTGGCCTCTTCTTTTGATGATGACATCAAGAAAAAGTTGGTTCCCTCCAAGGAAGTTACTCCTCGTATCTATGGGCTCCCAAAAATCCACAGGGGGGGCATCTCGCTTAGACCGATAGTTGACGCTATAGGTTCCCCCACGTATCCCTTGGCTGCTCATTTGGCCAAGCTAATCTCTCCTCTGATAGGCAATTCTGATTACTTTGTTAAAGACTCCGCTCACTTTGTGCAATTCATCAAGGATGCTCGACTTGATGCCAATGATGTCCTGGTAAGCTTTGACGTGGTCTCTCTCTTCACGAAGGTCCCTATCCCCGATTCCATTGAAATCGTGAAGCGCAAGACCAATGCGGAGATTGCCAGTCTGGTCGAGCTTTGCCTCAGGTCAACCTTTTTCTCCTTTCAAGGAGTCATCTACGAGCAAGTTGATGGTGTGGCCATGGGCTCCCCTCTCTCCCCTGTCATTGCCAACCTGTATATGGAGCATTTTGAAGAGGTGGCCCTTCGTTCCTTTCCTCTTCAACCTAAATGGTGGAAAAGATATGTAGATGATACTAACATTTGTTGGCCTCATGGGCTAGACAAGTTAGAAGAGTTCCACCAGCACATCAACAATTTGACGCCCTGCATTTATTTCACCAAAGAGCTAGAGTCTAGCAACCAATTGCCTTTCCTTGATGTTTTGCTCATCAAGAAATCAGATGGCTCCCTCGGCCGTCGTGTGTTTAGAAAGGCCACCCATACCGACCTATACATTCATCCGTCATCCCACCACCATCCTAGCCATAAAACTAGCACTCTCAAGACCCTGGCCCTAAGAGCCTATAGGATTTGTGATGTTGATCATCTAAACCTTGAGCTCAACCACCTTCGCCAAGTATTTTGGCTGAATGGTTATTCTTCTAGGCAAATTTCTAGGGCCCTAAACCAAGCTAGGTCCCTCTTCTTTGCCTCCTCGCCCCCTTCTCTTCCCCCCCCTCGTACTATGTTTGCCTCCCTCCCTTTCGTGGAAGGCATTTCCCATAAGATTGCCAAGATCCTGTCCAAAAATGGGTTACATGTTGCTTTCAAGCCCCTCTTCAAGCTCAAGAATCGTGTCCCACAAATCAAAGACCCCATAGATTCGTTCGCCAACTTAGGGGTTTACAAAGTGGTCTGCTCGTGTGGTACACCCTATATTGGCGAAACAGGCCACTCATTCCACACCCATATCAAGGAGCATGTGGCTGACATTAGACACGATAGGGTTTACAAATCGGCGCTTGCTGAACACTCCTCCTTGACCAAGCATCACATATGTTTGGAGGACACGCAAATCATTTCCCACGAGGACAACTATTTTAAGAGGAAGCTTAAAGAAGTAGTTGAAATTATTAACCACCCCATCAACCTCAATCGTGATTATGGATGGCTTCTCAACCCCTCGTGGCATCCTCTGGTGACTTATGCGGAGTAACACCCTCATTGCATTGGTTCAACTCTTTCTCTCTCCGTCTGTCTTGCTTTGCTGCTCCTCTCTCCTTGGTTCTTGTCCTCTCTCCCCCTCTCCTCTCCTCGGGTGCCTGGCACATTACCCCAGGTTGGCCACTTCTTCTTTTGTGTCTTTGGTGTTTCTTCTTTCTCTTCTCTCCTCCGCATTATCTCCTGGCATTTCTAGTTTTCGTCCCTTCATGTGGGGTCGATTCCCTTGTTACTTTTGCGCTGGTTGGTTTCATTTATATATTTGTCCTTCATTCTCTTGCTTTGTGGTATCTTTTGTAACCAGTTCCTGGCATGGGTTGGGGATGGGGGTTGTTTATTATTTTTTCATTTATTTTTGCGTTGGTCTTCTTCTTGTCGTGTTGTGTGCACATTATATATAGACATACATATATATATATATATACATATATATAGACACATACATACATATATATATATATATATATATTTATATATATAGATACATACATATATACATATATATATTCATATATATATATATATTTATGTATATATATATATATAGACATATACATTTGTATATATACTTTATTATATATACATTAAAATAAATAAATAAATAAATATATATATATATATATATATGTTTCTTGGTGCCACCTGTTTGTTTTTGTTTAGCTCGTTGTTATATTTATGGCTCGCCTAGTCGTTAGTGTATATGGTTATTTATATATTTTCTTTCAATTTCTATTTTAGGAGGGGAGCTCTTTGATATTTGGACGCTTGTTTATTTTATCCGCTTACATACTTACATAAGCATATAGTTTGAGAGGTGTTTGTTCTATTGTTTTAAAATTTTTTCTTTTATTTTATCTTTTTATTATTTTTTTGGTTATTCCCCCGCATTATTTGTTAGTACTTTTTATTACTAATGGGTAGTCTTTCTAAAACACCCTCTAAACATGTACGCATCAAATCATTTATAATGGTCTCTAGTGTTGCTTTCTCTTTATGTCTGGGGTGGTTTTGTCTCCCCCATGCTGGTTTTGGGTGTTTTTATCTTTTATTTTGACTTCTTTTGACTTGCGTTGGGGAGTGTGCAGTCCCTCTCTTCTTGGTCTCCTTAAATTGTGACCCTATGCTAAATCTGCTTCTTACATAATTTGACATCTCTTGCTCTCTCTTCCTGATGATGGATCACGTAGTGTGATTCGAAACGTTGATGAAAAATCTCTACACAATCTATTCCAGAAAATCAACATTATAAAATCACTTGTTAGGATGTTTTAGCATAGATCTCGTGGTTAGCTCTAGTAGCCTAATTAAAGATCAAATCTATACTATGTCCTTCTTGATCCTCTTTGATTTGATATGTCAATGTCGTTTCCTCTATCCTTTGTTCTTCTCAAACTAATTCTACAATTCGCTCTCTACAACTTCCAAGTCTCCATGAATGCTCTGCTTTTTACATGTAAACTTCACTTATTCTTCTCCTTTAGTTCCTTACATGCTTATTTTAAATTTTAGGGTTTTTTCCTTCTTAAGAAGACTAGAAGATTTAGGGTTAGGTATGAATCTATGGCTAAGATTCATCCTTTTTACCACTTAATCCTCCCCTTTTTTTGATTGGCTACATGTAATTACATAGGGAATCTACATATAGATTCATCCTTATCTTGAAGATATAGTATTCTATCCTTAAGTCAGCTAAAAAAATGGTTTATATAGTTGTTTGTGCAATCACAAACAAATATGTCAAATTTGTGTTGCTCAACACTTAAGGTTGTTGATGCTTGACACATACTTTAATTCTATCTTTGACTCAGTACTTGAATTTCTCAACATCTACTATTTGCTTAGCACTTCAATCACTCAGCATATATTGTTTGCTCGACACTTGAGTGACCCGACACATGAGTGACTCAGTACTCATTGCAACCTAGCATAGTTTGTATTTACATATCATACTTGGCATACATTACTAGTTCAATATGAACTTAGTAAATGGCTTAAGTGTGTTAACACTCAGTCAAAACCAATCTAAGATCAACATAAGGAAACTTGGTAAGGGTCATCTTTTTCTTGTGAGTCATTGTTTAGTTCTAGACATTATTGGAAAAGTTTTGGCTGGCAAATATCCTCCTCTAGTGTTGACCAATTGACAAAAGGTAGGGGGTATGCTTCAATATTTTCAACATAAATTGAGTCAACTACCTCTTCATTCATTTCCTTAATGACTCTTGAGATTTTGAGTTGAAGATTAAATATCTAATTTTATTCAAAGTAATCCTCAACCACAATCTTCTCTTGACTTCATAATCATCTTGGTAATCTGCCCAGTGATCTTCAATTTGAGGAATCTGGGAGAAATATGAATGCATCTAAAAATACTTTGATGCAATATCTTGACTATCAAAGCTTGAACGAGGAGCATAGGATAAGAGATTCATAATTTCAATGTCCACTCTTAGGCTTAGGGAATCTTGAGGAGATTTATATATGTATTTCCCAACTTCTATTGGAAAGGTATAACTAGAGCCTTTTTGGGCTTTGCAAATTTTCTCAACCTCTACTAATTGCCTACATACTTCAACTAATACACAATGGTCAAGCCAATGCCAAGGAAATCTTAAAGGTTTTCCTTCATATCCTCCAATCCGCAAGTAAGTGAACTTTTGAAACTAAATGAAGAAAATACAAAAAATGTTGACTAATAGAGTTGCTTCCTTTGTTAGTCTTTCATTCTCTTTCCCCTAGAGTTAAAACACTAGTTTTTCTAAAAAGGTATCTTGAACTCTCTTTAAACATTCTGGGTTTTTTATCTTTCTATAATAAAGGGTAGTATTCATAGATGGGCATGTTGTGGTTTCACACCTAGTGAGGGATGCCTTTCCATTCTCTCACATAAGATAGAATATAAAATAGATATGATGACATAAAAAAAAAGAGTTTGCAGATACTTGAGAAAGCTCTTCTTGCAATCTTGTTATTATAATATCAACTGAATCAATTATCTTA
Organism: Cupressus sempervirens; assembly: GCA_028749045.1. Classification (NCBI taxonomy): domain Eukaryota; kingdom Viridiplantae; phylum Streptophyta; class Pinopsida; order Cupressales; family Cupressaceae; genus Cupressus; species Cupressus sempervirens. Next base: position 827,558,139 of record CM053793.1, read on the forward strand.
TCCTTTCCTAGAATAGTTTGGATGAAAAAGTAAATCTAGTTTTCTCAATGGAAGACATGTGATTTCCCTTTCACTCTATTTAGCAAGGTTATGATATATTTACTTTATGGGATCATATGATCTCTGGTCAAAGGATGTGGAAGACATGAGCCACCTCTTTTAGGCTTGAGTAACTACCTCTTGGCAATTACATTATTTTACTTGTTGGCATTGGTAGTGAATTGGGCATAGGATGAGTTGATAGTCCAATCCTCATAAACTTCATGTGGAGGAATTATCAACACACCCAATACAAAAACTTTGTTTACATAGACCAAGACTTTACCACTGTATGTGTGGATACACCTTTCAACAACATTAGGAAAACTGGAGGCTTGCAATTACCTACTCACTGAGACCTTTTCAAAGATTGACCCAGGTTTTGCATTGGAGAATCTAGTCACTAACTTACCAATGTCCTCATTATCCAGGAATATATATTTAATCTCAGGTAAAAAATTACTTATGGTAGGTAATTTTTCTTTCTTAGGTAATTTGTAGCAAAAATCAACCATGAACGACTTGGGGTTGATTGGAAATGAGTCGAGAAAAGACCAAAAGAAAATTTATAGACAAACATTCAATATGTAGAAAAGAAACAACCTATAGAAATAAAATAGAGGACTCATCATGTTGACTGTATAAGAATTGCTAATACTATGCCCTATTTCTATCTCCTTTTATCACTAGAAAAAACATAATTCTTACCTTAAACAAAAAAGGTAAAATGAATGAAAAGAAAACAACCTTTTAAGGCATACAACTTGGAGAGAAAAGCTTGTGGATGGAAAAGAGAATAATTGAAAATACAAGGTACTTTCCATCATTAAATGTTCTTTCAATTCTAGACATACTGAAGTATACCTTTTCATCATTACCATTAATTACCAATAAATTTGTATCCATCACACGGGCTTCAAAAATGAAGAAAAATATTTTGTACTACCACTTGCTTGGACACATGTCTCGGCCTGTGAACTATGAAAAATTGAACTACTTATCAACAATTCCATGTTCAAGTTCATGGGTCTTAAAATATTGGAACTGATGCTCATGATAAAACAAAACTCTAACAAGTGAACTATTGAACTTGAACATAAAGTGTTTAAGGTTCAACTTCAATAATGGGAAACAAGGTCTAATGTTTGACAACTTAACTTGAGTCTAATTGGACCCGACACTTTAAAGCTATGAACTAATGAACTATGATCCTTTGAACACATCATATTCAAAGTTCATGTTTAACCTAGGGTTAATGCTAAGGATGCAATATTTTAAGAGGAAGAAGTCTATAAGCTCTGCACTAATGAACATCTTGACTTCTTGGTTCATGCTAAAAATTTGTTTACAATATGAGGGTTTTATTTTGACATGTGAAAAATAGGTGTGATATGGAGCATTCATGGATAAAAGGGTGTACCATTCTAGTTGGATCTTCAGGGGTAGAAATGTGACTATAGGATCAGTATCTAGGTGGAAGGTAGTTTAGTGTAGAACTTGATTAGTCCCCAATTGAGAGACTGTTTATTTTTGGTGACTAATTAGGAAAACATTGTACACTTTTCATAAGTAATTTTTCTTGAGTTGAATCATCAACCATTTTTCAAGGTTGACTCATCAAGTATGTTTAACTTTTAAGCAAACATAAGTCATGTAATATTTTGTTAGGTTTAGGGTTTTTTTAAGTAAATATATAGATTATTATAGTGGTATTGAGCTACAAAGGAGATTGAATATTTTAAAAGATTGAAGTTACTAGATAATAATATCATACTCTCTTTTTAGTGGATTTATCCCATGATTGGGTGAACTATGTGTAGGAAAAAAAGTCTTCAAATTGTATGTTGCCATTGATATTAAACAAATATTAGTATTAATCGAGTACATTTAGTATCAACCAAAAATTAGATAACAAAGGAAATTAAATATCAACTAAGTAGTTAGACAATAAGGAACATTTAGTATTTGTCAATTTCATTTAGGAAATGAAGAAACCATAGTGTCAATTGAGTGGTTAGGCATCAAAGGAATCATAGTGCTAACTAAGTGATTAATCATAGTATTGACTGAGTATTAGAAGATTACACTTGTTAATTAGTTAACTAATTGGGGCTGACTAGTTGGTCATTTAATGATTATTTGAAAAGGTATTCAAGACAACTTAACAAAGCTTATGATATATAGGAAATTTCAAGAAGTGTGCATGTATGGAATAAGATGGACATGCAGTTGAAGAAAAAGGAAAAGAAGCCAAGTGTGGAAGATAAGCAACAAAGAATGTTCTAATCATCAAGGATCCATAGGTTAAGAAAAAATAGAGATATGAATCTACAAGAGAAGTTGATTCATAAATTAGGTCAAATTACTGTTACCTTCTAATCATTGTAGCAGTGAAGAAATCTCCTAATTGAGATGACTTAATAGTCAAATTGTAAATCCTATAACAAGGTGACATTTCAAGATTGAAGTATCTGAATACCTCTAACCAAACCATTCCTAACAAGGTAAACTAAATTATTTAGCAAGGTCATGTTAGAAATGCTTTAGAATAACTGAGAGGGGGCAGGGCGGGGGGGGGGGGGTGTGTGAATCAATTATTCAAGGTCCAAATGTCCTGATATAACTTTATAGTGTGCCCATTTAAACTAACCATGCATCCAAGCTAAAAATTCATCTTATCAAGATACTAAAAAATCAACATGCAAGAATAAGACATGAAAGATCAACACATAACACAGTGATTTATGTGGAAACCCAATTTGGGAAAAACCACTAGTAACATGCTACTCAATTCTCACTCTTCTGAAGTGATGCCCTGTGAAAGGCCTACCCTGTTAAAGGCTACAATACAATATTAAATGTGACTTGGTTAAATGATTTTGACCACCCTATTAGAAGTGGGCTTGGTTAAAGGACTTTAGAACATTCACTTGGAATGTCACCTTGTTAAAGGGTTTACAAAATGGTTGTTAAACCAACCTAAGTCCATAGGATTTTACCCTAACTGATACAATTGTTAGAGAGTAATAATAAGTTCTTTTGATTTGGTATAACTCACAATATAACTTGCAAATTTTAGATCTCAATTTAGTTCACAAATTTGCTTGGCTTTTAGTCTCTACAACTCTGACAGCTTGTCCTCCTTTCAAGCTTTGTCTCCTTGAGTCTCTATGCTTGTTGTGCTACTACAATCACCTCTATGGTCACCTATCAAAGTAGAGTCTATTGAGGCAGAGTCTATATTCTCTTTTCTTCCTTCTTGATGCCTTCTCATTCACACCACATACTCTCTCCAACCAACCACTCTTTCTTCTTCACCTATAACTCCTTAAATAGAAGTTTGGAATACTTCTCCTACTCTAAACTTTCCACTCTTATTTTTGGTTTAAATGGATTAGGTAATATTCAATGAATCTACCCTTTATCTTGTTTCTTCTAGAAACATCATGCAAAATCCACCTGTATTCACCCAAAAATGGTTTACCTAAAATTCTATGCCACTAGTTCATCATTCTTATCTTTCATCTAGTTCCTAAACTTCAAGATAACAAACTTAGCTCAGATTTGGTGAATCTTTGACTTTTCAAATAATGCAGCAGCTTGACACTATTGAATTTATGATGCTTGACACATATTGTGTTACTCAGCATCTATTGTGGATTCACTCAGTATCAACTAAGTTTTATTGATGCTCAATACCTATTACATTTTTGTCTAGCTCGGCACCTGAACTTGCTTGGCACCTTCCATTTTACTCAACATACACTAGATTTTGCATTTTATTGACACTTACTGATAATCTACTCGACATGAACTAACTTGCTCAAAACCCACTAATGAATTTAGTCAAGCTTTGTAAACAACTTTGTTATTGTTAGTCTCCAATTGGTTTTGACAATTGAGTTTCAACACACTTAACCAATTCTCAGGATGATGCTAAGTATAGAAGCTAAGCTATAGTGTGTGCCGAGCCAAAGAATTCAATAGGTGCCGAGTGAACTTTAGGTGCCTAGTGAACTTCAAGTGCTAAGTGATAAGTAATGTTGAGTCACTATAGATGCCAAACAAAGTATAGATGCCAAGTGAAACAAAATTACTATAGGAGCCGAGTGAGACATAATTCCTATGTGTGTCGAGCATCAACAACTAGTAAGTGTCAAGTAACACAGAATCAACATATGCGTTTATGCCTTCACAAACTTAGATGTAAACCATTTTTTTTTGAGGCAACTCAGGATGAATCTCAAAGGATCTTGAAGATAAGATCGAATCTTTTGAATTACCTATGTATCAGAATACAACCAATAAGAAAAATGGAGAAGGCATGCAACCAATAGGAAAAGTGCAAGAATTGAACAGGAAACAAAGAGAAAATATTGATTGTAGATTCATACCTAACCTTAAGTCTTCAAAGCCTTAAAAATGAGGATGAAACCCCATTGTATGTGTGGATGAGAGAAGTGTATGGGTGAATTATAGAAAAGTGTAGAGGGGTGTAAAGAATTAGAAAGAATAGAACAACATTGCAAAATTTAGTTGATCAAGAATAGAGTATTAGAATTTTAGGAAGATCAAGCAATGATCAGATCAGACAAGAGTAGAATGAGGATTTGGAATCAGCAACTGACGATTGCAAGTCATCAGGTCAAGACTTTCTAATACTCTCTAGCCATTGTATTAGGAATGAAAATCCTATGATGATAGGTTGGTTTAATAGCCATGTTGTAAGCCTTTAAACAAGGTGCTAAATCCTTTAACAGGGTAACATTCCAAGTGAATGTTTGTAAATCCTTTAACCAGGTTACTTTTAACAGGATGTAAAGTCTTTAATAGGATAGGCCTTTCATAGGGCAGACCATTGGAAGTGGTCAAACTTTGTAACCTTGAATAGTTACATATTGTTGCAATGATACTTTGTGGGTATCATTCCCACCCCAATTTTACCTTCTCATTTTGGAAGGTTTCTGGGTTACCATATTCTTGTGTTATTTGTTTTCATGCATGTCTTTACTTTCGTGTTTCTTATATGAATTAGATGCATGTGAATGTTTTTAGCTAAAAGGTTTTGAAAAGGTTAAATTCAATTACTTTTGATTCACCCCCCCTCTCAGAAGTAAATCTTCCCACTTTTAAATTCCAACAATTGATATCATAGCCAAGTTCTCACAAGGAGGAGCCTTATGGCTTGGAGAAAATATTTGGAAATGAAAGTCTACAAACTTGGGAAAATCATAGAGAATCAGGAAATTGATATACAACTTGCTCTACACACTTTGGAAGAAGCTAGAGAGGAACTGAGAAAATCCTTAAAGAGAAGAAGAGATATTTACATAGCTAAGAATGATACACAATACAAGGAGATTGACACCTCAAAACTATTTGCAAATGGTGATTTCAAAGAGTTTGATGCAACAATAATAGACCTAATGGAGAATAATAGAGCTCAAGAAGAAGAAATTGAAACACTCAAGCTTGAACAAGAGTCACAAGCCATGATACTTTGTGAGGTGACTGAACAAAAGAAAAGAGCCATTGAAGATAAGGCTATGTTAGAAGAAGACAAGAGAAATCTTACCAAAAGACTAGAAGAAAAGTCAATTGAGCTTGCAATAATTTCAAACATGCAACTAGACACCCTAAGCTAGATGATGAATGTACATCATGAATTGAATGTCAAGGATATTGAGATCTCTACACTAAAAATGCAAAATGACCTAAAAAGAGAGAAGGAGATTGCAGAGAGCTTCAAAAAACCTAATGAGGCCATCAAGTACTTTGAGTAGCTGCTAAAATCACCAGGGGCTAGCAATGATACTTCAAGACTAGGATTCACTAGCATTGAACAAGGAAAGTCTTCCAAGACTACAAAAGAAAGGAGTAACAAAGGTAAGAACACTAAACATACTTGTTATTTTTATGGTAAAAAAGGACATACCTCTAATGTATGTAGGAGCAAGAATTCCCATCGACATGACAAACCTAAGAATGTGAGTCATTGTCATAAGTGCAAAAAGTAAGGACATCAAGCACATCACTATAGGACTGGGACTATCAGAACACCAAGATTTGAAGGTCACTATTGTAATTGCAAGAAGTATGGATATAGATCTTTTGAGTGCAGATCAAAGCCTATGTGGACACCTAATCAGCCAACAAGGGGAATTAACCATGGACATCACTATAATTGGGACTACAACACCATGTATAGTTGTCATTACTATCAGGAATATGGAAACATTCCTAAAAATTGCATAAGAACACATTTTAGAGGAAACTATAGTAGATGGTTGAGTCAAACCACATGTTTCAGTTGTTTGAAGACTGGTCATATCAGTAGGAATTTCCCAACAAGGTCAAAGGCATCAAATTCAAAGAACAACAAAAGTAAAGACAAGGTAGATGTTGAACACATCAAATGAGAAACGAATAAGACATGGAAGAAGAAAGCTGGGTGTAGCATATCAAATAAAGGGATCACTTTACCTAATAGGTCAAGTGGTCACACTTCATCAAACTAAGTAAGAGAAGGCATGAGGGACTAATTTACAAAGCTTTATCATACATCAATTCCTAAATAAAAGAATACTAAAAAGAAGAGATCAACATGAATAAAGATGAAAAGTTAAAATTTCAAGATTTTTCAAGTGTTACCAAGTTGCCCCTAGATACCAAGTAAAATCCCAATACATGCCAAGTTAATTGTCAAAGACAGTAGAGGCCGAATGATTAGTTGTAACCAAGTAATGTAGAAATCTTAAAGAAGCTGAGTGGACAATTGTAAATGCACTAAGCATTAAATGCTATGAAAATAGGGTATATTATCACATTTTGAATCACTTTTCTTCATTGTGAACGAAGAGAAAAGATGAAAAAGAGTACAAAATGACCTCAAAGTAGAGAATCTAGCATTTTAAGCAGATTTCAATAGTGATTCAACACAATTTCATCAAATTCAAGGAATTTACATTTGTGCCGAGTTACATAGTTTCATATTTTCTTTGTGTTCAAAACCTAGATCATACAAATGGCTTCTAGCTCTAGGAAAACATAGAAGGAACCGTTTGAGGTCCAACTAGTGTCTAATGAAGTGAAACAACTAGATTTCGAGCCAATATCTAAAGTGACATATAAAAATGACCCAACCGGAGCCCTATCTATCATACCCCCTGATGGTACTCAAAATTGCATTCCTGTTTTGAGTGCCTATTCCAAATTTTGAGTCACTTTGAGCCCCCTATGAATGCTTTTCATACTTATGTACCTAGCTATTTTATTAAGGTCCAAGAGGTGTTTTATATTTCTAAAACCTTTCATTCAACGTATGCATGTGTTTTGTAATGATCAAGTGACATCTTGGGTCATTCTATGAAGTTTTGTTTTGAGCTAGTGTCATTTTTCATAATTTTGCACTAGTGTCAAACAATATTTAGTAGCCTGGTTTGCCTTTGAATATCTTTTACCTGGTTAGGATTCATGACTTGCCACTTTGAGAATGTTTAGTATGCATACCAAAGAACTTATGTTTCAATTTTCAAGTCATTTTGACATGTTTTGACTAGGTTTTTAATGTCTCAAAGTTGGGCAGTTGCCTCTGTTGTAAATTTGCATATTGTTCATAATTCTAGGTAGCCCTATTTGACAAGCTATAACTTTTGACTAGTTGACCCAAATAAGAAAATTCATTTTGCATCATATTCTAGGGATCAGACACTTCATATGTTCCAATTTTGAGATCATTATAAATCCATTTGATTAGTTTGCTAACATGATTAAAAACCCAGTTTACATTGTTTTGTTATGACTAAGGTATCCAGATTGATCCGTACCCCTGTTTGGCACGTTATAACTTTGATCCCATGATTGGTAAGCCAAAATAGATTGTACTATCATTTTTTGTCCTAGAAATACTTGAAGTATGCCAATTCTCAAGTCATGAAAAATCCATCTGCATACTTTCTTATGTTTATCCGTTTACCAAAAATTACTTTTTGACACATTTCCCAGTTAAAATTCCAAGTGCCTATTTTCAAAAATTTGCCAAATTCGTCCTATTATTTGTCACAAGACCTAATGATGGATTCTTATCCTTTAAATGGTAAAGAACCTATAACCTATTTTTTAGAACCCCAAGTGATCAATAACCCAATTTATAATGCCAAATCTGAGCCCAGATTATGTTTTTTAACACTATTTGCCTGCAGGATAATTGGAGTACGGATGTTTTGCGATTAAAATATTTTGATTGGAAATTTTTCATGGGCTGAGAATTTGCAGTATGGTAGAGCATTTAGGATTGGATACTAATGCCGATTTTCGTGGCCTCATTACTTGATTGAATCAATTTTTAAGGCCAACTGGAGGGCCTCCAAATACAAATTTCATAGTGGTTCGAAAATGATTAAAATGGAGTTTTAAAGTGATATTCCAGTGATTGTTTTTAATTCCAATCATTACAATGGGGTCATGGGATAAATATGAGGATGCTAATTGTTTGAAAGAAAAAAAAAATTAGTCAGACCCGCTTTGGGGTCTGACTAATTTCTTCAAGCATGGGTGATTGTGAATATCAAATAAATGTTATCATGATTCAAATTATTTGAATGCATGATCATAGTTATCAAATATAGAGGAGGGATTCAAATGAAGATAAAATGGGGTAAATAGAGACACATCACGTAAAGGAGAAGGGCAAATACCCATGATCACAATAGGGCATTAAAATACAGCTAGAGCAAACAAAACAAAGAAAACCATGGAATAAGATACATCCAAAACTTCTTGAGGATTGAGGAAGGAGAAAATTCCAACATAAAATAGATGATCACCATAATATGGAGGGTCTACGCCATCAAGGCAATCCATGTGCATAAAGGGGGCAGCCCATGGCAAGTGCTGCTACATACAAAGGGAAAATAAAGCATCTATAGGCTCAACCTACACCCATGTTGAAAGGAATGGTCCCTTTTTAAAACAAAAAATAAAGCATATCCATGAGCAATGTTCTCAACTGCAACCAAGGAGGCAACAAAATAAAAAGTGAATGCTATATCCATGGTAGGTAAACATTGGCATCTCACGATTTGGTAGGAGTTTTGGGATGGAGGAGCTTCACAATGCTGGAGATGCCATCATTTTCATAGCTCACACACAAAAAAAGTAGCAACCCACGTTTTTGAAGCCCATGGATTTCTCTAGGGGCAGTCTCACATTTTTGAAGCAAGGCAGTAAAGAATAGGGAAGACCCACATCTATGCCTGCTGGGAAGACTCTATGTACAAGTTTGAAGGCACTACACAAGAGGAAGACCATGTATGGGATCTTTGCACCAAGCAAGAACCGCAACATACACTAAACATGCATCCACCATAGCCAAGGATTCAACAAGCATGTAAATGAGGAGAAGAGTTAACTTTAGCATTATCTCACATTGGATATGCAAAAGTTTTTGTTAATGTTTTAAACAAATGCTACACTACGTGTTAGTATCTAAAGAGTCCATGCTATTGGACAAGTGTGAAGCTTGTTGGAGGGCCCCATCTAACCAACGAACATGTATAGTCAAAGTAGTTTTGATCAATTGTAAGATTGGGGGGCTAGCCTTGCATGTTATGCAATGTTATGATAGTTTCATAGAGTCATAGGTGGAAAAATAAAGGGCCCCAATCATACGATTGTCATGGGATCAGGGGATAATTTTTGAAGTCTTGCTGCTCCGACTACCATAGGATCAGGAGGTGATTTTCATTGTGCTACAATATCATGAAAATCGTAAGATCAGAGGGGTCAAATTTGAGCCCCAAGATACTATGAGGGGAGTTTAAAAAGATTAATATATTAAATGTATATTAATGTGGTCAGTATAAGCCCATCATATTATTAGAAATTGAGATTTTCCAAAGTGAGATGTTACAAAATTTGTGAGCTTGCTGAAAGATTGGAGAAAGAAGATTTCAATGGTAAGATAATATGATGAATTCATAATTTTCAAATGTTATAAAGATAAATGTTCCCCCCCCCCCTGGATATGATGGTCCAATGGGAATCCACCAAGTGGCACTGATTGATTGGGAAAATAAAATGATTATAAAAACAAAATTCAGAGATGTTCTCAATGCATGAAATTTCAAAATGGAAAGATTTGAAAGATTTTTAAGTTTTTATATAGTTTTAACTATATAAATTTTTAAATTTTTAAATTTTAATACTTTGATCAGTCTAGGAGCTAGATTTTTGATTTGGTCTCAAGGGCACCATTTTTATCTAAAATGTATAGTGTAATATATTGATGAAACCAACAAAGAATGAACTTTCCATTTTTGTAGTCAGATTTTGTGCAGGTGTTTATAGGAAGCAGCTACAAGAGGTTTTATGATTTTGGGGGTTTCTTAGTGAAATTTTCATAATTATGTTTCCAAGTTGATTTGATATTAGATTTTGATCATATTATATCAGTTTTGACTTTATCAACAACTTTGAGGGTGATCTGATGGTTTCAAATGCAATTGGTTACAAATTATGTTTTTGGCAACAATATAAGATGAATTTCACAGCAAGAAGCAGAAGTGACATGTTAAGATCAGATATGAAGCTTCAGTACAGTTTATGATGAATTCCTGATATTTTCTCCATGAGATATTTTGTAGATTATTAAAAGGGGATATATCAAATATTTTGGCATCATTGATTGTTTTAATTGCCAGTAGTTGAAGGAAGTTTAGTTTCAACAACTACAGTTTGAAGACATTTCTAGGGGGATAGATGCCAATTTCAGATTATAGACCCATAAATATCTTCTCTCCTATATATCTTCCTTTTCTTCTCTTTGTAAGGGTTCCAATTTTTGGATATTTTTCATTATAGTGTAACTACTTTGTGCTTCCAATTTGGTTGAAATCCTTTCCCTTTATTGTGATACAAAATTTTCTCAGTATTCCTCTATTATGAACAACAACATTACAATTCTTTGGAAGCATTTTGCATATATAGTCAATTCTTGGTGTTCTTTTCTGAATTTTGGCATATAGATGATGTATTAGTTTCAAGGAAATTAATGCAAGAGCTTCATTTCTTTTAGTTTCATTCTTATTCTCGTCTCCTTCTTTTGTTATTTGCAATCTTTTGTGTTTGAGAACTAAGAGCTTGAACTCAGTTGCAATCCCTTAAGGTTGCATGTCAGGATGAATTTTCTATTGGAACAAAGATCCATGTAAATGCTTGTTTACATTGACAGGGTTACATGTTACACTAGGAGGATTTCATAGTAAGTATGAGAGTTTTATGAAGAAAAATTTCTATTTGTAAGTCAAATAGATAGATCATATGTCTTAGTATATGAGTATACTTCAAGTATTGATCTAAATGTTAACATTTAGTTGATGCCCAATGGATAAGAGACTGGTTAGCTTGGAGGTTACATGTTCTCTATTGTTGCATACTTGGGTTATGCTGAGATCCAAATTATCAATTGAAAACATTTCCCTTTATGTTTAAGAATTAAAAGAGTTTTCCCTCACTTGATTTATTAGATTTATGTGCTCTGTCATTAGCTTTTTCACCCATGAATGCTTGCACAAACATAGAAGATTAAGGGATTTTATCTATTTTCCAGATTCAGTTGTATTCCTCTACACTGGTACCATATAAAGAATCTAAGGTCCACCTACCTAGGTCTTACAGAGCCTAAAGAAGAAGAAGAAGGAATTATCCTTCTAGTTGGCCCAAGACTATAGTCAAGTGCATCCATCATAGGAATTTTCTAACCTTAGATGTATTGGTCTAGTTTCTAGGTTATTTCCAAAACTATTAAATCAGGAGCCAACAAAATGGCAACTCTACTAGGGACTCTGTGAAGTAATTCACTGTTAAAAGGACAAGAATCTCTGGTGTAAAATTATATATTTAAGTCCTATACTTTGGCATGGTTTTTCCCATCCGAGTCACCAACAAAATGGTGACTCTACTGGGGAGTATTGTAATTTCAAGGTGATTCAATACAATTACAAGAAAACCATGTGTAAAGTTTGTTATTAGCAGCAAGGTCATGCTTCCCAGTGATATTTTTATCTAGGACAGTAGTAGCTTTGAAGGTTGAAGAAATATTGTATTGTCACTAGTGATTCCATCATCAGTCAATTCAGCTAGAAGTGCTTTCAAAGTGCTATTGTGTTTAGAGTCGTGGGTGAACAAGCATGGTTTGTTTTCTATTTTTCAAGATTGTAAATCTATAAGAGTGTTTTGATGATCTATTTTTTTCCTACCATTGAAAGTATGCTTTAGATTTTGTCAAGTAACAAATCTTGTTTTGTTTTTCATGTTTATGAGTGGCAACTCTATCTTTGTACTAGTGTATCCTAGTTGATTTCATGTTTAAAAGCTGAAGCACTTTCAGTTGTTTGGGAAAATTTGAAGCTCTTGTTAGTTTCTTGGAAGAGAAGTGTTTTTGACTATGGTTCAGTGTTGCTTCTATTGGTTGAAAGAAATTTGAATGTTCATAGTGAATCACAGCTATGATTTATTTTATCCTTTTAAAGAAGGTGGCAGCTCTACAATGGTTTCATATATGATCTGAGGAAGTTCATGTTAGCACCAGTGCTAGAATCAGCAGAGGAAGGTTTACATCAATATTGAAGGTATTTTACTTTTCATGATTTTCATTTTCATGAAAGATTGAATGTTAAAAAAATTAGTACCTCAATTCAATGATTTTTAGCACAAGAGAAAGAGGTGAAGTTTTTATTCGAAGATGGATTCAGACGTTAGGTCTGAGGTTAGTTTGCAATTTTTTGATAGTTTGAAAACTGTGGCTAGTAATATTGTTATGGTGAATAAGAAAATTCACAATATGATTGTCAATATAGTCAGGGGGGAAATGGGAAATCTTCAGGGTCTAAATGTTCAACAAGTTTATATAAAGTTTAAATCAGTAATCAGTATGATGCCTTTGCATTCTAGACCAGAGGAATCTTCCCTACCTAGTGTTCTCTTTGATATTATAGTGCCTAATTTAGTTAATTGGCTAGCACCTATAAGGTTACAAGAGCTTTTACAAGTTGAGAGATTCATTAGGGAGATGGAAAGTGATAATGAAATTATTCATAATGTGTCTCCTAATGATGATAATACATGTGCTGAAAGTCAAGGTAATCATGAATGTAATGAATCCGTAAATAATGATAATCTATCTTCCAAGTGTGATGAGATGGATTCAACTTTTAATGAATTAGAAGATTGCAACCAGCATAAAAAAGATAAATATGAAATTGAAAATGAGTCTTGTGATAGTGAAAATGGGATTGAGGAGGTTTGTAACAGTAGTAGAGGTGTTGATTGTTATGATAAGAATGAGCATTATGATGATTTTGATATTTTAGATTGTTGTATTAATGTTGCTGCTGTTATGAGTTCTTCATGTCATCCAAATAATAATCATAGCTAGGAGAAGATTTGTGAGGAAATCTTCTTGAGCCCTGATGAGATTTCAGATTTATTGGCTCGTGAGTTTGAGAAATTTGTAAGTACTTCTAAGGATGTTTGTTTTCCCCCTCATAGTTTTTCTTCATTTAGTCAAGTCATTTTACGAATGTCTGATGTGGAAAAAGATACAGAATCTGAAAGATCTTTATCAAATTTTAGAGGTGCATATAGTAACACCTCATGTATATATGCACATGATGACTTGATAGATGCAGGGGACATGTTTGAGGGGAAGTTTGCTACTATCTCAGTGTTTTCTCGTGCTGGGTATTGTAGTGAAACATGTTTTGATCCTTCAGATGATGAGGAAAATGTTGAAAATAATGTTGCTAATATTGATTTCCCTTTTATTACTAACAAATCATGTAATAATACATCTAATGATTTTGAATATCAAATAAATGGGTGATTGTGAATATCAAATAAATGCTATCATGATTCAAATTATTTGAATGCATGATCATGGTTCTCAAATATAGAGGAGGGATTCAAATGAAGATAAAATGGGGTAAATAGAGACACATCACGTAAAGGAGAAGGGAAAAGACCCATGATCACAGTAGGGCATTAAAATACAACTGGAACAAACAAAAAAAAGAAAACCATGGAATAAGATACGTCCACAACTTCTTGAGGATTGAGGAAGGAGAAAATTCCAACATAAAATAGATGATCACCATAATATGGAGGGTCTACACCATCAAGGCAATCCACGTGCATAAAGGGGGAAACCCATGGCAAGCAAAATGGACATTACCACTGCATACAAAGGGAAAATAAAGCATCTATAGGCTCAACCTACACCCATGTTGAAAGGAATGTACCCTTTTTAAAACCAAAAATAGAGCAGATGAATGAGTAATGTTCTCAACTACAACCAAGGAGGCAACAAAATAAAATATGAATGCTTGATCTATGGTAGTTAAACATTGGCATCTCACAATTTGGCATGAGTTTTGGGATGGAGGAGCTTCACAATGCTGGAGACACCATCATTTTCATAGCTCATGCACAACAAAGCAAAAACCCACATTTTTGAAGCTCACAACTTTCTCTAGGGGTAATCTCACATTTTTGAAGCAAGGCAGTAAAGTACAAGGAAAACCCACATCTATGCTTGCTAGGAAGACTCAACGTACAAGTTTGAAGGCACTACATGAGAGTAAGGCCACGTATGGGATCTCTACACCAAGCAAGAACCACAACATATACTGAACATGCATCCACCACAGCCAAGGATTCAACAAGCATATAAATGAGGTGAAGAGTCACCTTCAACATTATTCCACATTGCATATGCAAAGGTTTTTAATAATGTTTTAAAGAAATGCTATACTAAGTGTTAGTATCTAAAGAGTCCATGCTATTGGATAGGCGTGAAGCTTGCTGGAGGGCCCCATCCGGCCAGTGAACATGCATAGTCAATGTAGTTTTGAATGATCGTAAGATCAAGGGGTTGGCCTTGCATGTTATGTGATGTTACAACAGTTTCATAGAGTCATAGGTGAAAAAATAAAGGGCCTTGATCCTACGATTGTCATGGGATCGGGGCATAATTTGTGAAGTCTTGCGACGATCTGACTAACATAGGATCGGGAGGTGGTTTTCATTGTGCTACAATGTCATGAAAATTGTAAGATCAGAGGGGTCAAATTTGAGCACTGAGATACTACTAGGGAAGTTTAAAAAGATTAATATATTAATGTATATTAATGTGGTCAATATAAGCCCATGATCAAAAATTGAGATTTTCCAAAGTGAGATGTTACGAAATTTGTGCACTTACCGAAAGATTGGAGAAAGAAGATTTCCATGGTAAGATAATACGATGAATTCATAATTTTCAAATGTTATAAAGAGAAATGTGGGGCCTACTGGATATGATGGTCCAATGGGAATTCGCCAAGTGGCACTGATTGATTGGGAAAATAAAATGATTATAAATTTTTTTTAGAGATGTTCTCAATGCATGAAATTTCAAAATGGAAATATTTGAAAGATTTTTAAGTTTTTATATAGTTTTAACTATATAACTTTTTAAAAATTCCAATTTTAATAATCTAATCAGTTTAGGAGCCAAATTTTTGATTTGGTCTCAGAGGCACCATTTTTATCTGAAATGTATAGTGTAATATACCGACGAAATTGGAAAAGAATGAACTTTCCATTTTTACAGTTAGATTTTGTGGTAGTGTTCACAATAAGCATCTATAGGAGGTTTTATGATTTTCAGGGCTTCTCAGTGAAATTTGTAGAATTATGTTTCCAGGTTGATTTGATATTAGATTTTCATCATATTATATCAGTTTTGACTTTATCAAAAACTTTGAGGGTGATCTGATGGTTTTAAATGCAATTGGTTGCAAATTATGTTTTTGGCAACAACACAAGATGAATTTCATGGCAAAATACATAAGTGACATGTTAAGATCAAATTTGAAGCTTCAGTACAGTTTATGATGAATTCGTGATATTTTCTCCATGAGATATTTTGCAGATTATTAAAAGGGGATATATAAGATATTTTGGCATCATTGATGGTTTTAATTGCAAGAAGTTGAAGGAAGCTCAATTTCAACAACTTTAGTTTGATGAAATTTCTAGGGGGACAGATGTCAATTTTAGATTACAAACCCAGAAATATCTTCTCTTCTATATATCTTCATTTTCTACTCTTTGTAAGGGTTCCAATTTTTGCATATTTTTCATTATAGTGTAACTACTTTGTGGGTCCAGTCTGGTTGAAATCCTTTCCCATTACTGTGATACAGAATTTTCTCAATATTCCTCTATTATGAACAATAGTATTGTAATTCTTTGGAAGCATTTTGCTTATATAGTCAATTCTTATTGTTCTTTTCTAAATTTTGGCATACAAATGATGTATTAGTTTCAAGGAAATTAATGCAAGAGCTTCATTTCTTTTAGTTCATTTTGAATCTCATCTCCTTCTTCTGTTATTTGCAATCTTTTGTGTTTGAGAATTAAGAGCCTAAACTTAGTTGCAATCCCTTAAGGTTGCATGTTAGGATGAATTTTCTATTGGAACAAAGATCCATGTAAATGCTTGTTTACATTGACAGGTTTATAGGTTACACCAGGAGGATTTCATAGTAAGTATGAGAGTTTTATGAAGACAAATGTCTATTTGCAAGTCAAATAGATAGATCATATGTTTGAGTATATGAGTATACTTCAGGTATCCATCTGGATGTTAAGGTTTAGTTGATGCCTAATGGATAAGGGACTGGTCAGCTTGGAGGTTACATGTTCTCTAGTGTTGCATTCCTAGGTTATGCTGAGATCCAAATTATCAATTGAAAATCTTTCCCTTTATGTTTAATAATTAAAGGAGTTTTCCTTCACTTGATTTATCAGATTCATGTGCTTTATCATTAGCTATTTCACCCATCAATGCTTGCATAAACATAGAAGATTAAAGGATTTAATCTATTTTCCTTATTTAGTTGTATGCCTTTACATTGGTACTATATAAAGAATCTAAGATCCACTTGCGTAGGTCTTACAGAGCCTGAAGAAGAAGAAGGAATTATCCTTATAGTTGGCCCAAGACTATAGTCAATTTCATCCATTATAGGAATTTTCTAACCTTAGATGTATTGTTTTGGTTTCTTGGTTATTTCCAAAACTATTAAATCAGGAGCCAACACCCCCTTAGGTAGTTATGGTTCAAGATGTCAGGAGATGTTACAATTTCAAGATTGGAGCCATAGGAGACATGGAGATGGGTGAATCCTATGAGAGACTGTGTGATAATGGAGTTTTGAAGGAAGAATATCAAATTTTTGAAAAGAAGGGTTTAACACATGCCCTAGAATTCCCTACAGTTTTCAAGAATTAATGGATCAGGCTAGTACTTAGTAGAATACATGATGGAAGCTTATGGTTGGAGGATGGTCTAGTGAAAATCACAAAGAGTATTGTACATAGAGTGATAGGGTAATCGACCCTAGATTGGCCAAAGACCCTTAGGAGTGATTTTAAGGAGGCAATTGAGAAGAACATTGGTGCCAAGTGGAATAAGAGAGGAATGAAAATTGACACCATTCAAGACCCTATTGTTGACTTTGCTTTTAGAGTCATGGGAAATAGGTTCTACCAATCTAGCAGATTCAATAGTGTGCCTTGCATTGCAGTGGATGTGGGTTACAAATTGGTGAAAAAGGATGATACTTATGATCTTGCAAAACTACAATTGCAGCAAATTAATGAGAATTTAGTAGCAATAAGGATAACCAAGGGAGCCCAATGCAAGTTTCGTGTTATTTTGATTTGTATATTCTTCTATGTACAAAATGAGTTTCCTTCTTTTGGTAAAGTTGTTTGGAAAGAAAATAGGTCAATTATAGCTCAAGTTAATGAATATATTGAACAAATGGGAGCTAATTTTGAGACCCTTATGCCTAGCTATTTTGAAGACTTCAAGAAAACCATGAAGCAAAGGTTAAGAATACTAGTTTCCTTAGGAGAGAAACATGTAAATGATGTATTCTTTCTTGTAGATATTGAATACACCTATATACAAGCTTCCATACCAAGAGTCAGATGGACAAGACCTCTTGGCTATGAAATAAATATAGATGAGGCATCAGTAGCTATAATTTCCCTACTAGCTAAGGAAGTGGACACGAGTGCACTACATTTTGGAACCTATTATGTGGTTAGGTCAAACATGGATATGGAGTTGAAGACTACCTCCACACTGAAAAAGAAAGATAAACTTGGAAAGAAGTTAAAGTCAGGAAACACTTGCATTAACCCAAGGAATGGGGGAGGATGCAAAAGAAGAGGAAGGTTTCAAGAAAGAAGCACCAAAGCTAGAGCCAAAGAAAAGAAAAGCACAAAAACAATCAGTTGTACAACCAAAGGGGAACAAGAAAGCAAAAAAACCAAGCCCATCCAAGCCAACTACAAGGGTAGATACCAGGGAAAGAAACTAAGTGGCAAAAGAATAGGGAAAACAAAAGGCAACAAAGAAAGGACGGTATGAAGAACCAAAGAAAAGAAGAAAATATGTTGCACCCCCAGAATCAGACGAAGAAAGGAAAGAGTCCAATAATGAAGAATGCAGATTGGTAAGGCATTCTGCCAAGTCTAAATTGAAAAATGTTTGTAATAACATTAGAGATAATGAAGATCTAATTGGTTGAAAGACCATTGATTTTAATAAGTTGAGAAGGGAACAACAAAACATAGTGGAAGAGTCCATCTACACTATTATGGCTAAGTTCAAGACCAACCCACTTGAACTAGACAATTCTATGCCTAAGGAGCTAAGCTCCATTGTAGAGAATAAATTGCATTACTATCTTAAAATGGAGAAGGAAATAAGGGAGTCTACATTGGCTCATGTAATTCCAAACCTTACAAAAGGTTAAATAAGGAAGGCTAACAAGAAACATGAGAGCAAATTTGTACCTAAATATAGAGCCTTTAGAATTTTGCAAAATTAGATTGAAGATGTTGTGCAAAAGTCCACACAAATGTGGATTTTAATTTATAGATTGACTATAGTAAAGGAAGGGTAGGAAGACCCCTTTGAAGGAAGAAATGATGAAGAAAAAGAGGAGAATGAAAAAGATGAGAAAGGAGAGAAACAAAAAGAAGAGGCAACTGTAGAGAAGACACAAGGTGAAGAGGCAACAACTGAGGAGCAACAACCAGAATAGAGTGTCTAAGAAACCCAATTGCCACCACCAAGTCCTCCACATACAACACTTGCAAAAACTATAATAGTTAAAGATGTTCTTAACACCACAGGTCAAAACATCAATCCATTAACTACAAAGGATCTCAAAAAAATCCTTCACCAAACCACATTGCAATCACAACTGTGCACAAATCCTATTTTAGTGAGTGTGGAAGAGTTGCAAAAGACTATAGAATAAATTACTAGGGAGAAGGTGAACACACAAGAACCACCTTCACAACCTCCCATAGTTACATCAGATCAACCAAAAGAGTAAGAAGCACAAGATACAACTACTAAGGTTGATCATACAGTCATAGCAACAACAACTACCAAGAAGCCAACAAAGGAACAAATAGGATAAGATGTTCCTACAAAAAAAAACCAAGGTGCACCTCCTCAAATCATTATCATTAATCAAGATAGTAGAGAAGAAGAGAAGGAAGAGGAGAAAACCCCTAAAAAAATGGAGCAGGAGGCAATACAAGCATTGGTGAACTTGCCTACCTTAGGGACTCCTACCAAAAAGTCGAGCACTGATGTAGTACCACTACAAATCTTAGCACCAGGCTCAAGCTCCACCAAGGTTGCAAGGTTAGTATGTTATGGAGATCCTGCACTTGATGAGGAAATAGTCATACCTAATTATGACTTCAAGACAATGAAACTAGCACAGATAAATGAAGTGCAAGAGGCACTGGAGAGAAGGAAGAAGTAGGAGATACTTAGAACTAAGTACAAACAGAAACAAGCACTTGTAGAAATCAAAGATATATTCCTTGATGCATTTAGCTTTCCTATACCTAATGAAACCAAGCCCATCATGGAGCAATTATCCAACATAATGGACTAGGTACAAAATGAAGACCTTGATACTAATGTTAAGTTATTAGAATGGTCTAAAAAGAAGTTTCAAATGAAAGTTAATGAGAAAATATCTAGTGAGATAGCACTTTCACAAGTTGAATTGGCTAAGAAGGTTGAAAAGGTGAAAATAGTACTTGAGAATATATTCTCATTGTACTCTGAATTGTGGGAATCATCATTCTTCACACAAGAAACTAGCCAACGAATACTGAGCTTGGAACATAATCTTAAGATTTCTAGCACACAGCTACCCAAAGATCCAGCTCAAAGTGAGAAGCATTTTGCAACAATTCTTCACCCCCAATAGAAGAGGCCAATGTCAAGGCCAAATTGATACAGATTCAATATGCTATTAACCCACATCTTGAAGTTCTACATAAGGATATGGCCTATGCAAAAAAGTTCTAAAGAAAGATCCTAATCTTTCTATCGTAGAAGGCTTAGTACATCTTACAACAAAGACAACCATCCAACACAAATCACTGGAAATTACTTTAGACAATTGGGATGTTTCTCTTAAGATGATAATGGAGGTAAACAAAACATTTGTGGCTAAATATTCTATTCATTCTTAGGATCCTTTGACATAAGTGTAAGAAAGGGGGAGATAAGCATTATGTAAATAAAAGGGAGAGAAATTACATTTTTGGACATATAAGAAGAATGGAGAAATACTACATTCTTTGATGGAGGTAATAAAGAATATCAAAAGAGGAGATATTCAAATTTTGAGGAAGTAATAAGGAGATATAGCCAAAAGGACAATAAAATTTGCAAGAAGATGCATAGTACAAACAAAGCAGAAATAGGGTACACAAAAAAAAAGGCAAAAGAATGAGAAGGCAAAGAGTATCAGACACATTGGCATGAGACAAAATTTAGTACAAGAGTCTTTTGTTGTAGGAGTGGAATTTTGTTTATACAATTGGCACATCAGCTTAGGCGAAGTTACAAATTTTTGAGGTATACAAAATTTTGAACAAGTTTTTGAAGTTCTGTACATATGTCGAATAGAATGTGTATTATACTCATAGAGATCAGATTTATAATGTTTAGTTAAGTTTTTTTAGTACTCATGTCAAAGGGGGAGATTGTTAGTCTTAGATTGGTTTTGACAATTGAGTGTCAACACACTTAACCAATTCTCAAGATGATGCACAGTACAGAAGCCAAGCTACATTGTGTGCCAAGCCAAAGAATTCAATAGGTGTCGAGTGAACTTTAGGTACCAAGTGAACTTCAAGTGCCAAGTGATAAGTGATGCCAAGTCACTATAGGTGCTGAGTAAAGTATAGAATTTGAGAAAAACAAAATTACTATAGGAGCCGAGTGAGACAAAATTCCTATCTGTGTTGAGCATCAACAACTAGTAAGTGTCCGGTAACACAAAATCATCATATGAGTTTGTGCCTTCACAAAATTAGATGTAAACCATTTTTTTGAGCCATCTTAGGATGAATCTCAAAGGCTCTTAAAGATAAGATTGAATCTTTTGCATTACCTATGTATTAATATGCAGCCAATAAGAAAAATGGAGAAGGTATGCAACCAATAAGAAAAGTACAAGAATTGAGGGGAAATGAACAGTGAATATTGATCGTAGATTCATACCTAACCCTAAGTCTTTGAAGCCTTTAAAAGGAGGATGAAACCCCATTGTATGTGTGGATGAGAGAAGTGTATGGGTGAATTATAGTGAAGTGTAGAGGGGTGTAAAGACTTAGAAAGAATAGAAGAGCATTGCAGAATTTAGTTGATCAAGAATAGAGTATAAAAATTTCAGGAAGAAACATATCAAATCACGCAAGGATCAAATCAGAAAAGAGAAAAATAAGGATCTAAATCAGCAATTGAGGATTGCAAGTCATCAGGTCAAGACATTCTAATACTCTCTAGCTATTGTATTAGGAATGAAAATCTTATGATAATACATTGGTTTAATAGCCATGTTGTAAGCCTTTAAACAAGGTGCTAAATCCTTTAACAGGGTAACATTCCAAGTGAGTGTTTGTAAATCCTTTAACCAGGTCACTTTTAACAGGGTGTAACGTCTTTAATAGGATAGGCCTTTTGTAGGGCAGACCATTGGAAGTGGTCAAACTTTGTAACCTTGAAAAGTTACATATTACTGTAGTGATCCTTTGTGGGTGTCATCCCCACCCCAATTTTACCTTCTCATTTTGGAGGGTTTCTGGGTTACCAAATTCTTGTGTTATCTATTTTCATGCATGTCTTTACTTTCATGTTTTTTATATGAATTAGATGCATGTGAATGTTTTTAGCTAAATTTTTTTGAAAAGGTTAAAGTCATTTACTTCTAATTCACCCCCCCTCTCAGAAGAAAATCTTCCCACTTGTAAATTCCAATAGTTACAACTTATTCTTCTAAAGTTTCTAAGTGTAGCCAACCTCTATATCTTCAACTATATTATCAATACATCATTTTACCATTCTCTTAACTGATCTGTGTACTTCTTTATAAAACCATAACTCAACCTTTCCCTTAGGTGCTTTTGTTACACCTTATTGATTTAATCCTCTTCATCAATCAACTAAGTGATAGTACTTGTATCTTATAAGCAATTGTCATTCCAACAAATAATAGGTTTGACATTTGTGACAAATCAATGATTGAAAACATTCTTTATCAACAATTTCCCTTCTTCTCAACAATATCCTTCTTTAATAGTGATCTTTTTAATCAAATTCTAAGAATCTCCCTCTTTGGCATTGATGACAAACCAAATTGATCAACCAAGTTATCAAAATGCTAACTAGTTTAAAATAGTAAGTCAAATGCCAAAAAAAAAACTTTGTATCCAAAATTGTTCATTCTATTAGTAACTTTGAATTTCTTATGACTCCCTCTAAATTCTATAAGTAACTCCCTCTCTCAAAGTAGTAGGGATATCTCTTTTGCTGATACATTGTCTTCTCCTTTTTTTGTTTTGCTTCCTCTCTAATTTGTTATGCTAACTAATTTTTGTTTGTGTTGTTTTCTCCCTCTTAGCTACTATTTCCTTTTCTCCTTTCTTTCAGCTATTTCTCCCTTTACACTTTTGATCTTGTAGATTTGATCAGTTTCTATTTTTTCTCCCTCTTTTCTATATCTTACCACTTTGATCAGTTTTTCTATTTCTCCCTCTTTGAAAACAATGCCAAAGAAATATTATTTCACCAGCTTATCATGTGGGTGTAGAACTTGTAAGAACTCCAATTTCTCCCTTTGTCACCTTGCATGTGACTAATTTTGAATTTTAGTATTTTAATTACTTTAGGCAATACCTAAAGTAAGTATCCTCTACATCAATTTATATCATTTCAGCAATCAACTTATTTGATGCACGGTAGTCTTGTTGTTACTCAAACAACTTTGGATAGGGGTATTACCCCTAACTTACCTCTATGATATTCAAATGCATCTTTAGGCAGTGGTTTTGTGAAGATGTTATCAATTTGTTCCTTTGAGTTGACATATTCCATCTTCACTTGCTTGTCTTCCACCAATTCTCTTACATAGTGATACTTAATTGCAATATGCTTTATCTTGACATGCATTTAAAGATTCTTAGATATGTTGATGGAAATTGTGTTATCACAACAGAGTATCACAGGTTTAGTTATCAATTCCTTCATACCTTGCAACAAGTGTTTGATCCATACAATATTGGTGTAGTTGATAGCAACAACAACATACTCAGCTTCAGTAGTGGACTGTGAGGTACAACTTTTCTTTTTTCTAGTCCAAGTGACTAATCTTTTACCTATGAAAAGTGCTCCTCCTTTGGTGCTTTTTTTGTCATTATATTACCTCCCCAATCAGCACTAGTGTAGGCATTTAACTTAAACTTTTCAGTCCTCTTGTAGTATAAACCAAAGTCATTTGTTCCTTTTAGGTACCTCATTATTCTCTTTACTACCATAAGATGATTTTCTCTTGGGTTTGCAAAATATCTTGCCACTATTCCAATAGATAATGCAATGTCTGGTCTACTATGTATAACATACTGCAACTTTCCAATCATTGATCTATACATTGTCTAATTTACTTCAGCTAACTCATCATTCTTGGATAACTTGTGTCCTTTTACCATTGGTGTATTGACTAGTTTTGAATCCTCTAAGCCAAATGTTTTAAGTATCTCCTTATTATATTTTGATTGAGTCACAAATATGCCATGTTTCAATTGATGTGTTTGCAATCCAACAAAAAATTTGATTTCCCCAAACATTGACCTCTCAAACTCATGTTTCATTTGATTATCAAAATCTTTGCATAGGGCATCTTTTCCTCCAAATATTATATCATCAACAAAGATTTTAGATATTAGAATGTCTTTTCCTTTTTCTGCCTTGATAGATAGGTTGCTATTGTCATTTTTTTTCTCAAATCTTATCTTCACAAGATATTTGTGAAGTCTCTCATACCATGCTCTAGGCACTTGTTTCAAGCCATAGAGTGATTTATGTAGTTTGCAAACCATATCCTTGTTGTTATCATCAACAAATCCCTCTAGTTGTTCTATGTAAACTTCCTCTTCCAGTATACCATTTAAGAAGGAAAACTTTACTCCATTTGGTATACTTTAAAACCTTTGTAGGCAACATACGGAAGTAGTGTTCTTACTCCTTCCATTCTTGCAACAGGGGAAAATGTTTCCCCATACTCCAGTCCTTCCTCTTGTGCATAACTTTTATAGACTAGTTTGGCATTATTTCTTGTGATCTCACCATTCTCATCTAGCTTGTTCCTCAATACCCACTTGGTACCAATCACATTCTTATCAGTTGGTCTTGGAACTAAAGTCTAGGTTTTGTTCTTCTCTATCTAGTTAATCTCTTCTTCCATAGCTTTACACTAATCATCATCTTGTAGTGCATCTTTCATTGTCTTGGGTTCAATCTTGCTCAGTAGACATGATTCATTTCTTAGTCTATTCCTTGTCACCAAAAATTTGTTTAGTAGGATGATGTCTCTTCACATACTTGGATAGCCTTGGTTCTTTCCTTATTTTCGTGTCTAGTCTTTCATCTTCAGAGTCACTATGCACATCTCTTTCAGGTAACTTAGCATCTCTTTCATGTGAATTGATTTTAGAATCAGAATGTGCATTATCTTCATTCTGCAACTCAACTTCTAAATGCAACTTGACATTTACTAGTTATCACTCAGCCAATACTAAAACTTGTTCTTGATTCCCATCTTAATTCACAGCTTCTTCTTCAATAGGCATTCCTTCATAGAAGTATACAAAGGATCTGTACTCTTCTAGTTTTTTGGATTCATCAACTTGAGCCTCTGTATGCTCATCAAAATTTACATTTGCACTCTCCATGATTTTTTCAGTGTTAGTATTTAAACACTTATATGCTTTACTTATAGTGGAGTATCCAAGGAATATGCCTTCATCACTCTTTGCATAAAACTTTCCATTTCTAGAATCTTTAAGAATATAACATCTAGAACCAAACACTTTTAAATTTTTTATATTGGGTGAGTGACCATACCATAATTCAAAAGGTGTTGCCTTTGTAACTTTCTTGATTTGTACTTGATTCAAGGTATAGACAATTGTACTTACAACTTCTCTCCATTACTTTAGAGCAACATTCTTCTCCATCATTAATGTTATGGAACAGTCTATCACTGATCTATTCCTTTTTTCTACAATTCCATTATGTGGGGGAGTTCTAGGTGCCGATGTTTGTCTTTTAATTCCTTTGTCATTGCAAAATGTCTCAAATTCCTTTGATGTAAACTCTCCTCCTCTATCTAATCTTAGGAACTTTAGACTCTTTGTTGTTTCTTTCTCAACCCTTTCCAAATACCACTTAAACAGTTGAAATGCATAAGATTTTTCTTTAAGAACATGATAGCCATCATCCTAGAGTAGTCATCAACAAACAACATTATATATCTATCTCTTATTGGTGTTTTGAAGTGGTATAGGTTTAAATTACCCTGATGAGAACAAGAGACATCTAGGGGTAGCTGACTCCCATCCTTAACATGTTCTTTTAAACACTGGGCCAACTATAAGGCTAGACCCTTCTTCTACTTCAGGCTCTGCAAAACCTAGGTAGGTGGACCTTAGATTTAATTAATATGGTACTAGTGCAAAAGCATATTCCTAAATCTTATGAGCAGATTTAACCCTTATTTCTCCTAAAAACTCATACAATGACATAGATCTGCAGTAGCTAAATACAAGATAATGCAAAGCATATTTTGAGTGAGGGTATTCTATTATAGCTCTTCAACACAAAATATAAAGATGATTTTAATTTAATTTGATTTTTATGTGGGTGGGGAAAGTGGATAAAAACCAAGTATAGACAACAAGCTAATGATCCTATAGTTGATCAATGCCTAATCCATTGGGAAAATTCATAAATCTCTCTTATGCATTTTGGATATCCTAGACACAAATCCTATGCCAAGAATCTAGATCTATCCATTTACCTTGTAAATTGGATATCAATGTTCAATCTAAATCTTATTCTTACCTGATATCCTCCTCAATAAACCTGCAACCCTATTGATTTCCCTGAAGGATTTACATAATTCCTTGAATTACAAGCAACAATGAAACAACATACAACCTTAAGGGACAACAACTATGATCTAGGCTCTTTGTTCAAAGATCATAAAACATTACACATCACTAAGAAAGGAGACAAGATTTAACATGAAACTCAACACTTGATATTCTTTGTATTGATTTCCTTGAAATAATACATGAAAATGCATAAAATTGACTCACAAGATACCTAATAAACTAGACTGTACAATAACATATGCTATCATACAAGAGAGAAAATGGTTGAAATGAGAAATTGATGGGATGGGAAGGGGGTACCATAGCCAAAGAAAAGCTTCATGGTCTAGAACTAGCACATCCTAAATCTTTCCATTTAGACTTCATCAATTCCAAAGCCAATTCTATTAAATGTTTTCATCCTAGAATTTCCAATATTTTCCAACCCATTACAATGGATGAGAAAGAAGATATAGACAAGGAGTGAATTCCTAGATCTAATCTGAAGATCACATGTGTCCACTTGAAATTCCATCCCTTGCAATGAAAATAATCTCTCTAATCTCTCTCTCCAACTAATCTAATTTAGTTTTCATCACTTTCCTATAATTGACTTAAAAAAATCTCCTAGTCAATGATGAAAACCATTTTTTTTGCCAAAATTTCAAAAACTTCATGAAATGTTGGTAAAAATTTGGGTTTAAATTGAATAAAGGTGATCAAAATTGACCCCAACTACATTCTTACCATGTTTTACCAATCTTGTAAGTGCATTTTCAATTTTAGCTCATTTCATTGAGAAGGCCCCAAATTTTACAAATCTACCTATAGTCACTCATGGTTAACACCTGCACAAAATTTGATTGCAAAAATAGAGAGTTTGTTCTTTGTTGATTCCAACGGTATATTTAAGTGTATATTTTGGGCGAAAAATGCCCCTTTGGTAGCCATTTGAAAATCAGGCTCCATCTCCATGGCCAAAGCAATTAAAAGAATAAATTTGAAAAATTAAAAAATTTCCATAGTGTGAACTATATGAAATTCAAAATTTAAAACAAATTTTTCAATTTACTCAACTAAACGCTCCAAATACATATTTATTATTTAAAAAACTTCCCTTTTCAAATTTGCACCATTGATCTCAAAAAATCTTATGATCTAGGAGTAAAAATAGAGATGACTCATCTTCCACTTGACATGTTGGTATTCAAACCAATGAAAACTCTCCATTGTACCATTTCTTCACTACTGGCACTTCAAACTGGACCCACTAATCCTTGAGGACATGTGTTGTTGAGTCGCTACATTACTATACATAAAAAATTAGCATGTTGCCATAGCGACGAAGCGATAGTCCTTGATCTCATCTCAATCTAATGGCAGACATTTTAATGTAGTTTTTAAACATCATAGTGGTGGGTCCCTCCTTCATTTACCTTGTTTTCTATGTCGCTATCTTTAAAGCTCAAGCAACTCTTCATAGAAACCTAGCAATAGCCATAATTTTTATTTAATCTAAAGGTGAGGAAACTACACTACATACATATAACTGTGGTGGGTCTCATAGCCGCCATGTCACATTGGGAAAATAGTGCACATCTTCTCATAGCAATGTAGCAATGATTGTTGATCTAATCTTGATCCAACAATCACAATCTTTCATCTGACTTCTAACTTAGGCATGATAAATATTCCAACCTAGCACACATCAGCCCACCTTGGTTGCAGTTGGTCCCACTTTACCACATGTCATGTTAGTGCTTCCCCACATTGCTTAAATTTCTTGCACTTTGAGAATGTGGGCAAGCACTAGCCCTTGATCTCAGTAAGATTGATGATCACATAACTTTGTGTTGGTGCAACAACTCAATCAACTTCTCTAGCCAATAGAAAATTTCCACATAGAATAGTACACTCTAACAATTGCCACACAAGCAACCTTCTTCCTACCTTTTGAGAAGTGGGTCCATAACATCAATGTTGGCCACACATCAAATAGGCACTTCCCCACTTTACTTATCTATCAATCATCTTCACAAAGCAGGCAAGTGCCAGCCATTGATCTTTGAATGATCAATGGTGACAGTTTGAATTGTTTTGACAACATGAGATAGAAATGATGACATCATTATGGACACTTTTCATTAATGTTCTTACCTACTTTATTTAACTATCTTACATCTCCATAATGTGGGCAAGCGTTTTCTATTGATCGATTGAAGATCAATGTTAGAGCAATCTAATATTATCAAAGATCATGTCAAAACAAATGACTAATAGAATTATGACACCTATGGTATAAAAAGAAAAAAATATCAATAGCGATGGTTTATCTTGTGGTGGTGACATCATCATGGACATGTGTCCACAAGGCACTTCCCTGCATTATTTAAATCTCTTGCATCTTGAAAATACAGGCAAGCACTAGCTTTTGATCTTGCACAAATCGGTGATCACACAAACTTGTACCCTTATATCATCCAGTTAGCTATCTTGTCCAATAGGTTGTCATCTTTTATATGAACGTGCTCTGACAAGTCTAACAATGGCATAGATTGCAATATTAATTCTAAGAATTCATACACCCATGACAACATTTGCAACTTGGCATATATGTGTCGTGTTCCACCAATGAATGTGCTCCAATTCAACAAGGCATTACAACCTAGAGTGACTTAACATCCTCCTCAAACCTTGGTTCCACTATGCTACATGAAACATTGACACTTGCTCAAATTGTTTAAAATTTGTACATGTTTGTAATGTGAGGAAGTGCTATTCGTAGATCTTACCAAGATTGACAGTAAATTAGAATCTTCCCTCATTAGGATCCAGTCAGCTAAGTCAGCCAATTAAAACTTGTTGTATGCTCTAGCTCATCTGACAACTACCAAGGGTGACACATTACTAATATCCTAGATGAAAAGGTGGGTCCATGACATCATTATGTGCCACATGTCAAAGAGGTACTTGCCTGCATTCTTTAAAACTCGTGCACTTTCATATTGTATTCATGCGCCACCTGTTGATCCCCTTAAGATCAATGGTGTACATAACCTGTGCCCTTTGAACTACATAAATATCCTCTGTGACATCATCATGGACATGTTTCACTAGGGCACTTGCCTACTTTAGTCAAAAACTTTGCACCATCATGAAGTGAGAATACTCCCGTCATTGATCTTACAAAGATCAATGGTGTATAGATGTGATGTGCAAAAGTGAACCCACTATATGATTTGACCAATCATATTTTTGAAAAGTTGCACATTCTCTAACCATACCGATAGCTCTAAAACAATTCTAACAAGGTAACAACAAGTCCTAGTCTTTGTAGTGCAGTTATAACCCAATGTCTCAAAGTGCTATGTGGCACAAAGGTGCTTGCCTGCATTACATAAAAGCCAAGCAGATCCATCTTGTGGGTATGCAACCACTGTTGATCTTGGAGAGATCAGGGGCTAGCCCAAAACAAATCATCATAGTTAAGATTCTTTGCAAAATGCTAAATAAAATAACCATGGTTAGGATAAAGGTGACTAGGGTAAAATGGTCGAGAATGGATTTTAAAAAGATATACGTTGAAAATTTGAAATAAAATATTTTAAAAAGACTAAAACTCCCTACACATATTTGAATTCAAATAAATGAAAACCCTACCCTTGGAAATGTGGAGCACAAACAACATTAGGGTAACACAAAATTAAGGGTTTTTGATTTACGACAAACAAATCTTGAAACACAACCCTAATTTTGAATAAGCAGCTGAATTTTCATTGTTATATGCAAAAAATTTGAATGATGAGAAATTAGGCTAACATCTCCTTTGTGGCTTTGCACTTCTATTGGACTACATAAATCAATATGGACTAATTCTAGTTCTTCTTTGGAAGTATAGGTTTTGGTTTTGAAACTTGACTTGGTCATCTTTCCTAGTTGACACTATTTGCACATTGTATTGTCAAGCTTCTTTAGTTTTGGTAAACCCCTGACTTTCTTCATTTTTCTAATGCTAATTAGGTTATCAAAGTTGACATGACATAGCCTTTTATGCCATAGCCACACATCATCAACTCTAACAATAAGACATGCAACATCTTCCATATCTAGGTAAAATAGATTACTCCTAGTTTGGTCTCCTTTTCCTATCAAATTTTGATAGTTTTGTTTCCAAATTCTATTTTGCATCCTAAATTGCCTAACTGTGATGCACTCAGTAGATTATAGTTCAATCCTTCAACATAATATGCATTATCACATGAAATTTTCTTTGTAAGCTTAATGGAACTATTTCCTTTGATTAAACATGGAGCATCATTTCCAAATCTAACACTATTTCCATCATACTAAGTAAAGGTAACAAACTTACTTTTGTCTCCTATAATATGATATGAGCACCCACTATCTATGATCTACCTGTCATTCTTGTTCACACAAGTTACCAGTTATATTGCTTCATCTTCATCTCACTCATCCTTCATCGTCTTCTTCAAGAATGTAGCATTTTTTGCCTATCTTTGTAATCTTTTCCATTATCTTCTTTTTTGTTCTTCTTCTTATTGCCTTCTCTATAGTTCTTTTTCTGTGTACATCTTGTAGTAATAAGTCCTACTTCATTGCAATTAAAAAAAATGATAGACAACTTACCTTTGAATTTACCTTTGCCTCTGTGAAATCTTCTGGCCAGCAATGCTTCCAATTGCTCCACATCTTCTTCATCTATGCTACTATCACTAGATGCATATTTTTTCTTTCTTTTCTTCTTCTTTGGTTTCACCTCCTCAGTGTCTTTCAACAAAATCTCAAGATTCTTAGGTCTATAGTTATCAAAGTTGGATAACTCAAATGCAGTAAGTCTTCCCACTATACCTTCAAGAGTTAGCTTGTTTCCTAGTATGCATCTTAACTCTTGGATGGTTGATACTCTAATAGCATAAATGGGGAGCAAGGTTCATAAGAATTTTATATTAATAGTCTCATCATCTAAATGACTACCCAAACTTCTTATTGCACTTACTACTTCTTTTACTCTAGAGACATATTGAGAAATGTCCTCACCTTCCTCTATTTCATGTCATCAAACTTTCCTCTAAGGCTTTCTCCTTTTGCTCTTTGGACATTCTAATCTCCTCCATAAATATCTATTAAGACTTTCCACATCTTGAATGTAGAGTTACATCCCTCGATGTCATCAAATTTAGCATAGTAGAGGGTAGAGGCAATCTCCATCATTGCCTGAGTGTGCTCTTTCTTTTTCTTCATATCTTTTGTAGTGGGGACACCAGCTAGATCAACATGTTCCACTTCAATTGAGGTTTGTGCATGATCACCTATTGATCTAAGGTGTAGCTTCATTAAACTTTGCCATGCATCAAAGTTATCTTTGTTAATCTTGGGAACTTCTCTCTTGGTCATCTTGATCTTTTTTTCTTCTAGTACCTTTAAACAAAATCAACAAATGGCTCTGATACCACTTGTTAGAAATTCTTTAGAATAACTGAGAGGGGGGGGTGTGAATTAGTTATTCAAGGTCTAAATGTCATGATAAAACTTTATAGTGTACCCATTTAAACTAATCATGCATCCAGACTAAACATTCATCTTAGAAAGTTACTAAAAAATCAACATGCAAGAATAAGACATGAAATATCAACACATAACATAGTGATTTATCTGGAAACCAAATTTGGAAAAAAACCACCAGTAACATGCTACTCAATTCTCACTCTTCTAAAGTGATGCCCTATGAAAGGCTACAACACACTATTAAATTGACATAGTTAAAGGATTTCAACTACCCTATTAGAAGTGGGCCTGGTTAAAGGACTCTAGAACATTCACTTGGAATGTCACCCTCTTAAAGGATTTACAAAATGGTTGGTAAACCAACCTAAGTCCATATGATTTTATCCTAACAAATACAATTGTTAGAGAGTAACAATAAGGGCTTTTGATCTGATATAACTCACAACATAACTTGTAGATTTTAGATCTCAATTTAGTTCACAAATTTGCCTGGCTTTTAGTCTTTACAGCTCTAACAGCTTGTCCTCCTTCCAAGCTTTGTCTCCTTTAGTCACTATGCTCATTGTGCTAGTGCAATCACCTCTGTGGTCACCTATCAAAGTAGAGTCTATCGAGGTAGAGTCTCTATGCTATGTTATTCCTTCCCAATGCCTTCTCCTTGATACCACATACTCTCTCCAACCAACAACTTTTGCATGTTGACCTGTAACTCCTTAAATAGAAGTTTGGAATAATTTTCCCTCTCTAATCTTCCCACTCTTATTTTTGGTTTGAATAGATTAGGTAAGATTCAATGAATCTACCCTTATCTTGTTTCTTCTAGAAACATCATGTACAATCCACCTATTTTTTCCCAAAAATAGTTTACCTAAAATTCTGTGCCACTAGCGAATCATTCTTATCTTCCATCTGGTTCACAAACTTCAAGATAACAAACTTGTTAGCTCAGATCTAGTAAATCTTTGACTTTTTAAATAATGCAGTAGCTCGACACTATTGAATTTCTAATGCTTAGCACATACTGTGCTACTCAACACCTACTATGAATTCACTCAGCATCAACTAAGTTTTATTGATTCTTGGCACCTATTACATTTGTGTCTAGCTTGACACCTAAACTTGCTCAACACCTTCTATTTCACTTGACATACACTATATTTTGCATTTTCTCAACACTTCATGATAATCTACTCGGCATGAACTAACTTGCTCGGCAACCACTAATAAATTTAGTCAAGCTTTGCAAATAGCTTTGTCACAACTTATTCTTCTAAAGTTTCTAAGTGTAGCCAACCTCTATATCTTCAAGTGTATTATCAATACATCATTTCACCATTGTCTTAACTGATCCTTGTACTCCTTTATAAAACCATAACTCAACCTTTCCCTTAGATGCTTTTTGTTGGAAATATTCAAGACTAGCTAGGTTACTGAGAGGGAAGGGGTGAATCAATAACCTCAAAACTTTTGAAAAATTCAACACTTAATAACATAATCCATTTAGCATTAATAGATCTAATCTACTACATGCATGAGAAATTGAAAGCATAAAACAATTTGAACAAAATATTTGGTGACCTAGAAACCTTCCAAATAGAAAGTTTTAAACTGGGGTGGGGATGATACCCACAAAAATTAAATAATATAGTATAAATTTGGCTTGTTAAGGATTACAATGATCACTTCTGATGATCTTCCCTGTTAGGAGCAATTAGGACTGCTAGGTCCACCTTGTTAGAGGTTTTACAAACATACAATGAAGTATGCACTCGGTAAAGAGATTTAAAGAAAAGAATGTTAAATCTACCCTATTAAAGGATTTGAATCTGATTCACCTGTAAGGATGAAATAGTAGATTTGACTTACAACTAAATTACTAATTAAGATCCTTGAAATACTGATCACCTCTTTGTGATAGATGTAACTTGACTGCTCTTGATTTTACCTTGCAATATACTTTGTTCTACTACTAAATTACATTCGCATGCTTATCATCACATTCACATTATCTTACATCAAAAAGCTACTACAATTGGGTATGATACAATACATTAAATATATACCAACCCAATTCTCATAATTACAAGGTTGGCCAATACACAAGTTAACACTAATATTACTAAGTTGGCCTAAATGTAGAAACTTAGGTTCTGAAAACTGACTTGGTAAATTTTTGATACACGATGTCCACTGTCATTACTTGGAATCATCATGCATTTGGTAGAAGGTAGAGGCTTAGTCCATACTAATCACTCCAACATAGTTTTGAACTTGGTATACACTGGTGACTCGGTAGATATAGTGTCACTTGGTAGAAATTGAATTCCACGTTTACAATGAATGCACTCGGTAAACACTAATCATCCCATCACTCAGTTAACACTAACTTCACTTCAAAAGAACTGATGACTTAGTAGACACTAAGAAGCTTGGTAACCACTAAATTTCTTAGAAAGAACTATTGGACTTCACACTACATTAATTCACTTGGTAACCACTAGAATGCTTGGTAGGAACTTTGAAGCTTGGTAACCACTGAATTACATGGAAAACACTAGACACTAATCGAAGAGCTTGGTAACCACACAAAATTTGAATAAGTTTTGTCACTAATAAAAAAACATCACTTAATGCCAACAATCTCCCCCTTTGGGATTAGTGACAAAAACACTTATCAACCAAAACTTATGTACAACACAGTGTGATACTGACTTGATATGGCATGCTGATTTTTTTGATTTTACAAAAATTTTCTTTGTAAT
Organism: Cupressus sempervirens; assembly: GCA_028749045.1. Lineage (NCBI taxonomy): Eukaryota > Viridiplantae > Streptophyta > Pinopsida > Cupressales > Cupressaceae > Cupressus > Cupressus sempervirens. The sequence goes on from CM053793.1 coordinate 827,593,055, forward strand.
TTTGTTGTATATATATTTTGCATATATCTCCCCCATACAATGTACATATCATATCAAGCATAATAACATGCTGAGTGTATATACAAATATCTCTCCTCTTTAAAAATATATATATGTCTCTCTCCCCCTTTTTGACAATAATGAAAAAGATTTATAGACAATCAACTTATATAGAGACACCAAAATGTGAGAGAAACTTAGAATGTACCTCAAGAATAAGAGTTAAGGTCTTGTCCCAGTTTTCTTGCAAAATTTTGCAGGTTTGAAGTGTAACTTGGGCTTCTACAAAGAGTTCAATCATATGATCTGTAATTGAGAAATTATTGTCATGTATCAATGTTTTAGAATAAGCAATATGATTTTGCATTGTATCCATGATAGGAAGGATCATGTTCTAGATGTCTATGAGTGTAGACCAGATCCTTGCTTCCTCTCTCAATAACTCTGCCTACATATCTAATAGGAATTTGATCCTCATGTGGTGTGTAGAGCTTGAATTGGGGTCAAGCTACAACTTCTGTCCACTAGCCTTTAGATCCTCATCAATCTTATTCAATTTTCTTTTTATTTCTTTTGTATGTTTGGTAACATCACATAACTTAGCAAAAAGAGATGTTACATTTGTGTAAGAGGTTTCAAGATTTGACAAAATTGAAGAAAGTTCTACCTTCTAAATAGCTATTTACAGAGCAATGTGTTGAAGCCCTTTATTATCAAACTTCTTCTTTGCTTTCTCTATTAGCTTATCCTGGCCATTGGAATCCTCATTGAATTTGTTAATTGCCTCTTCTAATTGCAAAAAAATCTATTGAGAAGAATCAACATCAACACCTATAGCCTCTATCAAAATATTTTTAGCACTTTCAATAATTCTGAATTCTCTGTCTCTCTCTTCTCTTAGTTTCTTTTGCATAGCCTTCTTTTCAAGGAGTTGACTGACTAATCTCATCTAATCTACAGTGGCATTGTCAAAATATAATTTTCGAATTCCAATATCCTTATCCAGATCTATATCTTCCTCTATTTCCTTTCCACTAATCAAAAATCTTGGTTGTGTCTTTGGTCCAACTTCTAACATTAATGCTTTAGATTTTGAAACAGAAACAATAGTGGAAATAGTAGGGCTAGCAGTAAAAACTTGTATAGTGCCTACTAATGGAATACTTACTAGAATACTAAAAGAATCCAAAACTGAGATATTTCCCAAACTTCCCAAAATTGAAGTATTTATAGGTGGAATACTAATTGAAGTATGCACAATTGAAGAACTTACTGCAGCATGCAAAACTAAAGTAGTCAAAATTGAAGAATCCAAAACTATAGAACTAGAAACTATACTTATTACTTATGAACTTGACTCAAGAAATGAAGAAGAGGAAGGGTGCAACTCGATAGATGAAGTGGTAGAAACTTTCATTAGTGATATGTTGAGCTAAGAGGGAGCAAAGAGTGATTGGACATTTGATGTATCTGTTGTAATCAAACTTGCTGAAGCTATCTCCATGCTTGATGATATTGTAGTTTTTGTTGGAGAGTGAGGAAGGGAGGCTATAATAGCTACAGGTATCTTAACTGGATCACATTCTTCTTCTTCTTGCCTAGCTTCCTCTTTAGCTTCTTCCTCTTTTTCTTCTTCATAATCCTTCATCAATTCCTAATATTCTTCAACATCAATAGTGACAAAAGGAGTATTGTCTTCTTCATTTTCTTCATCCTTGTCACTGTCATCATCTTCATCTTTGATCTTAATAGGATTTTCACTAGGTTTGTGAAGATGGAACACATTTTTCCATAAGTTTGTAGCATTCTTCACAACATACTCAATAACTTTCATTAGAGCAAGACAAGTATTGAACTTCAGAGTCATTCTTCTCTCATTTTTTAATGCTTTATTTACCTCTACATCTGTCAAGTTGGGCACCGACTATTTTAGTGTTTGAGAAAAAATGTCTTTGGAAATCTATATGGTGTTCTCCCATCTAACCTTGACCTTATCCAACCAAATTGTAGGGATTTGTGACGCAAACTGATCAAGAGAGAATTTCCATCTACCTAACTTGTCCATGATCAGATCTTTAACTTCTTTCTATTCTGCTAGAGTCCTGGTCTCATATTTGAGTGCTTTGAAGTTGTTTATTCTAACACCTTCTCTCAATTGTTTTAGTCTTTCCTGAAATGTGGGAGGAGGTCAATTGAAGACAACATCACTATCGTCTTTTCTTGCTTTCTTCTTAGATCTTCTTGTGAATATAGTAGTGGAGGGCTTGGGTGGCTTGGTGATAATCACCTTGTCTTTCTTCCTTGCTGGTTCTTCTTCCTTCTTAGATTCCTCTTTATTCTCAGATTCCTACACATATTTTCCTTGTCCTTTGATAATCATAAGAGGGATACTTGATATTTTCAACTTTGATATCCTCCTCTTTCCTTTATTCACTACCTATGGAAGCTTGATCTCAAGTTCTATTCTTGATTTAGCCTCTTCATAGGTTCCAAAGAGAGGTGTCTTTGGATCTATAGTCTCATTAACCAGCACTTCAATTATTTCTTTTGCCTCATCAAATTTAACCTCTTAAGGAAGAGGTTTTACCCACACTATTCTAGGCTTTATTGCCTGGATGTATACTCTATCACTATCAACCATAAAACAAACATCATCCTTATAGTCTTCAACCAACTTCTTTGGTATTCTAAACCTATTATTCATCTTTTCTTTGAAAGCTTCAAAATAATTATCCATGATGCTTTCAAAATTTTCACCCATTTTAGCTATCTTATTTATCTGATCTAAGACTAGTGTATCTTTTCTCCATAGAATTGCGCCTTTAGAGGGGAAACACTTTTGAACATAGAAGAACAAACATGTCAATAGTGAAACAAACTTGCATGGGTTATTCTTTAAAGTCCTAATGCTTTCCATATTCTTGTTTAGCTGTTTCAACATTAATTCTGCTAGATCATATGACAAATTCTTCTTAACAACCTTATAAGCTAGGTCAACTGCTTCACACAACACACTATTGAGTCAACTTAAGCTGTAAGTCTTATGTGCTATCAAATGAATGCCAAACTTGAGTTCTATGTCAGATATACTACTAATTTTCATTCCTCTACCATCCCATTCAACTAGGGTTTTCTTCTGTAGCTCATCCCGACCTAGGGTTTTTGTGACTTTGGCTTTGGTAAGAATAGGTAGGCTAGTAATGCGATGAATCATTTTCTTTGTAATCAAAACTAGCTGCTCTAACCATAATTAACCATTGTGAACTTGGCTTGAGATATACCTAATCCATTTAATTTGAAAGCTTCGTGGCAGGTAAGGAATATGGGTTAAGCCTTTTTCTTCCAAATGTTTATGATTGGGTTTAAGAATTCCATCCACACAGAGTTCAAGTAGGGCATTGTCCATTTCTAGGGTTCCTCTCTCCTGAACTACACATTTAAAATGAGTTCTAATGTCATTTATGAGAAGTACCTTGGGTCGTATCTGCGACTGAGCTCCATTTGGGTTGAGGGTTTATGCAATCACTGGCACCAATTTTAAATTCAGAGCTTTCCACTCAACACCTCACACCAACATTTTAGATCCTTTCTTCACCTTGCTACTACTGCTACTACTGGATGCCATGATCACTTGGTAAACTAAGAAAATTCTTCAAAATAATTTTTTTGGGAATTCTGCTCAAGATCACTAGAATGCTCTTCAAATTGCTTTGTTCTCACTATGTTGGATTCACAATGGAAATGAAGTTGAATTCCTTCCTTTTGATAAAAACTACCCATTAATGCTCGGTACGATGAGAGCCATAATGACCTAGTGCATGACAACTTCTCATCCACTATCTGCAGAGATTGCTCAGTAAAAGCTTAAGACTCGACAACCAAACAAAACCTTATTACTCCTGACTTTGCTCAATATGACCTAACCTTGCTTGGTGATTACTGATGCTGAACTTTTGTGATCCCCTTGTATATGGAATACTAATTTGGATCTTTTGCTTCTTATCAATTGGAATTTTTTGTTAGTAAATAGATTTTTCCTCTCCACAAACACCTTTACAATTGACTCTTGAATACCCAAAAGAAAGACAAACTCTGAAACTAACAATAGAGTTACTTGCAATTATCTTGTCAAGTGCTCTCTAAATTTTGAAATGAAGGTACAACTCCCTCCTTTTGATTTGCAATAAATGATTTTCTAGTTATGCCTTTAACCTAGAAGGCAATGAAGGAATACTAACATCCATTCATCAACATGACTGAATATTAAAATAAGAAATAGATGGACAATTTTAACTTCCTCCCTTAGAACCTTTAAACTCCAAAATATGTTTCCAATATGCAACAAAGGAAAGCTAATCTTTCACATGCAATTAATATCCACAAGAACATGAATCACAGTAGAGTAAACAATAGTATCTACTCCAGAAAGTTTAACATAACATATAAAACTGTAGAATTTTATATACTTTGCCACAACTTCAAAAAATATATTCAAAGTTTTAAAGCATAGAATACTTAGGCAAAAATAGTTTTGACTCAGTATTCTAAAGAGAGATGAACTTTTCTGATACAAGATTGAAAAAAACTAAATTGTCTTCCCTTTCCTTCAGAAGTGTAGACTCCTTCAAAATGGGAGGAACCCTTTTCCAATAGGATTTCTCCTTTTTAAAGAAACCCTACCCGAGTAGTTTTCGAACTACCATAACTTCCTTTCACATTTCTTTTTTTCTTTTAAAACACATTACAATAATTAATTCTATTCAAGAATTAATTATTATTTTTCAATCTAGCCCATTCCCAAATAATTTGTCTTCATACAAGTTTTCCCATTACAATGATAATTGATTCTCTTAAAGAATTAATTATTTTGAACTTTCCAATTTACCCTACCCACACTTACCATTTTATTTCCCTGATCACATTAATAATTAATTCTTGATAGAATTAATTATGAGGGACATACATGTTACTTAAAAAGTTTAATGTTTAATTATTTTGGATTCATTAATATTTAATTATATAAATAATTAAGTATTATGCAAAATAATTTATAATATTTTAACTTTTAAAGTATTTTAATTTTTTTTTAATTTGGGGAGGGAGAAATATTTAGGGTTCCAAAACCTTAGCTAACACTGTTTAAGATGTGACCTTGAAAATACTGTTCCAGTTCCTCCTTAAGAACTTAATTGGAAATGGTGGAGACACCCACTTCTTGAGTGACTTGACTACCATCTCTTGAACTAGCTTGCTTGGTAGATTTAGGAACCCACTGCTGTCTCATCTACTTCTTGATCTTATCATCTTTTGCATTTTTTTCATCTTCAACTCTACCTATATTCATGCAATTCTTATCTATATGACCAAGTTCACTACATGTGTAACATCTTATGGTAGTATCATTTCTTCTCATGTGATGTCTAACACAATTTATGCCAATGTGTTGATATCCTCCATAGTAGTGACATCTACACCAAGTATTGTAGTCCCAATCAAATATCACCTTTACAAATTGTTCAACTAGATTGAATGGTTTAGATCTACATTCAAATTCCTTGTGACCTTGTTTCTTGCATTTGTGACACTTTCCTTCAAACTTTGGTTTTTCTTTGCATTCATTCGCTTTATGACCATGCTAACTGCAATTGTAGCATTTTTTATTGAATTTTTCCTTTCCATTACTCCAACATTTGTTTAATGTATGACCTATCTTATCTCATTAATTGCAAGTAGGTCTTTGATTCCTTTGAGCACCTTGTTTGGAGGATTCACCTTCTTCTTTGTATCCAAGTCATGCCTTACCCTTTTTCCTATAAAGATTTTGCTCATTTTTTTGATTCAATTAATCCATGTCTGCTTGGGATTTCATTATTCTTTCATTGATTTTCTTTTTAGAATTTAGATCAACTTTCACCCTTTCATTGATTTTCTTTTCAGTTTTTAAGTAATTCCTTAACCTTTCATTTTCAAATCTTAGACTCATGATTTCTTCATTTGCATTTGAGAGGTGATTGATAAAACTTTCTTGCTAAAGGGATTGACTTTGAATTTCATTATTCCTTACTTCCAAGTCATCTTTTGCCTTATTTCTTTGTTCTGAGATTTCACACAATCTTATTGATTGAATTTCTTGTTCTCTTTTCAATTTGCTTACCTCTTCTTGTAGGGAGCCATTCTTTTCTAGGAGTTCTTTGATTGAATCATTTGCTTCATCTAAACTACATGAGGAGAAAAAAATCTTCAATCTTCTCTTCAACATACTGGTGGTCATTCATCTATTTTGCAAGTTCCTTCCTCCTTCTTAGGGATTGGAAAAGATACTCTTTTCCTTTCTTGAGTTGAGCTATGTCCATCTCTAGATCTAGATTTTCATTGTTAATAACTTTGTCAAGTCTGAATATCTCCATTGTCCTCGATCTTTGCTCAAATTGTCAAACTTTATCATGAGAACCACAATGCTCTGATGCCAATTGTTGGAAATATTCAAGACTAGCTAGGTTATTAAGAGGGGAGGGGTGAATTAGTAACCTCAAAACTTTTGATAAATTCAACACTTAATAACATAATCCATTTAGCATTAATAGATCTAATCTACTGCATACATGAGAAACTAAAAGCATAAAACACTTTGAACACAATATTTGGTCACCTAGAAACCTTCCAAATAGAAAGTAAAACTGGGGTGGAGATGATACCCACAAAACTTCAATACTATAGTATAAAGTTGGCTTGTTAAGGCTTACAATGATCACTTCTGATGATCTGCCTTGTTAGGAGCAATTAGGACTGCTAGGTCCTCCTTATTAGAGGTTTTACAAGCATACAATGAAGTATGCACTTGGTAAAGAGATTTAAAGAAAAGACTATTAAATCTACCTTGTTAAAGGATTTGAAGCTAATTCACTTGTTAGGATGAAATAGTAGATCTAACTTACAATTGAATTGTTGATTAAGATCCTTGAAATACTGATCTCCTCTTTGTGGTAGATTTAACTTAACTGCTCCTAATTTGACCTTGCAATATACTTTGCTCTGCTACTGAATTAAATTTGCATGCATATCATCACATTTGTATTCTCTTACATCAAAAAACTACTACAATTGGGTATGATACAATACACTACATATATATCAACCCAATTCTCATAATTACAAGGTTAGTCAATACACAAGTTAACACCAATATTACTGAGTTGACTCAAATGTAGAAACTTGAGTTTTGAAAATGGACTTGGTGAATTTATGATACATAGTGTCCACTATCATTACTTGGAATCATCATGAATTTAGTAGAAGTAGAGGCTTAGTCCATACTAATCACTCCAACATAGTTTCAAACTCAGTATACACTCGTGACTTGGTAGAGATAGTGTCACTTGGTAAAAACTAAATTTTATGTTTACCATGCCTGCACTTGGTAAATGCTAATCATCCTATCACTCAGTTAACACTAACTTCACATCAAGAGAATTGATGACTCAGTAGACACTACAAAGATTGGTAACCACTGAACTACTTGGTAAGAACTACTGGGCTTCACACTGCCTAAATTCACTTGGTAACCACTAGAATGCTTGATAGGAACTGTGAAGCTTGGTAACCACTGAATTACATGGCAAACACTGGAGACTGATCAAAGGGCTCGGTAACCATACAAAATATAAATAAGTATTCTCACTAATAATAAAAAACTAAGTGATAATAGTTGGATCTTATAAGCAATTGTAATTTGGCAAACAGTACGTTTGACATCAGTGACAAAATAATGATTGAAAACTTTCTTTATCAACAATCTCCCTTCTTTTCAACATGAATCTCCATCTTTAACAATGATCTTTTCAATTAGATTCTGACAAGTCATACTTAACAATATGTATTGTAACCTTTTATAGGGTTGGCTCTTAATAGGGCTCACTTCAGAAGAGTGAAAATATTGTAACTAGTTGCATGGTGGTTTTCCCAAATTGGATTTCCACGTTAAATCCTAGTGTCATCTATGTTCATGTTATTTTATTTATGCTTTATGTTTCTACAACTAAATTACTAAAGGTTAAAATAGAATAATAATCATTAAAATTTCATTGTTAATCGAGTTATAAAAAAAACTTAGTTTTAACTGATTTGGATAAAGAATCACATTATTAGTGAAAAGTTTGATTTGACATCTAGAGACAAGGAATTATTTTTGTGGTAATTGATTTACCCCTCCTCTCTTAGTTACTCTCTTCATTTCCAACAATTGGTATCAAAGTATTTGGTGCTTCCAAGAAAGGTTTTAAAGACCTAAGTTAAAGATCAAGAAGTTACACAAAAGGGAGATTCCCAAACTTAGCAAAGAAATTTTTTATAGCATGGTAGGAATTGATAAAGCTACACTTGTCAAGCATTGGAGATATTAGTTTATTCTACTTGGAAAATGATGCAGAGCCACACCTTGGAAAACTCAGGAGGAATCAGTCACTCAACTGAGTTGCTTCAAGGGGCATCTACAACCTTTAGGATCACAAACAAAAATCAGATTCAATAAACAAAACTTTGAAAATAAAATCCCCCAAAATATCTTCTTGCTGCCTTCGGATAGACCTGCACTCAGACATGAATAACTTTCGAACCAGAAAATATTTAATTAATCAAATCATTGATATTTGGCATAACTAGGTTTCAAACAACATATAAAAATTTGAGAGAAATCCAACAGTTCAAGCCCGAGATATTGACTCCGCCTCAGAGTACATTTTTCTGCAATTGTTATTCCCTAAATTGATTGCCATGAGAAATATATGAAGCATAATAGTAGAACCATAATCTTGAAAAAAAAACATAGGAGACCAAAGGAGACATAAAACTTCCCATTCCTCCCCAAGTTTGAATAATTTTTTTTACATAAAAGATTGGCTTTTTAATAACCAAATTCTGACTGGCCTTGTTGTCCAGTAGTAATAAAAATGTTTTCTTTTCCATCTAAGAATAGGAATTTGAAAGATGGTTTACCATCAATACCATGCAGCAATCATGGATATTCTTATAAATGCTAAGAATAGGAATCTGAAAGATGCTTTACCATCAATACCATGCAGCAATCATGGATATTCTTGTAATTGCTAAAGATAGGATTGGCTTTTTAAAGAAAACCAACTTTCCTCCAAATAGAAGGAATATGAAATGGTTTCTTTTATTCCATAGCCATTTTTTCATCATTATGAACACTCTTAAAATTTCCACCAACTTTCTGATGAGATTCTTTTAATTATTGACCACATGGCATTTCTATTACTAATTTTATCCTTTCTAAAACCAACACTAACATCATTAACCCTTTCCTCTAACTCTTTAACATATCCGACTAAAAACTATAACATTTATTTAATAAAACACCTAATTCTATCCACTAAGACATAATCCTCAATTATTAAAATTGACCATTTAAAATATATGGAGAATCTTGGACCTTTGAAATGATTTAGTAATGAGATGCACCTGCATCATACTCCTGGGGACAAAAAAATTCAAGTCCCATTGAATTGCTGCAATCTTTTTCCGGAGTTTCCAATTGTATGTAAGCAATAATGTCACCATAAGAATGATGGAATTGATGCCACTTGCCAGAACATTCTGATTCCAAACTATAGAATGAATACCTTCCATGGTACCTGTGTCAAATCTTGGAACAAATATATTTAACAGCCTCATATCACCTGCATAAAAATACCAAATTATAATACCAACATTTGCTTCTCGTTTGTATATCTCTAGAGCATCATAATGATCAACAAATACTTCATTCTTGTCATCAATAGTCTTCTCTTCAGCATTTGATCTTTGCACTACATCTTTTCCTTTTTGATCATTTGTGTCAACATCTCCATCATCTGGGCAAATATTGTTTGCAACCACACTTGCCACCAACTCTTATTCATCTGCAAGAACCTTTTCCTCACAAGGTTCAACAACAACCTCCTGTTGTTCAATCTTAGTCTCTACACCAACATTCACCTGCTGTCTATGCCCTTCTAATGGATTATTTTCCTCTTCTTGATCTAACTCTTCATCCTCTACCTGTGTGCTTTGAATCACTTCTTCCTTCTTATCCTCAGCCTCCAAAATCTTTTTCATAGGAGTAACTTCCAGAATTGTACTCTTCTCTATTTTCAAAGGACATGTTACTGTTCCAACCACAGATTGTTTGCATTCAAATCCAATAGGGCTTGTCTTGTTACTGCTCTTGTCAAGAGATACTTGCTACACTTCTTGTTGCTGCACTTTCTGTTCTTGCTGCACTTCTTTCAACTTAGCTTTATTCTCTTTCAACTTAGCATCATTCTCCTCAAGTCTCCTTCTCAAATTGTTTATCTCCTCTTCTATCTTGCTTAGCTCTTCTCTTTGTTTTCTCCTTTCTTCTTTCTCTCTTTTCTTCTTTTCCTCTATCTCCTTCTATTTAGAATCCTTTCTCTGTCGATACCTTCTAAAAAGATACAATAAAGCCGCTTCTTCTTGTCCCATCATTCCTCAGCTAGGTTATTTTCTTCTTATCTAGTCTCCTAGACTTCTTCTCAGACTATTTCTCTCAATCTTTCACAATCACACAAATATATACACAACTACTTTTTCCCAAACCTTTTGCTGGGCTCTGATACCAAAAATGATGCAGAGCCACACCTTGAAAAACTTAGGAGGAATCAGTCACTCAACTGAGTTGCTTCAAGGGGCATCTACAACCTTCAGGATCACAAACAAAAATCAGATTCAATAAACAAAACTTTGAAAATAAAATCCCCCAAAATATCTTCTTGCTGCCTTCGGATAGACCTGCACTCAGACATGAATAACTTTTGAACCAGAAAAGATTTACTCAATCAAACTGTTGATATTTGGCATAACTAGGTTTCAAAAAACATATAAAAATTAGAGAGAAATCCAATGGTTCAAACCTAAGATATTGACTCCGCCTCAGAGTACATTTTTTTGCAATTGTTATTCCCTAAATTGATTGCCATGAGAAATATATGAAGCATAACAGTAGAACCATAATCTTGAAAAAAAAAAATAGGAGACCAAAGGAGACATAAAACTTCCCATTCCTCCCCAAGTTCGAATCATTTTTTTTACATAAAAGATTGGCTTTTTAATAACCAAAGTCTAACTGGCCTTGCTGTCCAGTAGTAATAAAAACGTTTTCTTTTCCATCTAAGAATAGGAATCTAAAAGTTGCTTTACCATCAATACCATGCAGTAATCATGGATATTCTTGTAACTACTAAGAATAGGAATCTGAAAGATGCTTTACCATCAATACCATGCAGCAATCATGGATATTCTTGTAACTGCTAAGAATAGGAATCATCAATACCATGCAACAATCATGGATATTCTTGTAACTGCTAAGATTAGGATTGGCTTTTTAAAGAAAACTGACTTTCCTCCAAATAGAAGGAATATGAAATGGTTTCTTTTATTCCATAGCCATTTTTTCATCATTATGAACACTCTTAAAATTGCCACCAACTTTCTGATGAGATTCTTTTAATTATTGACCACATGGCATTTCTATTACTAATTTTATCCTTTCTAAAACCGACACTAACATCATTAACCCTTTCCTCTAACTCTCTAACATATCCGACTAAAAACTATAACATTTATTTAATAAAACACCTAATTCTATCCACTAAGACATAATCCTAAAATATTAAAATTGACCATTTAAAATATATGGAGAATCTTGAACCTTTGAAATGATTTAGTAATGAGATGCGCCTGCATCAGAAAATAGATATGTGCCACCACCTCAATCTATGACCATGGAGGAGATGGAGGCAAAAGATCACAATATAATGATGATTGATATAGCTTCCTCTCTCAACTATTCTAAATTTGATGAAGTTAAAGAATGTCTAACTACATTTGACATTTCAGAAAAAAAAAAAAAAAAAAATTTATGGAGGCGATAAAAATGTACAAAGAGCCAAGGCATAAAGTTTAAGAGGTAAGTTTGATTAAATGAAAATTAAAGAAGTTGAAAACATTGTCCAATATAGTGAAATAATCAAAGAAAGTGTGAGTGCAATCAGAGCTATAGAAGGAAAAATAACTGATGAAATAATGGTCAACAAGGCATTAATAACTCTTCTTCCTATTTATGCATTTAGATTTTCATCAATTCAAGAGATGAGATGCAATCCAAAAAATTATATAACCTTGGATGTACTTGTGGGAAGATTGAATGCTTTTGAATTGGACAAATTTGATAATTATGCTCCTAATCCTAGCAACTTCAAATATCCATTCAAAGCTAAACTATCTCTTGGTAGAAAAGGAGGAAAATCAAAAGGAAAATAGGTTGATATTGAAGAAGAAGATGATACTGATGATGATCTTGAAGTCATTGAATCCCTACTTGCAAAAATATTACCAAAAGGGAAAGGTAAATTTAGAGGCAAAATTCCATTGATTCATTTCTCATGCAAAGAGGTTGGTCATATTGTTGAAAGATGTACAAAAAAAGAAGATAAAGATGAGAGGATAAATAAGAAGTTCAAAGGCAAGAAAGACTTCAAGAACTAAAAGGACTATAAAGAAAAATGTAAGAAATCTTGTTACATTGTTAAAGATTCTAATAGTGATGATAATGGAGAAGAAGTAGTCTATATTGTTGTTAAGGATGAATCTAATAATGAGGAAAATTAAAAGATGGCACTTATTTCTCATATTAGAAAAAATGATACATGGATAATAGGTAGTGGTTGTTCTCATCACATGATTGGTGAAAAAACTAAGTTTGAACATTTAGAACACTATAATGGTGGAAGTGTAAGGCTTGGAAATAGTGAACCATGTTATGTTAAAGGAAAAGGATTCATATACTTAATTGAAGGAATCAAATGTGACAATGTCTATTGGGTTGAAGGACTAAGACACAATCTACTTAGTGTGGCACAACTAAACAATATAGGATATAAAGTAGAATTTATGAATGGAAAAGCTAAGCTATTGCATGCTAAATGAAACCTAGTTGGGACTGGCAATCAAATGAAAAGTAACTTGTTTTACCTAGATCTTACTAAAATTACATGTTTACTAACACAAATAGAGGAAAGTTGGTTATGACATAATAGGATGTGTCTTGTTAAATTTGATAACCTATTTACCATAAGAAAGAACAAAAGAGTAAGAGGCATATCAAATCTAAAGAAACCTATGATGGTCATGTGCAAACAATATAAAATTGGAATGATAAGTAAAATAATTTTTAGAAGTAAGATTGTCAATTATGAAGAAGTTTTGGAACTAGTTCATACAGATCTTTGTGAACCAATAGGTATATAAAGCTATTGTAAAGACATATACTTCACTCTATTTGTTGATGACTATTCTAGGATGATGATTGTAATGTTCTTAAAATATAAATTTGATACTTTTACAAAGTTCAAATGGTATTTGGATAGAGTTGAGAAGGAAATAGGAAAGAATCTAAAATGCCCGAAATCAGATAGAGGAGATGAATTCATCTAAAATGAATTCAATAAATCCTACAATCAAAGAGGAATCAAAAGATATGTATCAAAACCTAGAACACTAGAGCATAATAGTATAGTATAAAGAAGGAATAGATCCATTATGGAGTGTGCAAGAAAACTAATGATTGAGAAAATTGTTGCACCAAAATACTAGAGAGAAAAAATCAAGACAACAATTCATACACTAAACCTAGTTCAAATGAAGAAAGGTACTTATAAAACACCTAATGAATTATGGTATGGGTATAAGCATAATTTTTGTTATCCCAAAGTATTTGGAAATAAATGCTATATCTTGAAATATACAAGGAAAGGAAAACTTAATGTAAAAAGTGATGAAAGTATATTCCTAGGTTACTCCAATAAGAGTAAGACATACAAATATTTGAATCTTGCTACTCACAAAGTTATAGAAAGTGCACATATGGATATTAATGAGTTTTTAGAAATGAGTGAAGAACATATCAAAAAGGAGCTTGAAGCCTACATAAATTTTTTCTACTATGAGGAGGAACCTGAGACTTTACCCAACTCACAATTAGTTGGAGTTGAGCAACGACGAAGTGAACTTACCAAGTCACAATCAAAGCACCCCAAGTTGTAGTTAGTTCTAACAATGCAACCTAAGTCACAATAAATACAACTCTAGTTACAATCAGCTTAGCCAAAGGAACTTGAGTCACAGATAGAGGAGCCCAAGAAAAAAATAGAAAATCACAAGTATGGAGAACCAAGTGAACCTAGTTCAGAAACAAGAAGGAGAGAACCAAAACTTGAAAAATATGTCAAAAGAAATAATGCACTTGAACAAATAATTGGAGGAGAGATAGATGACATACTAAAAACAAAAAAATTAAAAGGTACATGCTTTCTTAGCGAATTTGAACCTAGATTTGTAAAACATGTTTTAGAAAATGGAGATTGGATAGAGGCAATGAATGAATGAATAAATTGAGAAAATAGAAAAGAGTAATACCTGGTCTCTTGTACCTAGACCTAAGGATAAGAATGTGATTGGTACAAAATGGATATTCAGAAATAAGTGAAATGAGAAAGGATAAGTAACAAGGACCAAGGAAAGGATAGTATGGAAAGGATATTCACAAGAAGAAGGTATTAACTATGGAAAAACATTGCCACTACTACAAGACTTGAAGGAGTCAGAATACTACTAGTATATGTTGCATATAAAGGATTCAAAGTATATCAGATGGATGTAAAATAAACTTCCTTAAATATAATTTTGGAAGAAGAAGTCTACATTGAATTGTTAGTGTAGTTTTTTAATTTTTCCTATATTGCTAGATTTTCCTACGCTTTTAATAATCTCATTTAGGTTAATAAAGAATGTCTTATTAGGTGAATGATTGTGAGGTGTCACCTTCCTACATGTGAGCATCCATTAGCTATTGTGGGAAGATACTTTGCTATCTTTAGTCCAATAGATGGTTGCTCCTCATTGGTTGGTGTTGCCACCTCCTCCCTCTTCCTAGCCTATATAAGCATGCTACCTGGCTTGTATTTGTATCTCTTGTTTTTGCATCCTCTTAATGCTATTTTTCTTCTAGCATTTACATTACTATCTTGGAGACTAACTCTATGATGCTATTTTGATTTTGTATCATTTGCATTCATAGTTTTGATATTTATTCTTTGCACTAGTTTTCTGGGTTATTAATCTTATCAGATTCTAACATGGTATCGAAGCTTTTCTATGTGCAAGAGTAGATTTTAGTTTCCTTATTTGATAGATTTGGGGTGGGGGCGGGGGGGGGGGGGGGTTTGTTGATGTGGGGGATGGCACATTCCATGATGTTCCTTGTGTACCCTCATTGTCAACTAATCTCCTATCAGTAAACCAGATCACTCACACAAGTTTAGGCAAGCGAGTTGAGTTCACTCCTGATTCAGTGGAGATATGTGAGTTGCACAATGATTCTACAGTTGTAGTTGGGAGAAAAGATCATCAGTCATGACTCTATATGTTTTCTCACTTTTTTCCTGATCCTCCTTTGACTGTTTTGCTCACTCACTCTAATGATGTGAGCAGATTATGGCATGAGCAGTTTGGCCATCTTAACTTCCACTACTTGCATTAGCTTAACCAATAGAGCATGGTCATAGGGTTGCCTTCTACTTTGACATTGGAGTCACTTGGAATACATGATAGATCTTTTAATGGGTCAGATTCACTTGAGCAGTCTTCTACCTCCACTTCTGATGCAGAGAGTGATTCAGAGGACTCACCTCCTTCCTCTCCTAGTAATCATTCATAGGTTGATGATTCTCCTCTAGATTCTCCATCTTTTGGTCCACTTTGGACTAGACAAACCTTGCAGTTTGCAGGTGATTGGTTTGGGGATCCATCAGACACTAAGAAAACTCATTCACAATTCCATGATGCTCTACATATATTCATTTCTACTACCTCAAATCCACAGTCCTTTCATGAGGCTTTTGGTATTTCTAAGTGGGATACAACTATGTAGGAAGAGCATAGTTCCTTGATGAGGAACCACACTTGGGATCTTGTCCTAAGGGAAGAAAACTTGTTCGATGTAAGTGAATCTACCAGACAAAATTTGTAAGCTTTGTTGGGGGTGCGAGATGTTTTATCTTGTGGGGGGGCCTCTTCCTTTGACTTGGAGTCCTAATTTTCTTTTGGGAGTCTCTTTTCTCTCTCTTTTGGGGGAATTTTATGTACATGGGTACCTCATCAGGCTTGACTTTCCGGGACCCATTTCTACATCCACCTAAGCTTCGCTTATGGGGAGGTGTTAGTGTAGTTTTTTTATTTTTCCTATTTTTCTAGGTTTTTCCTACACTTTTAATAATCTCACTTAGGTTAATAAAGCATGTCTTATTAGGTGAATGGTTGTGAGGTGTCACCTTCCTACATGTGAGCATCCATTAGCTATCTTGGGAAGATACTTTTCTATCTTTAGTCCAATAGATGGTTGCTCCTCATTGGTTGGTGTTGCCACCTCCTCCCTCTTCCTAGCCTATATAAGCATGCTACCTGGCTTGTATTTGTATCTCTTGTTTTTGCATCCTCTTAATGCTATTTTGCTTCTAGCATTTGCATTACTCTCTTGGAGACTAACTCTATGATGCTATTTTGATTTTGTATCATTTTCATTCATATTTTAGATATTTATTCTTTGCACTAGTTTTCTGGGTTATTAATTTTATTAGATTCTAACATGAATAACTTAAAGGTTTCATTGATCCAAATAAAAGAGACATGCTATGAAAACTAAATAAAGCTATACATGGACCAAAGCAAGCTCCTAGAGCATGGTATGAAAGGTTGCATGGATATCTGGTAAGAATTGGTTTTGAAAAGACAAATGATCATATTAATTTTTATACTAAGGAAGGACCCCAGGTCAAGATATTACCAGCAAAAATATTTTTGGATGGTATCATATTTGGAGGATATGAGATGTTATGGAAATAATTTTATGAAGAAATGAGGAAATAATTTGAAATGTCTATATTTGGAGAGATAAAACTATTTGTTAGCCTACAAGTTCATCAAAATGAAGGATGGCCTATACATCACTCAATCAAAGTACATCAATCAAAAATTGAAAGTATTTAGAATGGAAGATTTCAAACTAGTTGGGACACCTATGTCTAATGGATACAAACTTTCAAAGAATGGTGAATCAAAGGAGGTAAATTAGACTACATACATATCAATGATTGGAAAAATTTAGTACGTGGTACACACCAAACCTGATATTGCATTGAAATTCAACATAGTTACAAGGCTTTTTGAAAATCCTAAAGAAAATCACACGATGGTAGTAAAATGGATTTTGAGGAACATAAAAGGAAATAAAGAATATGGATTATGGTATAAGAAAGGAGGAAACCTTGAGTTAAAAACCTTTAGTGATGTAGATTGGGTAGAAAGTATTGATGACAGAAAAAGAACTAGTGGAGGAGTATTTTTTCTTGGAAAGAGATTAGTATCTTGGACAAGCAAGAAATGAATTGTATTTCTCAATCAACAACAGAGACAGAGTATGTTTTTGCAGTATTTAATTGTTTCAACATAATATGGATAAAGAAATTATTGTTAGGAATGAAGGAGGAAATCAAGGAGCCAATGGTTATCTATTGTGATAACACAAGTGCAATCAATATATTCAAAAACCCTTTGATGCACATAAAGATAAAACACATTGCAATCAAGTATCATTATCTAAGGGAATTGGTTCAGGAAAGAGAGCTGAGATTGGAATATGTAAACACCAAGGAGTAGATAGAAGACATATTTACTAAGGCATTACCTAAGGATGTATTTATGTATCTAAGAGGTAAACTAGGAGTTCTTCCCCTATCTGATGTTCACTAAAGAACAAGATAGTGATGCATCAACCAAGTTCCACTAAAGATCTATCAAGTTGATGCAAATTGTCACACATCAGGTGTGAAAGGTAGAACATGTTGCTTATGAATTAGTACAAAAGGTACATAGGAAAAATTCAAAATATGCATCCTTTGGTATTTGATGTCAAAGAGGGAGAGTTTAGTATCTCAAGAGGGAAAGTATACGTAGGATGAGAATATACAAAAAAGAGAAAGATTAATGAAAAAACTACAAATAAAAGTGATGACATATGTAAGAAGGAGAATTATTTTGGAAGCTATTGAGACAAATCTAGGAAGAATCATAGAGGGAGTTGCTATGGATGAGAATCAAAATCAAATTAAGGGTATTATCTAGTTGCTCATACTTTTATCATTGTATGCTAACATGTTGTGTTACCATCAATGCCAAAGAGGAGATTTTTGGAACCAATTCTTCAAATTGTATGTTGTCATTGATGTTACAAAAATGCTAGTATTAACCAAGCACATTTAGTATCAATTGAGAAGTTAGGAAATGAAGGACATTTAGTATCTAATGAGTAGTTAGGAAATGAAGGACATTTAGTATTAGCTGAGTCCATTTACGCAATGAAGAAACCACAATGTCAACTAAGTGGTTGTGCTTCAAAGGAATTATAATGTTAACTGAGTAATTAATCCCAATATTGATCGAGTATTAGAAAATTACACTTGTTAATTAGTTAACTAATTAAGGCCGACTAGTTCATTGTTTAATGATTGTTTGGAAAGGAATTCAAGCTAACTCAACAAAGATTATGATTTATAAGAAAGATCAAGAAGTGTAATGAAGTGTGGATGCATGGAATAAGATGGATATGTGATTGAAGGAAAAAGAAGAGTAGGAAAGTGTGGAAGATAGGAGAAAACAATATTTTGATCATCAAGGATCCAAAGGTCAAGCAAAAAAAAAAATATGAATCTTCAAAAGAAGTTTCTTCATAAATCAAGTCAAATTAATGTTACCTTCTAATCAATGTAGAAGTGAAGAAATCTACTAACAGAGTTGACTTAACCGTTAGATTGTAAATCCTCTAATAAGGTGACTTTTTAGTATTGAAGTGTTTGAATACCTCTAACTAGACCACTCCTAATAGTGTGAATTAAACCTTCTAACAAGGTCATACTTAAAATTATGTATTGTAACATTTAATAGGGTTGGATCTTGAGAGGGCTCACTTCAAAAGAGTGAAAATATTTTAACTAGTTTCATGGTGGTTTTCCCAAATTGGATTTCCACATTGAATCTTGGTGTTATTTGTGTTCATGTTATTTTTTTTATGTTTTATGTTTTTGTAACTAAGTTACTAAAGGTTAAAATAAATTAACAATCATTAGAATTGCTTTGTTAACTGAGTTACAACAAGAACTTAGTTTTAACCGAGTTTGATAAAGAATGTCATTATCAGTGAAGAGTTTGATTTGACATCTAGGGACAATAAAATTTTTTTTTTTGCTAACTAATTCACCCCTCTCCACTCAGTTACTCTCTTCATTTCCAACACTATATTAAATATTTGTGTCTTTTGTTCTATTTATGTGTTCTTTATTTCTTTTTGTTATTGGTTATATTTGCATGTAACTTCTATTTTCTATCTGAATAATCCTAACAAGTAGTAGCCTTCCAAATAAGACTACATATAGATTGAATCCATAATAAAATGGGAAGATTAGAAAGTAAGTGTAAGAATGTTAGGATTGAACACTAATACATTTGGTACCAAATTACAATGGTAGTGTCATTGCAATTTTTGCATCATAACCTTGTTGTTGTCGCAATTGTGATGATAGACCATTGCAATTGCGACGATGACAAGGTTGTGATAGAAAAACTGCAACGGCACTGTCGTTGCAATTTGGTACCAAATGTATTAGTGGAAGAGATAGAAATAAAAATTACATGCAAATATATCCAATATCAAAAAATAGTAATGCACACAAAAGAGAACACAAGAAAAAAATATTAAATGTGGTTTACCTAATCTCTGGGCTACCTCCACCAACACCAGGTCAAATTTTTTTATTATCCAACAATTACAACATGATTACAATCTACAATCCCTTTAAACTCAATACCACTATAAGAAGCTATTATTGCATCACACATTAATCAAATCCCTAACCTTAAGCCATATTATACAAAAAAAAAAATCCACTTTAGGGTTATAGTTAGTTACAACATATTGGCCCAAAAATTGTCGCTAAAATAGGCCCCCAATGTTTTTGGGGGTCTATGCCCCTAAACTCCTGATGACCATGGGCTATTTCTTATGGCTATACTAGGGATTGCAGGCCCCAAACCCCCACTTAGGGCTTGGCTTAGTCTCGAATCTCACCAAGAAATTATGGAGAGTGTATAGTACTTTCCAATTTAGTCTCTACAAACTAAAAATATGCTACTTGGGGACTAATTAAGCTCCACACTAGATAACAATCTCCCACCTGTAGACTGATCTCATAGCAATACAACTACTCCATGAGGATCTCACTTAGTCAAACCACCATGGACTCAAATATTCCTTTATTTTGTTCAATCTAGAAGACCAGCCAAAGATGAAAAGAGTTCAACTTCTCCCTTGTCACTACCTTTGTAAACATATCTTCTAGATCATCACCGATATGTAACTTGTCCATCATCAAAAACTAATTGAATAAAATGGTACCTCAACTATATGTTTTTTTCTTTGAGTGCAAATTAACACAATTCCTATAAGGATGAATGACACTTTGACTATCTATATACAACTAACTATCCCTATGTGGATGTTGCAATTCTTCCAAGAATAATTGAAGCCATATCCACTCCTTGGAAACCTATGTTACAGCAACCTACTATGCCTCTTTAGTGGATAAAGCATTCCTCTTCTGAAACTAAGAAACCCAACTCATTGGTATCCCACCAATAGTAAATACATAACCTATAATACTCCACTTGGTGTTAAGATCCCTTGCCAAATTTGAGTCAAATAGCCTTGTAAATTAGTAGTAGAGCGCAAAAAATTTAAGAACTTACCAAATGTTCCTCTAAAATATATGAGAATCCATTTGAATATCTTATAATGCTCAATCACATGATGACTCATATACTTGCTAACAACTCCCACTACATACCTGGCCTAGTACATACCATGGCATACATTAAGCTCCCTATAGCTAAAGCATAATGTACCTTGGACATCTTCTCCTCCTATTCTTGTGTCTTTGGACACATCTCCTTAGTCAATTTCAAATGAATAGGAAAAGGTGTACATACATCTTTGGCATTGTCCATAGAGAAATGTTGTAACACCTTCTCAATATAATCATCCTAAGATAATGCCAATTTTCTTTTCTTCCTATCTTAACAAATTTTCATACCAAGGATTTCTACCCCAATTCATTCATAGAAAATGAGCATACTAACTATTATTTTAACCCTTAATGTGATCAATGTTAGACCTAGCTACAAGTATATCATCAAAATATAAACATAAAATAATATAGTTGTCATCATCCAACCTCTTAAAATAAAGATAATGGTTTGAATAACACTGAGTACAACCATGCACATTCATAAAATCGTCAAATTTAAGATACCATTTCCAAGGTGCTTGCTTTAAGCCATATAAACTTTTCTTCAGTTTGCACACTAAATTCTCCTTACCTTTGATCTCAAATCTCTATGATTGTGCCATATATATTTCTTCATCCTGATCACCATGAAATAAATTTTTTCTAACATCAAGCTGCTCCAAATGAAAATATTCAATTGCCACAATACTTAAAACACTGTAAATTGAAGTTATTTTAACAACATAAAAAATATCTCATCAAAACCAATGCCCTTTTTCTGTGCCCTAGCTTTAAAAATATTTTTTCAACCTATAAACCTATTTATTCTATAAATCCCTTTTACTTGCATGCAACTTACATAAATCTCAAGTCTTATTTTTCAACATGGAGTCCATTTCTTCTGTCATTGCTGACTCTCACTAAATCTTTATATCCACATGCACAACTTCATCATAACATTCAAGTTCACCAACATCTATTAATAGAGGTAGAACATATTTTTGGAGGTCTATGTAACCTTTTTGACCATCTAAAATTCACTGGGGTGTGTGGTACTTATTATTGCAAACCATGAGAGTTTGCTAGAATATCATCCTTTTGAGTATCATCCATCACTATATAATCATTTTATTTCTTCTCATACTACTATGATAGTGTTAGCATGAATGTTGATGAAATTCCTTTGGGGGATTATCCTAAGCATTGGAGAGTATTGAAATGTTGCAGTCATGACTATTTTTTTCATTAATGTCAATATAACAGTTTGTCTATGAAGAATGATAGAGTAGTAGATAGAGATCTTAGTTGTATGGATAATGTTTTGATTTTTTGGTGATGGATGTTCATTTACATGTTTGATATAGTATCCTAATGATGTGGTTCAATGCAAAATATGTAAGTCGAAGACATACAAAATTTGTACATAATTTATAGAGAGCAGTATAGAGACAAAGTACTTGAGAAGCAGTTTTTGATGTTTGCATTATATCCTTTGGCGGTGATATAATTTGATGATGCATTATCAACTAGTGAATTATGACAATATGATGATGATATTATCAGATGCATAAGTTCTAGTGTCACACATGTGAGAAGTCATATAGACTGTGAGCCAACAGTGCTATTGTAATTGTAAATTAATTAGTTATCTTATTATAATTAATTGGAAAAGCTTCAAGGCCTACTCAAGGAATTATTTTAAAGATATGGTATAAAGGAAAGATATGTTCCTTGTTTGTAAAGCATTAGAAAATTGAAGTGTATGTGAAGTACAAAAAGGAGTAGGGTATTTATTGATTGTGAGTAATTAATCCAAGGGGTTATTAGATGTGAGATTTATGATCTGGTTACAAGATCAAAAGCAGAAACAATCTAGTTGATAGTACAAAAAGAGAAAGGAGTAGTACTATTAATTTCTATTATTGTACAAGGAATAATATAGAGATCATTTTGATAGTGGGTTCATTGATCTTTCCCCTGAAGCTATTTGGGTAGTGGGTCTAGCTATCTTCCATAACTCCTAACTAGGTTGGAATCTCCTAATAGGGACTGATATGTTAATAGGTTCCATCCTCTAACAAGGAATATTTATATTGGTACATCATCTTATGGGTACCATCCCTACCGGGGTTTTCCCTGGTTAACATATCTAGTGTTATTGTACATGAGTATCATGTTGTAGTTTAGAATTGTATTGCTCATATGGTTAAGTTTTTTTAAGGTTGATAATTATGATAATAGTTGGATAGTTGATTCAAAACACATCCCACCGCCCTATATTGGTGGAATATATATTCTAACAATTAGTATTAGAGCTTCAAGTCTTTGAAAGAAAATCTTGACAGCTTTGGGAGATCAATGGTGAGTCATTTTAGAAAGGATAGTTCTCAATAAAATAGAGAAAATTTTGACACTTAGAAGATGGATATTCTTGGTGAGTTATCAAATTTATGTAAAGAATAGAGCATTGAATTTCTAGATCTAGAATTTTTTTCTTGCATATAAAAGAATAGAAGCCCAAGAAATGACAAATCTAGATCCAAAGATGACATGATGATCAAAGAAGGTATTGATTTGCTTATGAAAAGAGGGTATGAAGATATGTAAATTTTTGTTTGTTGGACATGTAAAGAGTTTGGTCATTTTTCATCTAGATTTCCTAAGAGAGTAAGAAAAATTAGAAAGAATTCACTTTCTGATCAAGATAAAGAATTTAAAGCAATTATGGACAGATTCTTAAATGACTCTGATGATTAAGATAATGCGCTTGAACTAGTTAAGAAAGAGGAAGTAGTAGAAAGATAGTTTTCTTAAATATTGTTGATCTAAAGGCTAACAATGATTTACAGAATGGGAATCTGATTGAAGAATAAAGTTCTGAGCCTAGAGTAGAAGAAAGAGTTGAGTTGATAACTCCTAGTAGAGATCACGCTCCTGAATAGATCATTTGAAGCATAAAAAGAAATTAGGTAAGTGAAGAAGTATGTGAATTATGTTTGATTTCTCAAGTTGAACCTAAGAGCGTAGATGAAGCATGCAAATATGACCATTGGATTCAAGCAATGAAGGAAGAAGTGTATCAAATGGATGTTCAATCAACTTTCTTGAATGGAGAACATTAAGAAGAAGTATATATTGAGCAAGCTAAAGGTTTTCCTCTGATTAAAGATAAAGATATGGTATGTAGACTTAAGAAATATCTATATGGTCTTAAGAAAGCACCTAGAACCTAGTATGCCAAGTTGGACAACTATTTGGCAAAACTTGGATTTGCTAAAGGTTTTGAAAGAAATTGAGAATGGATTGTTGATGATAGTAATATTTGTTGATGACATAATATTTGGAGGTAACAATGAAGCCATTTATAAGTTTTTTGAAGAGATGAAGAATGAGTTTAAAATAAGTATGATAGAAAAAATGAAGTTTTTCCTAGGATTATAGATTGTGCAAAATAATGATGGTATTTTCATTTCACAAGCTAAGTACTTGAAAGACTTTTTGAAGATATTTGGATTGTAAATTTGTAATTCTATTGGTACAACTATAATAATTGGTCACAAGCTATCTAGCAAAGATGAGACACCTATAGTTGAGTAGAAGAAGTACATATCCATGATTGGAGGTTTGTAATATCTGACTCACACTAGACTAGATATAGAAAATGTAGTTAGGATTGTAGCTAGATTCCAAGATGATCCTAAAGAGTATCATTATGCAATAGTAAAGAGGATATTTAGATATTTGAAAGGAACATCTAACTATGGAATATGGTATGATGGATCAAGGGACTTCACTCTATGTGCATATATTGATGTGGATTGGGCAGGCATTATGGATGTTAGAAAGAGCACCAATGGTGGAGCACTTTTCCTTGGAGGAAGATTGGTTTCTTGGCTAAGAAAGAAACAACATTGTATTTCTTAGAGTATAGCTGAGGTAGAGTATGTTTCCATAGCAAATAATTGCAATCAAGTGATGTGGATGAAATATATGCTGAAGGATATTAGAATTGAGTTTGCAGAACCTGCTATCATATATTGTGATAATACAAGTACATTAAATATGTCTAAGAATCCTATATTACATTCTAAGACTAAGAACATATCTATTAGGTATCATGTGTTGAGAGAGAAAGCAATGTAAAAAGAGATTAGATTAGAGTATGTGAGTAATAAAGATCATATTGTAGATATGTTTATGAAGCCTTTACCTAAAGATACATTTGAGTACTTGAGAGGTATGCTTGGGGTTATGCCCCAACCTACTTCTAAGTAGATGATGTATAAGTGCATCAATCCAATGGTAGAGAGCACTATTGTTAGACTAGACTGAATGTTGATGCTTCTTATATGGGGGAGTATCTGTGATGAGCTAAGTCATTGAGGACTCATGGTATTTGGTCTTAAACAATATCTTTGGACACTTGAGCTGGTTGAAGACTTGGAGCAGTAAATTGACATAATGAGGCCTTTGTCATTGATATCAATGGGGAAGAATATGCATGAAAAAATCTCCTAAGTATGTATGGGGAGCAGAGTGCATAAAAATCTTTGCTTTATTAGGGAGATTTAAAAATATTCATGTAAAGGAGGAATATATCTATGGGGGTGATATGCAACATGAGGAATTATTATGTATACTGAGTTTTTGACTATGAACAACTATTTTTGATCCTAAGAAGATGCAGAACAAAGTAATTTTCTAGAAGTTTTTAGATTTGATTGATAAATTGGATTTGAAAAGATGAGAACAAAAATAATAGTAGTAGAGTACTATTTGGTATTCTTGGAACTTAGATATTTTTCATCTATGTTTCCATCAATGCGAAAGGGGGAGATTGTTAGCATGAATGTTGATGAAATTCCTTTGGGGGAGTATCCTAAGCATTGGAGAGTATTTTCATGTTGCATTCATGACTATGTTTTTCATTGATGTCAACATAGTAGTAAGTCTGTGAAGATTGACAATGTAGCTGATAAAGATCATAGTTGTGTGGACCATATTTTAAATTTAGTGATGTGTGTTCATGAAAATGTTCAATACAGTATCTTGATGATGTGGTTCATTATGCAACATGTAAGTTGAAGATGTAAAAAAGTTTTACTTGATTTATACAGAGCAGTACAAAGATAGAGTACCCAAGAAGTAGTTTATGATGCTTGCATTATATTCTTCGGCAGTGATATAATATGTTGATGTGTTGTTAGCTAGTGACTTGTGACAGATTGATGATGATATCATCATATGTGTAATCCCTAGTGTCGCACATGTGAGAAGTTGTATAGACTATGAGCTGACAATGCAATTCTAATTGTAAATTAATTTATTATCTTATTATAATAATTAGGAAAGCCTCAAGGCTGACTCAAGGAATTATTTTAAAGATATGGTAGAAAGGAAAGATGCTTTCCTTGTTTGTAAAGCATTAGAAGATTGAAGTGTATAGAAGTACAAAAATAATCAGAGTGTTTACTAAATGTAAGTGATCCAAGGGATTATTGGATGTGAGATTTGTGATCTGGTTACAAGACTAAAAGGAGCAGAAGTCTAATTGAAAAGATATAATGAGGAAGGAATAGTACTATTCATTTATATTATTCTACAAGGAATAATAGAGAGATCATTTGGATAGTGGGTTCATTGATCTTCCCCTAAAGCTGTTTGGGTAGTGGGTCCAGCTATCTTCCATAACTGCTAAGAGGGTTGGCACTGTTAGAGAAAAATGTTAATTTAATTTCATTAATTAAATTACTTTTTCTCTCTTCTTAAGATTTCTCTTTATGCACCTTTTTTCATTCTCTATTTAATAATTAATTAGTAATTGTTGGCAAAATTTACCTTCCCACCAAAATTACCATATTTGAATTCAAATGTTAAATAGACACATCCAACCTTTAATATTAAACAATGACATGGAAATACAAAATAATTTAAATAAAAACCTTATAATATTTCTATGTTTTCCTAAGTTATTTTCAGCCCCCACATGTTTTTTTTCATCGTCAGATCTCCCAAGATTAATGGCGGGCTCTTTCCCACTTTATCAAGATTCAAGGTTTTTTATGAATGCAGGGAAGCAACCATTTTCCATGTGTCTAGGGTGGGACCTTGCTTATTGTCTATGGTCCATCCTATTTCTATCTAAGGTGGAAAATGTGCATTGGCATACGGATGGATTTTCATTGGCTATCACTTTCTTTCATTCTGTTTCTTATTAGAATATTATACAATGCAGGAAAGTGACCTTTTGCCATGTGGATTTGTGGCCTAGTTCTTATTGTATGGGCCACAATGTGACAAGGTGAGGAGTTAGATTGAGCTGGTATATGAAAGGAATTTCATTGGAAAAGCCTTTGACATAGTTGGTTTGGTGGGCTCCATTTTCTTTAGGTCGTGAAAGGGTGAGAAGTCAGAATTATGATGCTACGACTAAATTTCTATGCTATAATTTTATTATCTATTGTAAGATCATTGGGCTAATTCTTAAGGCCGTTGATGTTATGATATGCAATTTTTGTAGCATCATAGAGGCATATGGTCACAATAGGTGATGAGGAAGCTTTGCGATCTTACAATATATGGTTGTCATAAAGTAATAGGTGCAACTACAAAGGTCTTCTAAGAGTATGAAGACAAAGGTTTCTCATATCATTGTGTTGATCATAAGATCATAAAGAGACTTTAAAAGGATCTTGATGTTACAATAAATTGATAATCATAAGATTGTAGAGATTATTAAGAGTATCCCTAACCATAAGATAGGTTGACAATCGTATGATCATAGAACCTTGAGTTGACCACAATAAAGGCGTTCACTTGTCCAAGTTCAAAAGGAAAAGGGTCTTTGACCAATAGAATTGGAAGAAATGTACAAAGTGAGCATTGAATATAATTGACTTCCTAATACATCCAAATTGGCATGTTGAGAGGCAAAAAAGGAAAATGACTCTTTAATGGTGAATCAGATTTTGATTGTCTGTAGATTGCTTTCAACATCCCCATACATAGTAAATGCAAAAGGAGCATGTGCTCATCATCTAATTATCCATCTACCCAACTATGCATTGATTACACTATTTCCATCACTTCAAGGTTTACTCCAATCAGGATTTCTATGATTTTCATGCCTCTGCTAGTGCACCAAATCAAATCTATTGTTTGGATTGGCTTGATTGTTCTCTAAGCATTTAATGGTAGTGTTTGTGGAGTAACTTCGATTAGAAATATCTCAGGTATGCCTAAGCTATAAAGGTAGATTTTGTAATCTTTGTAAAATTTAGACTCTTCTCTATTTCTCTAATATTGCCCTACAAGTTTATTGTAAATTACCTTTATCTCTAGACCTAATGACATGCCACTTTATCTTCTTCAACCATTAATGATGGTGCAAGATCTATTTGCCTTTCTTCAATTTTTTGTGGTTATCTAAAATTTGCATGATTGTATCTCTTTGACCTATAAATGATATATAAGTGAATCTCATCTTCCTCATGTCATTTATTTCAGTTTTTTGATCTGTATGTGATTGTTAGATTAAAACAAGTTTAGATGTGTATATCTTTTGGTGTCATGATGGTTCAAGTATGCATGTATGGGAAGATATTGGTTTGAGCACTCTATTTTGGTGCATCACCCATTAGGTTAGAGTAGGTAGGTTTAATTTCATGCATTCCTTCTCCCTTTTCCTCTCCAAGTGTAGTTAGGTGCACCTTGATAGCAAAGGAAGCTAGCCTTCTCTGAAGACAACCTTATAGTTCAAGTCCAACAGCTTGGAGGTTGTTTCCATATTTCACAAGATCGTCCTTATGTAAAAGCTTTGGACAAGGGTACAAACTTTTATGATAATAGTAATTATTAAATAACTTTTACCTTTTAGGTTACCCTTTCAGGTTTTGATCTTCATTTATAAGGATTGATCTTTTGTAATAATCTACATCTTTTCTTTTTCTAAGAATACAATTTGCATATTTTTAGAACAAACCTTTGCCTCTTCTTTTCTTTTTCTTCTCTATGATAGGTTTGCTACATATAGGTATTTGAGGGCTTCATGGATTTATTTTGTGTATTTTTTAAATCCTTCATGGTATCAAAGCTAGATCTAATGTAGCTTGTTCATTATTTGGAGAAAAAGGAGAATGAGGGTTTGACAGATCAGATTTAGTGTTTTTTGTGTATTTCTTGTGAAATAGGGGGTTCTCTAAAATTTGGAGCACTTTGAGGCCAAACCAATGTATATTGGATTTAGAAGGTGTCAAAAACCCTATTTCCATACAAAGTTTGTCCATTTTAGACAACATTGATCTGGGAGGCAAAATGTTTTGGCCCAGTAGGGTTGTACAACCTTTGCATGCACTCCGATGTGAGATTTTTTTTTAAAAATTGGAGAAAAATTAATTTTTCTAAGTTTTGATCCACTACAATAAACTAACCATAGTGGCATTGCTCGCAGTTAGTGCTAGCAGTTGGTTGTTATAGCACCACTTAGTGGCCCACACAACAATTTTGTCATGGCTCCACCCTCCGATCACTTGTGCATTGCTTTGCCTATCGGCCACTGCTTTGCCTCCTACAAGCGGCTTTGTTATCCTCCTACCACTGAGATGCCACTGTCGCTTTGCTCAGTATGGTGAATGATTTATTATTATTATTTATTTTCAAAAATTAAAAAAACAATTTTTTCCTTGCTCATACGAGGGCCCTATTGGTTTTTTCGTCATATCTTGAGCATACGAGGGTCTTTTTTCAATCCAAAAAGGTGTCAGAAAGTTGGTTCCAAGATGGAGATGATGGATTAGGATTTTTTGGTTTTAATGTTGTTTGGTCTCCTATTTGGGTAGACAAAGCTAGGTGTTCTATTTTTCACTCCAGAGGCCATATCTTGAGCATCCCAAGTTTATTTTTCAAAAATGTTATATTCTTGGAAATATTGATCAGTACTCTTTCCAGAAATGCTAGTTTGTATTCTAGATTCTACTCCAAGATCTTTCTATTATGGTTTTTTCTTTATTCTACTATGGTTGATATCTTGGGTGTTTTAGGTTTGGGGATCATTTTTGTGGCATGAGATGTCTTCTTTTGGGTTGTACTATCTATTGCAACTGCTCTTTTCCCTTTCTAATCATTGTTGATATCATTTGTAGGAATTCTTGGAAATTAACTAAGATAAAGTGCCATACTGCATCTATATTTTTGTATCAGTAGTTTTGCCTTCTGATTCGAGCAGTGTCATTTGAGGACACTCATGTAGATTATTGTATTCTTGGAATTCACCATATCTTGTGCCTTATTATGCATGCACCACTCATGATTAAAGTGTTGGATACAATTGTTCAATTGTGTGTTGTCTTTGATGTTACACAAATGTCATATTAGTTATTAAACAAAGTCTACCAAGCTCAATTGGTTAGCAAGGCAATTCTTAGTATCTACCAAGCTTAATTGGTTAGCAAAGTGAATTACAGAGTCTACTGAGTGTTCCTAAAAGTTACTCTATGGAAACAGTTTCTACTAAGCTCACTCTGGCATTGAAGGTTACTGTGGTAGAAGTTAGTTTCTACTAAGCTCACAAGGTCAGCAAAGGAAATTCAGTATTTACTGAGTTCACTTGGTCTCCAAAGGACTTTTGCAAAGTTTTGAGCTTCAATTGGTTAACACTAGAAATCATTTCTAGAATTGTGTCTACCCAGTAGGGTTGGCCAATGAAGGATTTCATTGTTTTGGGAAATAAAGTTTAATTGTTTCATGTAATGAATGTAGCCAACTAATATAATGATTATTGGTAATTTTAATTCATAAATGAGTTGACTAGATAATTTGTAAGGTATAAATAAAAGGTCAAGTTGTAAATTCTAAAGTATAGATGGATGTGTGTAATGAACAAGCATGCAAGTGTGAAGAGGAAAGTGTGAGAAAATTTTGAAGAAGGATCAGATATCCTTAAGGAGCAATAAAGTTTTATTCAATCAATGAGGATCTAGTGAAGTAGAATAGAGATCTGTATTAGTAAAGTTCAATTGCATATCATTCAGGTCAACTCATTGTTACTTTCTGACAATTGTAGCAGTGATTTCCTAAATCTCTTAACAGAGTTGGTTTAGTAGCCATTTTGTAAATCCTCTAACAAGGTGAACAGTTCTATTAGATTTTTCTGAAGTCCTCTAGCAAGGCCACTCCTAGCAGGGTGATTAAATCCTCTAATAGGGTCACACCTAATAGTGTGTTTTGTAACCTTTAATAGGGTTGGCTCCTAACAGGGCTCACTTCAGAAGAGTGAAAATTGGTAGCTAGTTACTTGGTGGTTTTTCCCATGTTGGGTTTCCATGTTAAATCTGGTGTCTCTTGTGTTGATGTTATTTGTTTTTATGCATGCATGTTAAATCTTTGTGAATGCTTAAAGATCAGTAATAACTTATAGTACATCTACCGAGTTACAAAATTTTTTTGTGTGGCTACCAAGTGACAGCAGTAACTAGTTTTTAAGACATCTAAGGGATATGTGGATTTTTTTTCATGGTAATTGATTCATGCCCCCCCCCCTCTCAGTTACTCCATCTATATATCCAACATAAAGTGCCATGGGGGGTTGATGTGTTGCCTTTGTTTTCCATCTTCCTTTGTCCAATGAGCTTCCCTTCTAAGACATTAGCCTCATGATGTGTATGAGATTGATCACCTCAGTATACACATATGTACCCCTTTGTGCATCTTGATCATAGTTCCTTGACTTATAGCTCTTTTGGCCCACTTTTCCAATTGCCTGCAACCTCACCCTTGTCTGCATTAGGGAGATTCATATGTTGTTTCTCATTCTTCCTTGGTTTGATGGAGTGAGCTATGTATTTAGTTTTTATTCCTATGCACTAGGCAGATGTAGTGGCTATGTACCTATGCATTTCAGTGAGATGGATCATTTACCATATAGACACTCTTCTTTTTGTTCCTACTTTGTTTGCATCTTTCTATGTTCAATTGACCAACTCTTTAGGCTTTGCTGTTTCATTCCATTTGTATCTTTGAGTTTAATTGTTTTCCTTTCTATGCCTTCTAATTTGATGTAGATTACAGTCTTCTCTACCTGACTAGCTTCTATTTTAGTGGAGGTTCTTCATATTAGTAGTTACTTTTGATAGAGCTTTGCACCTTCTACATGCTTTAGTGTTTTTCTTCGTGATTCCTATTTTCTAGAACAATTCTCTAGTTGGAGGCTTTTGCAATTGTTCACTAGGTTCCCAACTATCTCTTTTTGGAGTAGAGTTTTTCCCATTGGGTTTTCTCTATTTCTCTGTTTGATAGAGATTTGGTTGTGATAGGGTACCTCACTAGGCCTTGTTGCTGAGACCCAAGTTTTCTTTCAGTATTGCATTGTAGTTTCCTTGCTCTTTTTGCATTGTCTATAACTACATTGTTGCTCATCTTAAGAGGGGTGTTAGAGAAGAAGGTTAATTTAATTTCATTAATTAAATTACTTTTTCTCCCTTCTTAAGATTTTACTTTATGCACCTTTTTCATTCTCTATTTAATAATTACTTAGTAATTATTAAATATCTTTTACCTTTTAGGTTACCCTTTATAACTTTGTAAGTTACCCTTTCGGGTTTCGATCTCCTTTTATAAGAATTGATCTTTTGTAATAATCTACAAAAGAATCATGCCCCTCTAGATATCTTTATAATAATGAAGATGGTGAAAATAGGAGTAAGAGCAGGCACTGGTGTAAGTGCAGAGGCAAGGGCAGGTGTTAGAGCTAGAGTAGAGGTGTGAGCAGTTATAGACACTGGTGCAAATAGAAGAAAAGGTGCGTAGAAAGATTCATCAGATGATGTGTAAATAGGTCTCCATTCCAGGATTAATATTCAAAATCAACCTAGGGTTTTCAAAAAACAACAATCATATCTTGATGCCCCTTCCAGTATTTTTTCTTCAATTCCTATAGTGGAATAGGCTACGAAGGATCATAATAAATTGTAATTCCAACACTACCATTTTCAAGAAACTCACTTTTTCTCAAGGAAAAAATCAATATTCTAAGGGAAAGTAGTGGTCTAGCTAACTAAACCCTTCTTTGTTAATCCTCAGTTTCATGATACCCGTTAGTAGGAGTCTAGGGAGAAATCGTGATATGGGTATGGTTTGACCTTTGAAAAAGGTAAATCTTCAAAGCAAGCTTCAAAATGACTTCAACAACATGTGCCATAGGACGGGAACAAATCCAACTTTTTAGTGAATAAGGGTCAATCAAATCCAAGCCAGAAGAATGGACAGCAAACCAAACAACCAATTTTTGATATCTATCAAGGGTTTCCTCTAGGTCCCCCATATCAACTTCGGAAGGCCACAAATCAATTTAAGGAGCCAGTCTAGGAGATAGCAACTATCCCTACAGACTTGCCCATTTTTCTCATGATGAAATCAATAGTATAGAAGGTTCTAAATTATTCTTGCTATCAAGGTTTGTAAAAATGCTCAGGAACCTCCTAGGGCCCCCTTCAAACCAACAAAAAATCACCAAGTTTGGAGAAGGAAGCAAGTGGTTGATCCCAATTCAAAAGAGACTCATGCTCAGCCTACAGATGGGGTGACGATTACACTACCAAGTCATATGCCACAAAGCTCTATCTATTTTCTTCAATAAACCACATTAATTGGTAAGTTTTCCTCTAATTCTCTACTCTTTTCTTTTGTTAAAGATTGGGCCCATTCATCTTGGTCAGAGTTAAGGGATATTTTCTATATCGATTCCGATTTAAAATGTTTTGTAGCCATTTTTGACTTTAAAGCAGCTAGAGATCTAGTACATAAGCAAAAAGGATGGTTTTGTTGCGGGTCTAGGTTATTTACTATGATCTGGGTCCCTAATTTTAGTCCTAAATCTCTTAAAATTCCTTTTATGCCACATTGGATATCCTTCCTCTCTTTACCTCTAGAGTATAGGGATCCTCAGATTATTGAAATATTTTTAAACAAGTTGGGAATCTTCCTCAAACATGATCTTGTCCCTTATAATTGATCGCATTTGGATGTGAGAGTCTATTTATTGTTAGATATGCGACAACCTCTTCCATCTCATTTGGTTATAAATTCTCAATGGGGTTTATGGGATCAGTCAATTTCAATTCAAAATGAGTGAATAGTTCATAAGTTTCAAGATAGATTGGATTATTTTAATACTCAATGCCAACATTCAGGAAGTTTTTCTAGATTATAATATAGACCCTAAGTTATGTGCTCATAAAGTACATTTAGAACCGTTACATAGTATGGACATCTTGGTTTCTTCTTAATTTGTTCCTTTGGTAAGAAACCAGGATCCAGTGTCTCCCACAACAACCAACTTTTCTATGTTTTTACATTTGATCTTGCCTTTTATCCAAGGTTTTCTAGCTGAGTTAAAGATCTCTCATGATCTCCCATCAGTCAAACCTTCTATGCATTTCTTGGATTTGGATGGTTTGGAGTAGTCACATTCATATTTGCCATTATTTTTTTCACAAAACAAGTAATGTTCTTTCTAAAAGCCAATATGCTCATTAGAAAGCTCTTAAAATTGGAGGTCAAATTATTTTTACAATTGCTAACAATATATTATTTGGTATAGTAGAGGAAGAAGGATTCCATATAGAAAATTAGGAAAATAGTGATCTTGATATGTTGCTCAAAGAATTTTAGAATTGGAATAGTCAAATTGCCCCGAAGGAAGCTTCTAGTTGTGAGAATATACAAGTTGTAGAAACTACATGTCAAGTGGAGAAAAAGGATTCATTTCTAGAATCATGCATTGATCAGGATCCATTAGATTTTGAGATGATCATTTTTTAGCAAGTGGCAATTAATTTAGATTTTCAACTTGAAGAGACAATTTGGAGGGAACATGAGACTAGCAAGGATCAACCCGAGTCTCCATCTCATAATATCCCAAATATAATGGAGGATTATATTTTCCAACAAGTGGCTGATAAGTTAGATTTCCAACTTGGAGGGATAATTTTTAGGGATCTTAAGGAATGTAAGGATTAATTTGAATTTGGTCTTCAGAATAATCTAAATAGATTTGATCCTCATCAAACTTTCTCAACTGTATAGTTTCCCTCTCTTTGACTTTTGACTTCCAAGACACCCAAACTAAGAGGGCATCCTAAGGGATCTAAGACCAGAAATGAGATTACCTTAGGCATTCAGAGTACACTAGATAACAAATTATTTGTGAACAAGAGAGTGACAAGGAGAACAAACTATTCTCCTTTTTGACAATAAAAATTATCTCATGGAATGTTAGAGGCATAAATGCCTCTGACACAAGAAGTAGGATTTACCAGTTTATTGAATCCATGAAAGCTGATACTGTGTTGCTACAATAAACAAAAATATCACAACATACATTTCAAAAAACTATG
Source organism: Cupressus sempervirens (assembly GCA_028749045.1). NCBI lineage: Eukaryota > Viridiplantae > Streptophyta > Pinopsida > Cupressales > Cupressaceae > Cupressus > Cupressus sempervirens. Next base: position 827,628,411 of record CM053793.1, read on the forward strand.
GCTAAATGGCTAAGGTGGTCCTCAATAGATTCTCCTAGTATTGGAGCTTCTGGTGGTCTTGGTTTCTTATGGAATCCATTAACAATTTAGGGTCACCTTGTTCAACAACAAGAAAAATGGAAAATGTTGCAAGTGTTAGATTTCAATGTTTCTTTTACCTTGATTAATGTTTATGGTCCTACTTCTACTCAAGACAAGTTGAAACTCTAGGATAAACAAGCAATGTTAATTCAACTCCAATACTCTCACCTTTTTATTCTTGGGGGTGATTCAATGTGATCTTGAATCAAAAAGAGAAAGTTGGTGGTATTTTCCCTCCCATTAAAACCATTTAGGATTTTGCTAAATTTGTTGAGAACAATGATTTAATGGATATTCAACCTTCTAATGGAAAGTTTACATGGAAAAATAGGAGATCTAGTTTTGCACAAATTGCAATTAGATTAGACAGATTACTTATTTCTCATGAATGGAAATTAGGTAATCCTTGTTTTCACTTAGAGATATTGTCTTTGTCAGAATCTGATCACTTTCTAATTTCCATAAAGATTGATTAGTCAACATCTATAGATCATACTCAACATAAGTCATCTTTTAAATTTGAAAGCATGTGGTTGCGCCATCCACACTTTCTTCCACTTTTAAAACAATGGTTGATCAATGCTCCTTTTTTTTGGGGGTCTAAAATGCATCAATTTGCCAGTATATTGAAGCATTTCCAAGAGCAGATCAAAATTTGGAACCAACAAGTTTTTAAGAATCTTTTCAAGTAGAATGAGGTTGTTAAGAAGCAGTTGGAAGAAATTCATTACTCCATAATTTAGTTTGGGATGGATAGTGATACTTACATTAAGAAAAAAGAGCTTCAGCATGAATGGGAGGAATCATGTAATAGGGAGGGAGAATATTGGAGACAAAAGTCTACAAAAATTTGGTTACAACAAGGATAAAAAAACACAATTTTTTTTCATGCTTCTACCCAACAAAAATGGGCTGCTAAGTCAATTTTTCAAATTTGGGTAAAACTTTAACCAATGCTCAACAAATTAGAGATGAAGGTGTCAACTTTTTCAAGAATCTTCTTACACCAACAGATCATCCATCGCCATTGCCTTCACAAGTTGAGGATTTCATTGAACATATCCCTACAATGGTGTCCCCCATGGAGAATTCTAAGCTCTTAGCCCCGTTTACCATTCAAGAAGTTTGAGAAGTAGTCTTCTACTTCCCCTCAAACAAAGCTCTGGGGCCAGATGGTTTTATTGCACTATTCTTTTAGAGTTGTTGGGATTTCATTGGTTTGGATCTTTTTAGCTGCCATTGAGGGATCAAGAAAGTTTAAATCCATGCTAAAGTACTTCAACTCTACAAATATTGCAATCATTCCAAAGACTAAGGAGCCAAAAAAATTTGTATATTTTCACGCAATCTCACTATGCAATTTGACTTATAAAATCATCACTAAAGATATTTATTTGCACCTTAAAAATATTCTCCTATCTATAATTTCTCCCAAGCAAGGTGGCTTTGTTCCTGGTAGAGAAATAATGGAGGGTGTAATGGTAGCTCACAAAGTCCTACATTCCACCAATATTAGTTAGTCCTCACATCTTATTATCAAGTTCGATATGCAAAAGACATATGATAGAGTGCTGGAAGTTTCTTTTCCAAGTTCTTCAAAAATTGGGTTTCGATAAACATTGGTGCAAGTGGATTCAAGCATGCATTTAAGGGGCTTGGTTTTTAGTCATTATTAATGGATCAACATCAAGCTACTTTCCTTCCCTGCAAGGTGTCTAACAAGGTGATCCTCTTTCACTAGCTTTATTCATCATCATGGTTGAAGCCTTGAGCAAAACTATCAAGCATCATCATTTATTTGGCAAGTGGAAAGGAGCAATAATTGAAGGTACATCAATTTTTGTTACGCATTCTTTATTTGCTGATGACACATTATTGTTTGGTACTTCACTAGCTTTAGAAGCTAAGCAGATAAATAAAACTTTAATGCAATATTCAAAAGTTTTAGGGCAGAAAATAAATCCCCAAAAGTCAAAAAAAATCTTATTTAATACAAACAAAGTTAGATCAGACAAGATAGTGCAGGTTTTGTGGTTTTCTGCAGATTTTTTACCCTCCACTTATCTTGGGATTCCTTTTTTTATGGGATCTAATAAGAATAGTTTTTGGGATGGCATCTTCCAAAGAATTAAGAGCAAGATTGTCTCCTAGAAAGTAAGATGGCTATCATTATTAGGCAAAATCTTGCTTATTAAGTCAGTTCTATCTGCAATTCCAAATAACTACATGGCTATCATGCAAGCACCATCTTCTATCATTTCACAAATTCAAAAACTTATTAGGGGTTTTCAATTTGGAAACTTGACTAATGAAAAGAAGATTCCTCTTATTTCTCTCCATGACATGGAACATATTCTTGCTTTAGGAGGGGCTAGAATTCATGATTTGACAACAAGGAATAAAGCTTTTGGAGGTAAGTGGGTCTAGTAGATGTATACTAAATCACAGTCAGTATGATGTCAAATAATGTAACAAAAAATTTTAGATAATAATGATCCACACAAACTATTCTCTATGTTGGATCCTCCTAAGGGATCTGCTATTTAGGATTTCATGATTGAATCTAGAGATATTGTTCACAAGTACATTCCTTGGGAATTCAATTGTGTGGATACGATCAAATTTTGGGGTGACTCTTGGAATAGGCAACCTTCTTTAATTACAATGCTAAACATACAATAAATTATATCAGTTATAGAAGTAGAGTGGGGTAATCCTATGGCTCACTTTATGGATGTAGTATGCATTTTTTCAAGGAAAGTAATATGGAAAGATCTAGACCAACTTCCTTTAGACCCTCAGTGTAAACAACATCTTCAATCTATTTTTACAGATAGATAGTCTTTTGTGTCAAAGATTGAGGATAGACTATTGTGGATTCTAGCTAAGAATGGTAATTATTCAATCAAGGAAGGTTACAAACTTCTCCAACAAGTCGAGTCAAAAAAATCTCCTTCTTGAGCCTTCATGTTTAGTTGGAATGAGTAAGTGTTACCCAAGGTTGGTTGCTTTGTGTGGCTAGCAATTAAGCATAGTATTCTAACAAGTGATTGATTGGCTAGGTTAAGTATTGCTCCTCCTTTTAAATGTGTTTTATGTGAAGAAGAATTTGAGATAGTTGACCATCTTTTTGTAAGCTTCCATTTTGCATATCAGTGTTGGAAATTTATTTTAAATAAATTAAACTACTCCACTCCATTAAAAAATACCATTTGGGACATCTTTTAGGCATGGCTAGTTCTTTACCCCAATGCCCTATTTGTAGGGATATGGCAATGTGCTCCTGCATTAGTAATTTGGGCAATTTGGTGGGAAAGAAATAAGAGGATTTTTAGAAAAGAAGCATCATCTCTAGATAGAGTGTTCCAAACCATTGAAAATTTGATTTCAAAAGTTACCAATGCAAGTGTTAATAGATGTAAATTTAATCTAGTTATTACTTCTTGGGATGGAGATATCATTCAGGAATGGAAATCAATATTTACTCCATTAGGATCTGGCATATCTATAAGATTACAAATAGGTATAGATAGATCTATAGTTAAATGGAAACCTCCTATGGTTGGATTTGTCAAGCTCAACTTTGATGGGGCATCAAGAGACAATCCAGGCCTTTTAGACTTGGAAGCATGCATTAGAGACTGCACATAGAAGGTCAAGAACTAATGATATGACCAAGGCTTAGTTATTACTTTCAGGATTAATTCTTACCAAGAAATGAGAATTTTCATCATGTACACATAGAAGGTGATTCACAAGTTATAATCTCAGCTTGTGTCAAGGGAATTTTCATCATGTATTTACTGAGTCATTTGGGCTTAGTGACTACTGAGTAAATTTAGGCATAGTGCTTATCGAGTGAGCTTTGGCTTAGTGTTGACTGAGTTGTACAACTCATATCAGTGCTAACCAAGTGTATATTTAGTATCAAGTGGTGTTGTAGTGATTGAGGTTTTGTCGAGTGCTTGTTGAGCAAGATAGGGCAATACCCTCGCTATGTTAAATTGGGCATAAGGTTTATTGAGTAATCTAAGGCTTATTAGTGTTCAAGTTGTTTGATCATGAGCAATTTGCTGAGTGACTTGGGTCAGTAATGACTGAGTGTTTTTTTGGGCACCAAGTGGTGGTAAGATTGACCAAGTTCTTGTTGGACATCAAGAGGAAGTGTGATGATAATGAGTGACAGCTATAACTTAAGGGGTAGTGTTGGTTGAGTGACGGGTTGCCTCCAAGTTGTATTGAATCTTCCAACTTATGTATAGGCCATTACTAAGTATTGATCATTAATGAGTGAACTCATTCTTGCATGTGTGATGTTATGGTAAGTCTTGCTAATTATTTTCTGCATCATGATTGTAAAGATCACCTAAGTATGATTCACTTCAATTTGGCCACGTGGCTTTGCACATGGCAAGATCAATATGAAAAATCTCCATTTTGGGGGCTTCAGTTTGTACTACATCAATCAAAATTGCAATTGGGTTTTGATTTTGGTGGCACTCTCTTTATTAATCATATGGGAATAGGTACTTCATATCCTCTGAGCGTGTGATGAGGGATTTATATATATCCAATAAATGGATCCTTTTTCTTAATTTCATCTTCCTATCTTGTTTGTTTGCCAGTTCACTTGGTCTTAGGATGTTGTCCCTATATGATGCTTGTATGAAATGTGATTCCTACTACTAGTATCACTAAAACATTCTCCCCAAAAATTTTAGAATTAAGCTTCAATCAACAGTGGAAGAAGATGCACTTTCTTCTTCCTTGGATGATGTGGCATTGAATGTCATGTTTATTGTGCATTCTTTATTCGTCATGCAATTCACACCATTATTTGGGAGGATTGTTTCTCTACCTCCTCAAGACATGTGTTGTTTCCTTCAAATTTGGTCTCAATATTCTTGTCCAATGCTATGGACCTACTCCAATCAACATCACAACTGGAAATTATTGCTATCAAGGTGGTCTAACCAAAAATTTTATCTGATAATAAGTTGAAATGGGTGATTCAGAGCTATGATTTGTGGGCTAGAAATGCCCTGGTGGGTAGATTATTTTCAAGATCCCTACTCATGCAAAAACATGAAGTTATGGTGACATTCGAGGCATTGCAAAAGTCCTTCAAAAATCATAACCCACGGTTCCTAACACAAACTTTGCAAGTCAGAACACAGGTGTTGGGTCATCAATTGGCTGAGCATGTGAAGAAAACTGGGTTTGTATTGCTTGATATTTTGGGCTTACCAATATCTAATGCACATGTATTTTTCACTCACATGATGAAGTCTTTGGCCTCCCCAAACCAATTTTTTTGTGAAATAGATGCTCAGTCTGCCCCAATTGCTACAATTCAGACTACACCTTTTTCCATCGATAAATCTACTATTGGCTTTGAAAATGTAAAAATTCAAAGATTTTCAATTTTTTATAGGAATACTCCTACTTTTTATAATTTTAAATTTCCCATCGATATAACATGTTGTAAATATCGATGATTTTCACTTGTACATATTGCAATGATACAAGGTTTCTTTTCTGGTTCTTTCCTAGCTGAGCTCTTGAACTAGTTTATATATCTATATATATTCAATGGTTCATCCACTTTTGCCAAAAAAAAATTAATTTTTTTTTCTTTTTAAAAAATCTACATCTTTTCTTTTTTTGAGAATAGAATTTGCATATTTTTAAAGCAAACCCTTGCCTCTTATTGTCTTTTTCTTCTCTGTGACAAGTTTTCTACATGTAGGTATTTAAGGGCTTCGTGGATTTTTTTATGTATTACTCAAATCCTTTAGGCACAACTCCTAATAGGGTTAGAATTTCATAACAAGGAATCACATGTACTAAATGTTGTTATAGACTCCTATCATGGTCCATCCTCTAACAAGGAATATTTATATTAGTACATCATCTTGTGGGTACCATCCTCACTAGAGTTTTCCCTCTGATCAAGGGTTTCTCTAGTTAACATAACTAATGTTATTGTGTATGAGTATCTTGTTATGGTTTCTAATTCTATTGCTCATATGGTTAAATTTTAGTAAGGTTGATAATTGTAATATTAGTTGGATAACTGATTCACCCCCTCCTCTCCCCCCTCTTAGTTATATTGGTGGACTATATCTTCTAACAATTGGTCCCAACCCCCCTTGTTAGTTATATCAAGTCCCACTAGGGTTTTCCCTCTAAACAAGGATTTCCCTAGTTAACATATCTGGTGTTATTGTGCATGAGTATTGATGGGGACACAACCCAAACAACAGAATACACACAATAGGAAGGGGGAATTATATTAACTAAGAAAATATGCTAGTACAAATAGTGCAGAGAAAATAAACTTTGAAACATGCCCTACGGGCTTACAATAGCATAAATCTGGAGAATATTTCTCCTTTTAGCACCTCCTCTCAAGCTCCAATCCGAACTGCCTTTTACAATGCCAAAAATCTCCTTAAATAGACCCCGGAGGGTTAAGGACTAGGAGTGCATTCTAGAAAGTGCTAGTAGGCATCCACCGACAAAATAGAAGGTTCCAGAAGCCACGTTAGAAGTCGGTGCAAATCTAGAAGAATCCAGAAACGGTAGCCGAACTTCTGGGAGGCATAACTTTTGAACCGTAGCTCCGATTGACTAACCGTTTACATTTTTGGAAAGCTCTCAAAGTGCTCTATAGCCCTATGGACAAGCTTCACTTGTCCCCCATTTTTCAACCCTTTTCGAGGTCATTTAATGCCCCAAACCTGACTTTGAAGCATTCTTAGGAGGTCTCCAAAACTCGAAAAACTGCAATAACTTTCAAACCGTGGGGCCTTTTGACCTGATTCTTTTTTTGGAATGCTCTAAATCTCAATTACATTCATCTAGCAAAGTTGCACCTTCTAGGTCACCAAAATGATGGTCAAATTGCATGCTCCTATTTTTTTGGGATTTTCAAATGCACTGATAGTTGAACTATGAGAGTTGGAACCTTTATTTGAGCCAAATGGGTATCCAAAAATGTAAAGACATAAAATAGAAACTAAGTCTAAGTACATTTTTTTGGGTGAGACAGGATTGCCCTTATACCTCTGGATGCTCCTGCATCAAGTATCTTGTTGTAGTTTCTGAATATATTTCTCATATGGTTAAGTTTGTTTAAGGTTGATAATTGTGATACTAGTTGGATAACAAATTCACCCCCCTCCCGCCCCCCTCTTAATTATTTTGGTGGACTATATATTCTAATAGACAAATCTTTGTATAATATGTTCTCATTGAATATGACATCCCTGCTTCTTACAATTTTATGATTTTCAAAATCCCAAAGCCTATAACTAAAATCATCAATACCATATCCAACAAATACACATTTTTTGACTTATCTTCTAGCTTGGTTTTATTTTTAGAATCTATATGTGAAAATACTTCACAACCAAAGGTTCTAAGAAAAGAATAACTTATCTTCTTACCAATCCAAGCTTCCTCTGGAATACCACATCCCAAAAGAGTAGAGGGGCCTCTATCATATATACAACAATATTGACAACCTCCACCCATATGTTTAAGGGTAGTCCATCATGCAACCTCATACTCCTTGCATGGTCCATTATTGTCCTATTCATGCATTCAACCACTCCATTTTCCTATGGAGTCCTTGGAAAGATTTTTTGCCTACAAATACCATTAGTGGAGAAATAATCTTTGAATTCATTACCTCAATACTCACCACCATTATCATATCTAAGACATTAACATACCAAATTTCTATCTAAGAAAATAAACCCATATTTTTCTAGTTGCATCATCAATAAAAGCAACATAATAATGAGATCCACCAAGAGAAGATACCTAAGTTTCCTCCTGTACATCTATATGCACAAGCTCTAATTTATCATTTTCTTTTTCCTTTCCACTCTTCAAAAAACTCTCTTTTGTTTTCCATACACAGAACTTTCATAGAAATTCATATTGATACATTTTAGACCTGGTAAAAATTTATTTGAATAAATTAATTTCATACCTTCCTCACTCATGTGCCAAGTCTATTGTGTCATAGAGTTGTATCAGAATCTATAACATCTATTTGTTCTCACTTCTCAACTATGACAATTATTCCTAACCATTCAATTTTCTCTAAAATAATTGAAGTAGAAGGAATAGTATGACCTACACAAAGTTATAAGGTGCCTACTTTCACACCTTTTTCTACTACAAGGGAACCTTTTGAAATGTTCCAATTTTTATCATTAAAATTAAACATGCAATCCTTACCACCCAATTTCCCTGCTAAAATTAAGTTCCTACTCAGCCTTGGAACATGTCTTACCTCTTGTAGTAGCTTATGATTCCCATTCTGCAACTTAATCTTAATTTTTCCCTTTCCAACAATTTGACAAGGTTCATTGTCCCCAAAATAAATAAACCCAAAATTCCCTTGGACATAATAAATGAAGTAACTTCTATGGGGAGTAGCTTGAAATGAAACCCTTGAATCTAAAACCCATGAATCATCAACATTTTCTAAAGAATCAAAGAAAGAATTAAAGAATCATCTTCCGATCTATTACTTGCCATAATTTCCTGCTTGTTCCCTTCTTGTTTTTATCCTTAATTGCACTTTCAAGTCCAATAATATTTCTTCTTCTACCATGGTTTCCCATAGTACCAATAATCTCTTGGTTTTCTTGATTGGGACCTCTTCCCCTTTGATTTTCCTCTTGATTTCCCTTGAATTCCATAATTATTTCCTCTTATTTGTTTTACCTCTTCTTTGTCTATTCAAAAAACTTCCTAAAGTAGATCCACCTAAAATTTTCCTACAAGTTTCCTCACTTAGAATAACACCAATCACATCATCAAATTTTAGGGTATTAGATCTAGAAATAGAATTTCTCACAATAATTACCAAGCCATTTCATCTTTTAGGCAAGGAAGATAGAATCAAGAGAGCCCTAATTTCTTCATCAAAAATAACATTTAGAATATAATTTAACGGTAACCATATTAAACTCATTTAAATGTTTTGCAACAAATTCACCTTCTTCCATCTTTATATTAAATAAATGCTTCATGAGAAATACATTTTTTGAAGAAGAGGTATTTCCATAAAACCTTGCTAGGGTTTGCATCAACTCTTTTGCCATCTTTTCTTTTGTAATATTAAATGCCACTAATTGTGCCAAGTATAAAAAATACTTTCAAGTACCTTTCTATTAAAAATATCCTAGTCCTCATTTGTTATGGTGGCTAATCTCTTGGATTTTCCTTCTAATGACTACCATAAATCCTTCTGATAATGATATTCCTCCATCTACATTTTCTATACTTGAAATTTCTTCTCATTAAACTTCTCAACCTTTAGCTTACCCTCATTTTCAAACATCCTACTCAACCATTAGACTTTCCTCTAGAGAATAACTGAAATAGCTAGACTCTCATACCACTTGTTAGGATTCATGAGACATAAATAAGATTTGCATGCAAATATATCCAATATTATACAATAATAATACACACAAAAGAATATATGACACAAATATTTAACGTGGTTCGCCCAATCCCTGGGCCACACCCACCAAACAACGAGTCCAATATTTTTATTATTCAATGATTACAAATTGATTACAATATGTAATCCCTTACAACTCAATACCACCACAAGAAGCTATTATCAAATCACAGACCAATAAAATCCCTAATGCTAAGCCATTTTATACAAGATTTTTTCTCCTATAGGGTTAAAATAGATAAAATAATCTCCCTTTTTTTGGGGGTTCTACACCCTCGAACCCCTGATGGCTATGGGTTATTGTCCATGGCTATATTGGGGCCTATCACCCCAAACCCCCACTCAGGCCCCAACCTAGCCCCAAACCATGCTAAAGAATTATGGAGAGTGTATAAAACTTTCCTTATTAGTCACCACAAACTAACAAATAACTACTCAAGAAACTAATAAACGAAAATATTAGCCCTTATGTCATCCCTATTATTTAAGTGCCTAAGAAAGGAGGAGAATGGAGAATGTGCTTTTATTCTATGACTATTAATAAGATAATTATTACTTATTAAATTATACTTGCACCACTCTTTTTCTTACTTACTAATTTTAGGGCTATTAATGAGATAATTTATAATTCCCTATCTATGAGTAAGTCATTATTTTCCCTACTTAATTTATTGAGAAATTAAATAGAGCTAAAATGAAATATGCTACTTTGTTGGAAATATTCAAGATTAGCTAGGTTACTGAGATGGGAGGGGTGAATCAATAACCTCAAAAACTTTACCAAATTTAGATCTTAATTGCAATAATCCAATTACCATTTAGTTCATTAAATCAGATCTAACTATATGCATGAGAAACTAAAAACATAAAACATTCATAACACTTGAACATAATATTTTGGTGACCCAGAGACCTTCCAAATAGAAAATAAAAACTAGGGTGGGGAAGATACCCACAAAACTTCAATACTATAGCATAAAGTTGGCTTGTTAAGGCTTACAATGATCACTTCTAATGATCTGCCCTATTAGGAGCAATTAGGACTGGTAGGTCCACCTTGTTAGAGGTTTTACAAACACACAATGAAGTATGCACTTGGTAAAGAGATTTGAGAAAATATTGTTAAGTCTACCTTGTTAAAGGATTTGGACTAGTTCATCTATTAGGATGACACTGTAGATCTCTGACTCACAACTAATTTGCTAATAGTGATTCCTCAAAGTATTGATCACCTTTATATGATAGATATGACTCTACTGCTCCTTTTCTAAAATGGCCTTACAATATACTTTTTCTTTTGCTCATTCAAATTCGCATGCTTCTATTTCACATTACTATCACACTTTCACACTACCTTGGATATGATACAATACATTACATATGTATCAATCCAATTTACATAATTACAAAGTCAACCAATATACAAGTTAACATCAATATTACAAAGTTAGCCCATATGTAGATACTCGAGTTCTAAAGATTGACTTGTGAAGTTCTATCCACTATCACTACTTGACATCATCATGCATTCAGTAGAAGTAGAAGCTTGGTCCATACTAGTCATCTCAAAGTAGTCTCAAACTTGGTCTGCACTAGTGGCTTGGTAGATATTGTATAACTTGATATAAATTGAATTACTCATTTACCATGACTACACTTGGTAAACACTAATCTCCATATAGCTCGGTTAACACTAACTTCACTTTACATGAACTACTAGCTCGGTAGAAAATGCAAAGCTTGGTAACCACTGAACTGCTCAGGTTGAATTGTTGGACTTCCCACTAACTGAATTTACTTGGTAACCACTGGAATGCTTGGTAGGAACTGTAGTGCTCGGTGGCTACTGAAATGCATGGCAAACATTGTAGACTATTCAATGAGCTTGGTAGCCATACAAAATCTAAATAAGTGTTGCCACTAATATCAAACTTCACTAAATGTCAACAATCTTCCTCTCTGGCATTAGTGACAAAAGACTTATCAACCAAAACTTATATACATCATAATGTGGTACTGGTTTGGTATGGTATACTATTTTTTAAGATTTTTCAAAATTTGTCTTTTTAAGTATATACAATATACTATATCTACAAATTCTCTACTATATACACTTTCTCCCTTTGCATGATTCTCCCCTATACAATATACATAGCATAACAAGTATCTCACTATGCATAGCATAATAAGTGTCTCTCCCCATATATATCATACTAAGTGTCTCTCCCCCTTTTTGACAATAATGCCAAAAATTTATTCGAAACTTATTTACATGGAGACACCAATATGAGAAAGAAAATCATAATGTACCTTAGTTCTCTTGCAAAACTTTGCATTTATGTAGAGCAATTTGCACTTCTGCAGAGAGTTCTATCATGTGATCTGCAATGGAGAAGTTGTTGTCATGGATCAATGTTTTTGAATAAACAATATGCTTTTGCATTGTATCCATGATGGGAAGGATCATATTCTAAATAGCTATCAGTGTAGACTGGATCCTTGCTTCTTCTCTCAACAACTTAGCCTACATATTTGACAAGAATCTGATCTTCATATGATGTGTAGAGATTGAACTAGGGTCAAGTTGTAACTATTGTGCATTGGCCTTCGAATCTTCATCAATCTTTTTCAGTTTGCTCTTTATCTCCTTTATGAACTCGGTAACATCACACAACTTTCCAAAAAGTGATGTTACATTGGTGCAAGAGTTTTCAAGATTGGTCAAAATTGAGGAAAGATCCACTTGTTGGATAGCTATTTTCTGAGCAATGTGCTCAAGCACTTTATTATCAAATTTCTTTTTTACTTTCTCAATCAATTTTTCTTGACCGCTAGAGTCCTCATTAAACTTTTGGTCTACCTCTTCTACTTTTTTTTGTGATAAATGATTCACCCCCCCCTCTTAGTTACTCCATCTATATTTCAAACACCACTCAGTATACTCCTAGCATTCTCCATCGAGGTCATGATCATTCTTTCTATAACTCCATTCTATTGTGAAAAATATGGAGTTTTATTATATCTCTTAATACCACAATCTTTAATAAATGTATCAAAATTATTAGAGTAGTATTCACTTCCATTAATTATATTCTCAAACATTTTATCTTCTTCCTAGATTGCAACTCAACCGTTTCTTTAAATTCTTTGAAATGATCAAAAACTTCATCTTTACTCTTACAAAAAATAAACCCATGTTCTTTTACTAAAATCATCAATGAAAGAAACATATAATTAATTGATGTACTAATAGAAGGAACATGAGTAGGCCAAATATATATGAATGGATTAGATCTAAAATAGATGAAGACTTATGAGAAATCGAATACAATTGAATTTAGTTTTCTTTTCCATAGATAAAATGGTCACATAAATCAAACTCAAGAGAGAAATAATTCAACCCATAAACTAGATTCTTAATTTTCAAGGTTTGTGACCCTTTTCACCTATATGGTTGAGTCTCTAGTGTCATAACATCATCTTCTCTATAGGATAGTTTGATTCACTATAAATAACACCATTGGGTACCCAAAATCCATGACCATTTGTTGAAAAATAAACCCTCTCCTTTTCTAATGGAGTAGCCTTTCTTACAATCTTATAAGAAGTACTATCACACTCAATTGTGCATACATCAAGCTAGAACAATGTACCAATTTTTTTTCCCCTATTTATATCACCATAACACCTCTTTCCATTTTTACACCTACTTCAAAAAAGTATACATGCAAACCCTCATCTATTAGCTTGCTAATAGATAAAAAAAATATTGGTAGTCCTAGGATATGCAAGACACCATCAAATGTTCAAATTCTACCATTAGAAAATTTCACATTAGCACTTCCACAAACAAAAATATCAAGAAAGTATTTATCACCTAAATACACCTTACCAACATCAAACTTTTCATACTTACTAATACAATTTCTATTAAGATTCATGTGGAAAGATGTGCATGAGACTATCAACCATGCATTATCACCTACACCAGTAGCAAAGACTATAATAAATGCATCTTCATCTTCCTTCTCAAACTTAGAATTAGAATCTTTATTCTTCTTCTTCTTATTTGTTTTAGATTCTTTGTAATCCTTTTAGAAGTGAGAGTGTTCACCATAATTCTAGAAAAATGCCTTGGACTTACTAGGGGAATTTGATCTCCCCTTATTCTTGGGCTTAGCATGGCCACATTGCTTTCCATTCTTTCCTCTTTCTCTTGATATTCCTTGAAAACTCAAAACCTCTTTGGCATTCAAAGATAACTTCCTCCTTATCTCCTCAAAAAGTAAAGAACCAACAACAACATCCATATTCTTCAAGACAATTGTGCTGCTCCCTGGCCATGACAAAGCTATCCCATGAGTTTGGAAAAGAACATAGAAATATTTGACACATTTCTTCTTCATCCAATAGAACTCCTATTGATTTCAATTTAGACATATTAGATCTTTTCAAATGCTTAAATATCCATTCACCTTCTTCCATTCTGAAGGAATCCAACATTTTCCTCAAGAAAATCATATTCACAAGTGATTTTTCTTAATACTTCTTTCTTAGCTTACTCCAAAGCTTCTTTGAAGTATATTATTCATGGATATTTATTAGAATATATATTGCAATAGACAATCTCATGAGACCTTTATCTTTTCTATCCATTACATCATATTGTATAGGTAAATTGAATCCATAAGCCTATGAAATTTTCATCCACCACTTTCCATAGATTAGTGATCAATTAAATAACCTTCCATCTTTAACTTCTATATTTCAACCCTTGGGAATCTAGACTAACCACTTCATAAAGGCAATGACCACACTCCAGATAACTAAATTGGCTATGGATTAGGTGGTCTCTAAGCTATGGCTAAAGGGAGGCTTGATGAACATTATCAATTGTCTAAATGCTATTTCTAACCTCTCTTATATTATTAAAAATATAATTAAGGAAACTATTGATATTCTTAATTCTATGGAGAATTATCACATATCTCATGTCTATCATGAGTCAAACATGGTGCTAGACTCTATAGCCAATGTGATAGTTGTAATACCCCAAATTTGGCTCATTGCCATGATACCAATTCTAGTCTATTTCTGATCAATCCTAAGACCTATTCTAATAGGCAATTCTCATTCTGCTATTCACTACTTGACTTAATTGTCAGATGCAAAAAACCCTAATCTACATTCATCATATTTCTTATTTAATTCCTATAGTACGTACTCATATTAGTCGCATTAAACCTACTTGATTTAATTATAATCTAATTATTAAGTATTTATACTTTAATTAAATTAAATTATATCCTAAGGCTAATGTACTATGGAATTAAATTTATTTAATTAAATGGGAAACCATTCCTAATTAATTAAATGAAGTTATTTAATTAAATAAGAAAAGTGTCTCTAAATTAATTAAAAGATTATTTAATTAAATAGAAAAGGTAATTATGAGATCATATCTCATTTTATTAAATTAAATATTTCACCAAAATCTCTCTTCAGTTCAAAAAGGGAAATTTCCAATTCACTATTGATCAAAAATGAGTTAAATGAGTTAACTCCTTTTTCTACTCAAATTGAATAAGTTAACTCATTTTTCTACTCAAATTAAATCTGTTAACTCTCTTTAATTTGGGAATCTCCCTTTATGACTGAACTTCACCTTTAATCCTGACCGTTGATTGAAATCAATCTCAACCGTTGATGGATTCCAGGAAAGTCTATTTAAGAGACCCTCATCTCTTCATTTTGGGAGGATGAATTTGGAGAATTTGCATCGAATTTCTGCTGGAATTCATACTCACATTTGCTCATATTTTTACATACATCTTGCATTCTTAGTTTAAATTCATCTGGCTTAATAATGCATACATTTTTAGCTTAATGTCTTTTATTTCTTAGATTAATTTCTTGCACTTCATCTAGATTACTTACACATTCATATAGCTTAAATTGCTTTCAAATCCTTCATTCTTATAGGGTCTGGTTGCTTAAACACCTCAAATCTAAGGATATCTGACAAGCAATTCCCTTTAGATAGAAGGCAACAGGTCGCTTTGCAGGCTGATTTTCGGATGAATAATCCAATGTTCATTCTGGGATGAATCCACATACAATGACTGTGTTGAAGTGTGTGTGTTAGTAGAGGCCGCATATTCACGCATACAATAGTGAAGTGTGATAAAAGAATGAAATGGTAAGGTAATGATGGATTATGAAAGGTTATCATATCAAGCATTGATTATGATATCATTAATGGGAAATGAGTAATTATTAATAAGAATGGGTGCATTTAAAGGTGATGGTTCACTAATTTTAAGACACAAGAAAGAGAGAAACAAAAATATTTGTATTTATGAATCCTTTCTTTCGTATGCTCTCTGTGTTGTTTTGAGATCTCTTGTTGCTCATTTATCTATGCAAATATTTGTGATTTTTTCCTGCAATAGCTCTATGTTCTTCAAAAATCATAACAAGGCCATGGGGGGATCAATGTAGATGTTATAAACCTTCAAGCTATGATAAATGGAAATGCTGCACAAAGGTTTAGGAAATTTTGGAGAGGGGTGGCCTAACCACATTTATGGAGAGACTCCATAGAGGTAATTTGCATGTCACTCATATTTTCCTAAGAAAGCGAAACAAGGGTACTCTAAACATTGGTGGTAGGAGTATCACCATCACTAAGGATCACATCTCTAGGGTGACAAGCATTCTGATTATTGATAGGAAATTTTATAGAGACTGTAAATTATTGAATACTATCATTGAGGAGTTTCCTAAGGAGTTTGGTAAGAGTGGGGCTCTTGTTAAGAAAGAAGGTAAGACCTATTTTCCACCTGATTGTATTAAAAAGCTTTGGTGCTTTGTCTTACATGCAATTATTTACTATATTACTTTGGATGAGAGATTTTTTAGGGTTTTTTTGCACCATTTTATTTTATTGAATCATTTTAGGAATGGAATCAAGATCTCCAGCCCATTTTACCTTTACTCTTCTATAAATACTAGTATCAATGGGGTGAGGGAGAAAACAATTTACAACCCTCCACTCAATGATGGATTAATATTTCTCATTTAGGATCACATTAAAGTCCATTATGTGGGTAAATTTCCTAAGATGAAAGGTATGGAGGATGTAGAGGAAAATTTCTTAGAGTAGTCCTAGGGTTTCTCTACAATTGAGGATAGTGAAGGGTTGCACTTAGAGTTGGTGCCTAAAAGAAAGGGAAAGGGTAAGGGTTATACCCTCAAGACCCCTATAGAAGCTCTTCTCTAGAGACCCTAAAGAAAAATATGAGTGCTCTTCCTAGAAATAAGAAGACTAATAAAATTGTAGAGTCAGATGAGGATTCTTTTGAGGAGGATGAAAATTTGGACACTAATATTGAGGATGTGGCTATAGAAAGAAAAGGAAATGGAAGGGGGTTGATAAGAAGAAGAGGATAATGTTTGTTTTGAAGCACAATAGAACCCTTATGTCCAAAAAATAGGCCAAAGTTGTTATCTCATCTAATGACTATGAGAATAATGGGGACAAAATGGATATTGACAATGATGAAGAGGGTACCAACAAGAACATTAAGCCTTCCAAGAAGAAACAAAAAGTGGAGAAAGGTGATATAAAAGGATAGAGGGGCTCAGACTCCCCACTCAATCATATCAAGGATCAATATGAGGATGGTTCTCCTCTTGAGGAACTAGACTTGGAAGCTTCTCCCTCCCAAAAATCTGAAATGAAGATGTATTTTGAAGCCTGTGTCCCTTTTAAAGGTAGGAAATTGGAATGTAAAATCACGAGCATGAATATGCTGTGGCTGGAGATTTCTAAGGAGAAGATTAATCTTATGATTGGTGAGGTAGAACTAGGTAAAGTGGAACTTCAAGAGCTCATAGATCCCTCTATGATCATTCTTAGTGATTACAACAAGGAGGAGCATATGGGCCTGCTTAACACTGCTAAGAATAGTCTATTATCTAATTTTAGATCCATTAAGTGATTATTTCAGCAAGTTATGGACTTAAAGGATCAGATGAGATCTCTATAGGGGAGGATTGATGGACATAATTCCCATGAGACTAATAAGAAGGGGGACCCTAGTATGGGTCCCTTGATTGGCATGGTAGCTTTCTACAAGATGGAGGCCAAGGTACTAGAGTTGGCCAATAAAATCAATAGCATTAAGAGCACCCACAAGAGTGTAGAAGATCAAAGCTATAAAATCCTTAAATCCTCAAATGAGCATGTTAAAATCCTCATCAACAAGTGGAAGGAATCCCTAGGGAGAAGGTCATTATCACTATTACTGAGGATCAAGGTGTTGTTGTAGATAGCAAGAAAGGTCCTAGGAGGAGGACCAGAGCTAGCATGAGGAAAATGGTAGTGAGGGCCTCTTTAGACATTAGTTAGATCAAGGAAGTTGTAGAGAAGATGGACCATCTAAAGGAGCATGTAATGGAGCTAATAAAGAAAATGGGTTATCCCATATGGTGTCCTTCTCTAGTTTTTATTTTTATGTTAGTAGTTAGTATTAGATATACCAATGGAAAAGTAAGTTCTCAGGGGGGGGAGTGAATCAACACTTTAAAACTTTAACCTTAAATATAATTCATTTAATATCCATAACTTTGCATGTAAACTAAAATAACTAGCCATTCATCACATCCATAACATAAAGTAAATCAACACATAACACAAAAGATTTTGATTACCCAAAAACCCTCCAAGGATAAGGAAAAATTGGGGTAGGGATGACACCCACAAATCTTCACCACTGCAGTTGTAAAGTGTGGCTAATTATGACTAAAAAGTTTTGACCATAAACTATGATCTACCCTATGAGGTGTCCACCCTATTAAAGACTTAAAAAGACTATTAGGTCTCACCTTGTTAAAGGATTTTAACTCACAATTAAGTAAGCACTCAATTAAGATATTTACAACAGACTATTAGGACTACTCAATTAAGAGATTTACTTTGTATCACCTATTAGAATGATTCAACACCTGATCTTTGGTTAGCACTTTTCTGCTTGATGTTCAATATCCTCTTTGCTAGTTGTTTCTTGATCCTTCTGACTAGATCTATCCTTTCTAAACCTCTTATGCCATCATAGCCACCATGAATACTTTCTCAACTCTTAGCATTTGTCTCCTTGCACATTGATAAACTTCTTAGGGTTTACCTTCCTTAAAAACAAATTGGGAGAGATGGATTAGATCAAAATCAATGGCTATGGTTGATCCTTATTGTCACCTAATTCTTCCCTTAATCTGATTGGTTGCATGTATTCTATAGGGATTTGTAATATGATTCCATACTTCTCTTTTATAATCATAAATTCATGATTATGTTGACCAAAAATGGTTTACATAGAATTTTGTGCTATAAAAAATAGTCATTCACTATTCTCTCGGCATCAATAGGCTCTAATTCTTGGCCTTCATTTTTCTCTAAGTGTTGTAATTCGGCTCCTTTAGAACATGACACTTATTGTTATTTAACACCTATATCACTTGGCATGTATAGACTACTCGGCACTAGAGTGACTTAACACATATTATCTCCTCCGCAAATACTAGTACTTGGCACTAACTAATCATATTACATGACATAATATCTAGAAACTTATGCTCGACATGCTTTGATTACTTTGCCTACACTAATTGTGTGGCTAACACTGATCACTTGACATGCACTATGCACTTGACTTGCATGCACTATGCACCCGACTTGCACTGTTCTTTGCTAAATAATTAGTGTTTTGTCACTATAATGTCAAAACCAAAATAAGATTAACAATCTGCCCCTTTGACATGAGTAGAAAAAATATGTTGTCATGGCATTCACATTCCTTTATGCATAAGTTAAACAATGTCTCTTCTCTACTCAACTTCTATACAAAATGTTCAAAATTTAAAAATTTACAAAATTTTTGAAGTTACCTTTGTTTTTTAGTCTCCTTGAGTAAATGCTTCATTTATGTTCTTTGATTCCTTTTGAGTGGATATATGCCTTGACAAAAATTTCTTCAAAATTGTATAAATTCCCTTTTTTGACACTATGTCATGTGGGTGGTACACTTATAGTGTGTTTGTCCAAAAATGGCTTGTGTAACTCCAAAATTATCTTTGAAGTTGCATCCCAATTGTCACTTGCTGAATCAAGTGAATGAATCTGTATTTCAAGATTCTCAGCTAGGTCAACTAAGTCTTTATGTGTAGAAAGATGGGGATATTTCTTCATAAAGGTTTTTTTTAGAGTAAATAATTATACTTTTACTTAAGTTTACTTAGGTTAATGCATTTATTAATTATTTGTAGTCTAGAAGTTGTTGACAACACTAGAGTTTTTTCCTATCTAAGTCATACTTATCTTCTCACCTTGATCGAGGATAGTCCACCTTTTGTGGACATATGTTTAGTTGTCATGCTTATCAACTAGCATCTTCTAGCTTGTTCTAGAAGTCTCCTTGAGGCCTTTATATTTGAGCTCTCCTATTGTAATTTAATATCTTTTGCATGTCATATTGTATAGAAATTCTTTTTTCCTTGTTGCAATATCTTCTCTCTCAATCCGTTTAGTTTCTCCAAGCTCTACCCTTCCTTTTTTGGTTTCCCTTCAGCAGGTTATTTGCATGCAGGTGATCTTGGTGAGCTGTAAAGTTAGATTTCATCAACTTCTACATGGTATCAGAGCCTCCCTGTTGCTTTCTAGTTGAAGGATTTTTGAAGCCATGATTCAAAGAAATAAACCCTAGTTTGTTTATGACTTTTTCTTCAATTGGAAGGAAGAATGTTTTTTTTTAGTACTTTGGGCCTAAATAGATGCTTCCATTAAGTTTAGAAGGCCTGTTACAGTCAAGATCCATATAAAACTTTTTTTTTTCATTGACAGTAGCATTGGCAAAAAAAAATTTCTCTCGAGAGGCCGTATGGATGAGTTTTTGTACATTTATTGCAAAAAAAATTATTCTTTTGCAAAACCACCTTGTGACCATCACCACACCACCACAACTCCACTAGCATGTAGCTCAAGTGCCGCCACCACCGGTAGCACAACTGCAACATGGTTGTCACTCCACAGCCCCCACCACATTGTCGGCCTTCCACCCTCTAGGCGACACCACCAAAACTCACTGCTCCTATGACCACTGCCACTAGTGGCACTTTCCCAACCATTGCCCACCTACAGCCTACTTCCTACTGTCAACACTGCAAACACTTGGTCTAATCCAGGTGTGCCATGTGGCACGTGTGCCACGTTGGCACCTACCACATGACCAGTGTCATGTCACCTATCTCTAGCCATACTACCACGTGGATTCCATGTGTCATTTCCATGTGGTAGTATTTTTTTCCATGACAGTCATCTAGCCATCAATTTTAAGCTTAGGGAATGCTGATGTCATCATTACATCAGCACACTCCTGCCTCTCCTTCAGGTCTTTTTTTACGTACTCATAATTTTTTTGCCATAACTTGAGCATATGAAGGTATTTTTTCAATCTGAAAGAAGTATTGGAAAACTAGTTTCAAGACAGAGACATTGGTATAGGTATTTTGTGGTTTTGATGCAGTTTTATTATCTATTTTTGTAGTCAAATTTGGATGTTCTATTTTTCACTTTGGCGAGCTTATCTTGTGCGTTCCATCTCTATTTTTGAAAACATTATATTTTTGCAAAGCTAGTTTTATCTACTTTTCAAAAATGCTATCATTTCCTTTAGATTCTTCCCCATGCCCTTTCTATCATGTTTTTGGCATTTTTTCTCTATGGTGGATATCTTGGGTGTTCTAGGTCTGAGGTTCATTTTCATGGCTTAGAATCTTTTTTTTTGCACTCTACTATCTTTTATATCAGCTTTTTTCCCTTTCTAATCATTGTTGATATCATTTGTAAGCATCTTTATGCAAATGCACTAAGATAAAGTGCCACTCTTGCATTTTGGGTTCATGAATGTTATTTTGAGATAATTGTACTCGCACTATTTTATAAAGCACCATGGGGGGCTAACGTTGTGGAAGGGACATTCCTATTTTTTGGGACATTCCTCTAGTTGGAGGCTTCTTCAATCCTTCACTAGGTTTTCTCTTACCTCTTTTTAGTGAAGGGTTTTTCCCATGAGGTTTTACCTCTTTCCCCATTTTTAGAGGTTGCATTTCTTTGCTTTGTACATGGGTACCTAACATGGCCCAGTTGTTAGGACCCATTCTAAATTTCATCTTAGTTTTTTGTAAGCTTAAGTGCATTCCCCTAAGTTGTACTTAACGGGGGTGTTAGAGTAGATAATTATTATTTATGCTTTTAATTAAGTTTACTTAGGTTAATGCATTTATTTATTAGTTGTAGTCTAGGGGTTGTTGACAACTTGGGAGATTTTTCCTAGCTAAGTCATACTTATCTTTGCACCTTGATCGAGGATATCCCACCTTTTGTGGGCGTATGCTTGGTTGTCATACTTATCTCCTAGCACCTTCTAGCTTGTTCTAGAAGTCTCCTTGAGGCCTTTATATTTGGGCTCTCCTATTGTAATGTCATATCTTTTGCATGTCATATTGTATAGCAATTCTTTTTTCATTGTTACAATATCTTCTCTCTCAATCCATTTAGTTTCTCCAAGCTCCACCTTTCTTCTTTAGTGCCCCTTCAATAGATTATTTGCATGTAGGTGATCTTGGTGAGCTGTGAAGTTGGCTTTCATCAACTTCTATAGTTTCTAAATAGGCTAGTTCCATGCGCAATACTTCCATGTAAGGTGTCAACATGGATTGGATACTAGTCAGAGTAGATATTCTAATATTAGCATCCTTTTCTTGTAACTTGACAAGCCTACTCTGAGTCATTAGTAACCAGTGAAAATATAATTGACTATTACCAGGAGAATGTTTTAGTGTGGTACCTTTGAGTTTCAAATCTCCCTGTAGGTGGTCAATAGCGTATTGAGTTTCCTTGGTGAATATATCAATGTTGTAAAACTTAGTGTATAGAGAGAAAATGTTCTTTAACACCTTCTTTTCATTTTGTATCTTGGTTGCTAGATCAACCTATCTAAGTGCAATGACACTTGACATCTTTTCTAGAACTTTTGTATGAAACTTCCTTTCAGACTATTCTAATAGTTTTGCATTTGTGTCTAGGTCTTCATCCCTAATCTTGTCCACAATATTAACAAGTTACTCTATAATAAGATTTTCTAAAATTGAACCTAGGAGGCTAAAAGCATCAATGAATATATCTTTGATTTCATGTAACACTTGCTTATTCTTGTGCTGTCTCCTTAGAATTTCTTGCATTTTATTTCATTATAGAACATCCTGGAGAATATCCATTTTATCAAGAGTGATTATTGATAGATCAAACTTGGGTATTTAAATCACCTCATTTAAGTTGACATCCTCAAATGATGTAGCATAAACACTCTTAATTTGGTTTGCTAGGATTCAACCTTGATATTTGCAATGGGGTGTCCTATGTACTTAGGCTCTAAAGAGTTTGACTATTGAGAGGAGATGTAGAAGCTAGTAATATAGCTAGTGTCTATATATCTATTTTCTCCTCAATTGTAGTAGTCAACTTGTGCTCTTTAGTCTTTTCTTCCTCTATCTATACTTTAGCCTGTGATGGTGGAATGGGTATAGAACTTGCTTCCTTACCCTTGTTTACTTCAATTCTATCCTTGACAATGATCATTATAGATAATAAACCTAAAACTATTTTGGGTTGTCAATGATGTATTTGTTGGTTGTGCCTCTGCATCTTTCATTTGAATGACTATGTTAGACATAGAAAATGGTGTCTTTTTAGTGTCATCTTGATGTTTAAAGTTTACACTTTGATTTGTTTATAGATCTTCTATCTCTTTCTCCTTTACCTTTGTAGTCGATGGGGGCAAATTTGGTGTAGCTTGTTGATTCTCCCCTACAGATGCATATTTTTCCTTCTTTATTTCATTTACTCTCACCAATACTGGGGTAATGCATGGAATAGCTACATTGGTAGAGTCTTGTTGTAGCTTCTTTAGATAATATCATCATTCAAAGAATTAACATTCTGAGATGTATTATCAAGAACATCCTTGATAATAACTAAATCTTGTTGACTCTCTTGGTTTGCATGTGGGGGACTAGCACTCAACACTTGAACATCTTGTGCATCCTATTGTTCTTCCTCAACTATTTCTTATGTATCCTCCATAGTACCTTCCTTTTCGAAAACATCTTTTGATGTATCTCCATCTTCTTGTTCTCCTTTCTTAGTTATAGCTTTTGCGAATAACTTATAAATAGATTTCCAAATCAATGTGCTCTTGGTTACCCCATCTTCTACTTTCTTCTTCAGTATTTGGAATGATTTATATTTAGGATAAAAAAATTCTTTCTATTTCTCAATTTCTTTAGCAATCATCTGCTTGTCCAAAGTAGGCATGAGTTGGGCTAATGTAATCAGATCTAATTTGTCTCTTAGTAGTCAAACTGAATTTCCACTTTTTCTCAACTCTATCATATAAGCTCTTTGGTATGGAGTTGGAAATCTCTAGAGGAGTGGTCTTAAATGTTACCATCATGTCATATATGTCTTCTTCTACATTATTTTTATCCACAATCCCTAGCTTATCAAAATATATATGTGAAAATCATGATAAATATGCATTTTTTTTAACATTTTCCCATAGATTATCTATATTAGATGAAGGTTTGTGGCTTACCACTTTAAATTGACTCAAGTCATCAGACTCTATCTTCTCCTCATTTTAATCCTCTTAAGGCTTGTACATCCTCCTTGGCTTCTTATCAGGTTGGCTTGGCTTTGTTATGGCACTTGCTCTCTTCCCTTTTTCCTTAGTAACTTTTGTTTCTTCTACAGTGGCGGCCCTCGTGCTTGACCTTGTTAAAGGTACAACTATATTTTTTTGTGACTTCTTCATAGTCTTCTTTACTTTCTCCACTACCTATTTCTTTACTTTTTTCTCTTCTTCTAAGTTGCCTTGGGTGCTTCCTTGGCTTCTTCTTCCTCATCACCTTCTACATTAGCATCTTTATCTTCACACAAACCTTGAGTAAGTTCCAAAGGTTCTTGACCTTCTTCTTCTTCTTATTCTTCTTCTTCCTCTTCATCTCCTTCTTCTACACCTTCTCCAAACTTCTCTTTTAATTTTTTTACAATCTTATTCTTTTTCCTTATGACAAAGGAAATCTACAAGTTAATAGTTATTCTAGACTTTGTCTCCTCATAATTGCCAAAGGATATAACATCCTTGTCAATCTCATCTCCCATTAGTGCAATTATGGCTACTAAAGCCTCATCAACATTTATTTCATACAGTAGGGGTCTCAGCCATCTAACCCTAGGAATTTCTACTTGCACATATTTGTAGTCAGCATCCACTAGAAAATAAATATCATTGTATTTTTTTTCTACAAGGGATATAGGTAGTCTTAACCTTTGTTTCAATGACTGCTTGAAATCATAAAATTATCTTGTCATAATAGAATCAAAATTATCTCCTAATTGTTCAATAAACTTTGTTATCTACTAGGTAATTGATCTATTTGTCTACCAAAAATGGGAAAAGTGTTTTGCACATAAAAGAATATGCAAAAATTCAATGAGCCAAACTTACATGATGCACTTTTGGCCTTCTTGATGGCTTTCAAATTCTCTAAGAGTTGTTGAAGTTGTAACTCAAATAGGTCATAAGAATGACCATGTTTAATAATATTATAGTTGAGGTCAATTGCCATGTAGGAAATACTATTTAGTCAGCTTGACTAAAAGAAATTGTGAGTAATAACTCTAACTACAAATGTCACCTAGGGATTTGAAATTGTGTCAATTGACATCCCTATTTTTTTCCACATGGCTTCAATGTGGTTTTCAATAAATTCCTTAGCATCACTTCTCATACTTTTCAGTCTATCTAGGGTAGCGTACCTTGATACTCTATGAACAATTCTTTTTGAGATTTTGATTAGTCCATTCTCTAAAAAAATATGATTATCATGTATACGGCTCAATACAATCTTAACCCACTTAGTTTTGAAAATTGAGGAAAGTCTAGGGCACATGTCAACCCTTTTTGCTTGATGATCTTATTTTCTTCCCTCAAAACACTATTATCACACAATTTCTGGTAGGTTTCCCTAATTTACATATCTCCAACTTCTCCAACCTTGCTAGTGTAGAAACATTACACATCCTAAATCATTAGTACCTTTGGTGGTATCATGGATAACACACCAGATGGACCTCCCTTATATGAAATCATAGGAATTGTATAGAATGGGGGTTGTCTTACATCATTGTTAATTAATTGAATGTTGAAAACTTCCTTCCCCTCTTTCCTAAGCATTATTGAAGAACTAGCTGCCATATTGATTCAGTAGGGTTTACAAAATATGAACCAGTGTAACTCAGCACAAGCTAAATATCTCTCAAATCTTATGAATGATGTTGAGTCATTGTAGAATCTAGTTTGCAAATACTTGAAGCTCCTTTTTAAAATTTCCCTCACACCGTTCATTCTCTTCAAACTCTGTCAGGTGAAAATGAGTAAAAAATTGACTATATAACCCTTCAAATTTTGCATTAATTTCTTAGTCTTATATAGCTATAAACTTAACTATCATAGGACTTTCAAAATGCTCAGCTCACATAGTGAGCTTGGCTATCACTAGCATATCTCAATTTCTTAGCTATAACAACAATTTTCTAAATGCTCAGCAACAACATAGAAAAAAACATATCTAAAGAATAACTCTTGCTTCTAACTTCTTCATTGCATCTTAATTCATGCATTAATAACCTTTACATATATTAGATATTTTAAACTAGTGTATAATATTCTATTTCAAATATCAGTTCTACACATACCTTAGATTTCCTAGTTGGGGATGATGTGATCACCTAATCCATTAGATGAAATGAACTCATCTTGACTTGATGTGTTACAATCTTCCTTCTTTCTCCATGTCTTTTCCATCTACATCTTCATCTTTTCAACATCAACCTTTCCTTTGCCTCTATTGAATTCATTACTCAGTATAGGTGACTGAGTTGGATAGTTTCTGCTGACATGACCATTCTTAAGGTATCTAAAACATACAATCTCATTCATTCCTAATTCAATTTTTAGGGATATGACCAAATTCTTGGAAATAGTGACAACTATACCTTGTGTTCTAATCCCAATCATTAGAATTTTCATTATGATATCCCTTTGTCTGTTTGTTTGATGTCCACTTGGATTTGGATCTTTATTCATATGCCTTTTCTCCATATTTTTGACATTTGTAACAATAACCTTGAAATTTCTGATTGTTGGTGGTCTTGGTCTTGCATTCATGTGCCTAATGTCCTTACTTCTTATATTTATGATAGTGTCCCTTGAATTTATGCTTAGGGTTTTGATTTCCAATGTTGCTCCTATAAACATTTGTTGTGTGGCCTGATTTTCCATAATGATGACAAGTGGGTTTGTTATACTTTCCTTTATTATTCCTTTGTTCACTGCTCTTAGATGATTCTCCTTTCTTATTAGTAGAATATCCCAAACTAGTAGTGTCATTCTTCAGCCATGGTACTTCCATTAGTTTTTCAAAGTACTTAATGGATTTACTAGGCTTGTTAAGCTTTTCCTTCTTAGCCTTCAATTCATTCTGTAGGAGGGTATTTTTTGTTTCAAAAGTTATAATCTATATGTCTTTTTGATTTAGTTCTTGATTTGAATTCATCAGTTGATTCATTGTATCCAATTGCATGTTTGTAATCTTTTGTACATTTGATGTCTTCTCCTCAAGTCTATTAGCTAGAAGTCTTTTGTCTTCTTCATCTTTCTTTCTCAATTTAGTTGTCTCAAACAATAGTATTTATTGATCTTCTTGTTCTATTTTTAGGTTCCTAACTTCTTCACTTAGAGCATTGTTCTTTTCCATCAGATCTACAATCGTTGCATCAAACTCTTTTGACTTTCCATCCTCAAATAATCTCATTGTATCTACTTCTTGATATTGAGTGTCATCTTGTTGAATAGATACCTCTTTTCTTCTTTTTAATGAATATTGTAGTTCATCTCTTGCCTCCTTGAGTTGAATTAGGGCAAGTTGTATTTTAATCTTTTAGTTCTTAATAGTCTTTCCCAACTTGTAGACTTCCATCTTCAAGATCTTACCTCCAAAGTTGTCAAACTTTCCTTTCTAGAGAACAAAGCTCTGACACTAATTGTTGCAAATACCAATGGGGAAGTATGTTTTGGGGGGAGGGGGGTGTGAATCGAAACTTTAAAACTTTAACCTTAAAAATAATTCACCATACATCCATCTCATAACTTTGCATGTTAACTAACATAACTAACCATTCATCACATCTATAGCATAAAGTAATTAAACACATAACACATAAGATTTAAATTACCTTGAAACCATCCAAGGAGAAGGTAAAATGGGGGTAGGGATGACACCACAAATCTTCACTAATCTAGTTGTAAACTGTGGTCAATTATGGCTACAAAGTTTGACCATAAACTATGATCTACCCTATGAGGGTTCTATCCTATTAAAGGCTTGCAAAGACTTTTAGGTCTCGCCTTAATAAAGGATTTTAACTCATAATTAAGTAAGAACTTGGTTAAGACATTTACAATAGCCTTTTAGGACTACTCAATTAAGATATTTACTTTGTATCACCTATTAGAATGATTCAACACTTGATCTTTGGTTAGCACCTTTATTCTTGATCCTTACTAGATCTATCCTTTCTAAACCTCTCACTTCTTGTCTTTATTTCTCTTAGACTAATTCTACATTTCATAACTCTATCATAGCCATCATAGCCACCATGAATTCCTTCTCAACTCTTAGAATTTGTCTCCTCATCATTGATAAACTTCTTAGGGTTACCTTCCTTAAATAAACATTGGTGGAGATGGATTAGGTTAGAATCAATGACTGTGGTTGATCCTTATTGCCACTTAATGCTTCCCTTAATATGATTGGTTGTATGCATTGCATAGGGATTCATAATATGCATCCATACTTATCTCTTATAATCATAAATTCATGATTATCTTAGCCAAAAATGGTTTACATAGAAGTTTGTGCCATAACAAAAAACTATGTCATTCACCATTCACTCAGAATCAATAGGCTCTAATGCTTAGCCTTCACTGTGCTCTAAATGTTGTTATTTGGCTCTTGTATTATTTCACATCTGAATCACTTGGCATGTATAGACTACTCAACACATACTATCTATTCGACACATACTAGTGCTTGGCACTAACTAATCATATTGCAAAACATATATTGTCTAGAAACTTATGCTTGGCATGCTTTGATCACTCAACTCGCACTGATTACTCAGATTGCTCTGATCACTTGACATTCACTATGCACTTGACTTGCACTATTCTTTTCTAAATAATGACCAATTATTTTGTCACTATAATTTCAATACCAAAATGAGGTTAACAATTAGTGATCAGTGAGTTATCCTTTTTTAGCTAGCCTTCTTCAGTTCCTAACTCTATTCTTTTTTTTTTGTGTTTTGTCTTTTGGGCTTAATGTTATATCTTTGAATCTATATGTATAGGGTTTCATGGGATATTTAAAACTTGTTTTCCTAATAAAAAAACTTTCATATTTTAAATTGTGTGTTAGAAAATGTCTCTACATCAATCCTCCCTAACATGCTTTCTATCTTCGCTATCCTACAATGTAGAAAAAATGAAATACTTTACACAAGATCCCACTCAAACCTTTATTAGCTCAAAAAACCATGTACCCAACAAATAGAAACAAAATTGGCCAATCTCTAATGCCATTTAAATTAAGTAAAGGTAAGAGAATTCACTCCCTAAGTTAATCTTGATAGGATGATTATGAAAATAATAACTTAACTATTACATAGATTTCAAGATATAAACAAGTGCATAAATGAAACATCAATGAATACTAACACAATGGTTTATCGTGGGGAAACCCTTATGGGAGAAAATCCCCATAGTAAGCCCTTCTTAATGTATTTTCAAATCAATGGAGATTGCAACACACTTGCAATATAGGTTCTTACAAGAGAATCACCTAAACTAATCTGTGAGGAGCTTCAAAAGCACCCTTTTAAAACCCCATTTTGCAAACAAAACTCAATTTTCAAAATCTTCCCCATGCCCTCCTTTTATAAGATTCTCACAACCTTGAAACCACTTGTGGTTTTTTGATACCATGTAAGAAACCTCATTGACATGTATTTCACATGCATGACTTGTGTTTCCCAAAATAGTGTCTCATGTCCAAACTATTATCCTCATTTTTTACCCTCATAATTGTGATGACAAGTGTCATATAACATTTAAAACGACCCTCCTAGATTATACTATGGATAGGGTATCTTTTGATAGATTAGTTCTCCTTTTTCCAAGGCACCAACATGTGGGAAAATTATCATCTAATTTTAGAACTATCTAGAAAATATTGTAAGGTTAAGATACATTTCTTCTCAACATCTTCTCTCCTTGTTTATATTATGATAATAATATTTAAGACTAGAATATTCATCACAAGTTTCAAAAATACATGCCAGATGGATACTACTAAAATGGGAACAATTTTTTTAATTCATGGTGACTTTATGCCCCCTATTACATCAAGAATATATATCTCATCAACATGCAATTGTGAATGACATGTCCATAGTGATTAATGCATTTTATTCTAAAAATAAAGAATTGTAAAAGGATAGCTAATGAAAATAGTTTATGGCCAATATACCTCCTTGCTAGATAATCATCTTACTTATTATTCCAATGTAAACTTCTTTTTTCTTTTTTGTGATCCATCAATATATCATAGTTAAGCTGTTGCAAAATTATAATGGGGATAAAGACTTGGAATTATCATTTTTTCTAATGTATATGATGGAAAAATTTATCTACGATGGAAGAGTTTCTATGATGTTAAACTTATTAGCCTCAAAATGGTAGGACTCATGTTGTATTCTTGAACTAATCCACACAATAATGATTAAAAGTTCAAGTTTAAATTAGAAATCTTATCAAACAATTTTCATTTCTCTATGGTGGTCAAAACATGACAAATATTAGCAAGAAGAATGATAGGCAAAAAGTGAAAAGAAATAGATTTTAACTAAGATTTTCACACATGTATTAACACACACTTAATACATTATAGGGAACATAATAGAACATATAGAAGTGAGAATGATAGAGAACGGAAGAATATTTAGAATTGGTTTATAAAAATATTCAATGTCACATTGGATAGAGATTTCAAATGTTCTACAATCCATAGGAATTGTTGTTTTAACAAAACACAGATAGACACAAAAACTCCCCCATTTCCTCTCGACACTACACTTTTCCCTCCATTATTGACTCCAATTTATTCCTTTTTATTTTATGCCCTAGAAAATAGTTGATTTTCATGTCCTTATATCTAAAACCCATCACATTAATTCCTTCTCTAACCATACTTAGTAAAACAAACATCTCATTGTATAGAATGAGATTGTAAAAACACAAACTTGTGTCACCCTTTTGTAAAGAAAAAGGCTAACAAAAGTATAGTTGTTCACCTTTAATGACATCAAATTGGTATTATTATTTAGAATTTGAAAATGAAGTAAAATAATGAAATGTGTAAAATGGATGAAGTTTAGGATTATATCTTTTAAAAATTATTTGGAATAAGAATTGATATATTTTTAAAAATATTATAGATAATTTTTTAGTTGCTAAAAATTAGGGATCTACTTCCCACCACATAACTATATGGAAAAAAAAATATTTCCCTTTCACCTCATACTATGTTATAGATAACATATATAACTAAAACAGTCAAAAATAAAAATTGGCTATAGATCTATATTTTCTCTTTTATAATGATTCAAATTTTAACTCACCTAAAATTAGTACTTTTCATCTCCTACCACATTTTTAAAAATAAATCTATTCTAACTTGAAGAAATATTATACATTCTAGAAGAGGAATCTCTCCTCTAGAACATCATATAATTTGTAAAACAATTTGATATGATTTAATTTAATTTTTTCTCAAATTTGACATCTTTTTTAGTGTTAAAATACATACTTGTAAAATTTTTTAATTACAATATACTATATCTAATTAAAACACTATAAACTCTATATGAGAATATTCTTGACTTTAAGCTTTATAAAATGTTGTTTATATGTTATTTAAAAAATATCATAAAAATAGTAAGAGTTATTGAAATGCCAATTTTCTTAAATAATTTTATTTTTTAGTAATTGGCTACAAACTAGTATAAAACATGAATTTAATAGACATTTCTAATTGGAAAAGTGTGAGACCATATATAACTTGGCTAGATGGAATTTATCTAGATCATTTGTTTGAACAAAATTGATTTTAGATAAAAATAGTCAAATTCAATCATTCTAATAAGTTAGCTTGAAAGGTGACACAACTTTATACTTTTACCCGAGAGGAAGGTGAATGACCATAACAAGTAGATGGTTAGTCATTCAACTAGCACAATGAAATTGTTATTGCCAAAAAAAAAAAAAATTAAACTACCAATAGTCTATCTATATTCTTATCCTTGAATTTTAAGGAATCCTATACCTAATGAGAAAATTCTTTCTATCTCTATTTTGAAAAGATATCTAATATCCAAACTAAAGCTTATTGAAAAACATCAATAATGAAAAGAAAAATTGAACTAAGATTTGGATTCAAGTTATGTTATTTCATCAAACTTCGAAATACAAAAGAAGGCAAGAGTTCTTTCTCATGAGATCTACAACAAAATGACCAAACTTAGTGATTTGAGGTTAAGTTAGCCAAGAAGTTTACTCCAATGGATGATCTTTCCACTTCACAAGATTCTTGAGATATTTATGCTTCCATATATTCTACATTAGCTATCTATCAAGAATGCATTCTATGTCCTATGGAGATTCTCAATGTTTGTGAACTCTGTCTTTACTAGACCTTCCTCAAAAATTTCTTTTTATAGATATAAGTTTGTTATATTAAAGATAGGTGAAATATAAAGTTAGAGCTAATTTACATGCATTATATTAGAACCTTTAGAGGAATATGTAAGGAAAAAACTTTTTCCTTTATTTTGAAGGTGGGCCAAGATAATATCTCCAACCTAAAGAATCTACATCCTCTTCATATTAGCATACTAGATGTGTATTTACAAATTTTTGATTCTATGTTCATCTTCACTTCTTCATGGAGGTCATGAACAGCTATAAAATAATCTTCTCTATGCATACCATATATAATATATAATGGACTAAACTATGTACTTCTATTTTCAAATCAACATAACCAAACTTCACTTGTTCTAATACTAGATGCCAATTATGAGGTGTTTGTTTAAAATATAAGAGGAGTAACCGAGAGGGGAGGGGTGAAGCAATTACCACTAAAAAGATTTCCAAATCCCTTAGACGTCAATACAAATTTTCTTTAAGCTCACAACTTGGTTAGAACTAGATATTCACTATAACTTAATTAACAAAGAAATCTAATATATTGATGTATATTAACTTTTAGTAACTTAGTTGCAGAAAGATAAAGTAGTAAGAAAATAACATGAACACATGATACACCAATATTTAACATGGAAACCCAATTTGGGAAAGCCTCCAATGCAACTAGTTACAACTTCTCACTCTTCTGAAGTGAGCCTTATTAGGAGCCAACCCTGTTAAAGATTAAAAAACACACTATTAGTTGTGATACTGTTAAAGGATTTAAATCACTCTATTAGGAGTGTCCTTGTTAGAGGTCTTAAGACACTACAATATAGAAATGACACCTAGTTATAGGATTTACAAAATGACTATTAAGTTAACTCTATTAAGAGATTTCTTCACTGCTACAATTATTAGAGAGTAACAATGATTGACCTAATTTTTGAAGCAATTGGATAGTAGATTTAGATCATTATTATAGCTTACCCTTTAGATCCTCCCTAATCAAAATATTCTTTGCAACTCCTTGGATACTCTGCTCTTAATTAGCTATCCTTCTCTATTCGTAGCTTATCTTCTTCACCACTTTCTCATATTTCAATTGACAACTTGACCTTTCATATATATGAAACCCAATGTCAAGTAATCTTGAATACCCTTTAAAATAAATAAATAACATCCACTAAGTTGGCTTGCATAAACCAACACATAGATAAAACTGGGTCACTCAGTTTCTGCTGAGTTCCTTAGTAATTGACCTGACTCAATTTACATAGGAATTCCTGAACTTCTCTTGTTTTGAACATTTTCTCAGTGAAAACTAGAGTCTTATGAACTCACTTCCAACTGGAAATGCTCGATTAGAGTATAACATTTGTGTAACATCAATGAAAATATACAATTGAATAATTGATATCAACAATCTCCGTCTTTGGTATTGATGGCAACACAACATGTCATTAAGAAAAGAAAAATTAGAGAAATCAAATGGTTTGTAAGATTTTATAATATCCTTAGTTTGATTTTTATTCTCTATCCATCCATGATAACTCTCTCTGAGATTCTTCCTCTACCACTTATCTTCAAACTCCATGAGATCAAGTTCTCCCTCATGTAGATTACTGCTTCTAATTCTTCTTTGACTACATCAAATTCTCTCAATGAATATATGACATGATTCTCTCCCTCTTTGAGATCAAATGCCAAAGATTTGACACAGTCATTTTTTAATGTGCCTAATGTACTGATTCATATGCAATGAGCTCTGACTTATCCTTTGAATCTTCCCTGATCAGAATATTCTTTGCAGCTCCTTGGATAATCTACTATTAATTAGATATCCTTCTCTATTCGCATCTTATCTTCTTCACCACTTTCTCATATTTCAATCCACAACCTAATCTTTCATATATATATAAAACCCAATGTCAAGTTGGCTTGAATACCCTTTCAAATTAAGATCTGAATTTGGTAAATTTTTGAGGTTACTGGTTTGCCCCTCCCCTCTCAATAACCTAGCTAGTCTTGAATATTTCCACCAATTGGTATCAGAGCTTCTTCGTTCTTAGGATAAAATTTGATAGCTTGAGAAAAGATCAAGGAAAATGGAGATATTTAGACTTGATAAGGCAATTGATAATAAAAATTTGGATCTAGAAATGGCCATTGCACAACTCAAGAAAGTTAAGGAGCAACTTTCCCAATACCTGAAAAGAAGGAAGGAACTTGCAAATCAAATGAATGATCATCAGTACATTGAAGAAATTTTCCCTTCAAGCAGTTTAGATGAATAAAATGATGCAATCAAAGAACTCTTAAAGAAGAATGGTTCCCTATAAGAAGAAGTAAGAAAACTCAAAAGAGAACAAGAAATTCAGTTAGTAAGGCTATGTCAAATTTTGGAATAGAGGAACAAGACAAAAGAAGAAATGGATGGAAGAAATAATGAGATCCAAGACCAATCCCTTTAGCATGCAGATCTTATGGATAAAATCTCCAATGCAAATGAGGAAATCATGAGCCAAAGATAGTTCAATGAAAGATGAAGAAATGATCTAAATTTGGAAAGACAAATCAATGAAAGAATAAGAAATGAGCTAAGATCTGAAAAGAAAATTAGTTAAAGGTTAAAAAATGACCTAAACACTGAAAATAAAGTATATGAAAGAATGATGAAATCCCAAGTAGACATGAATCAATTGGATTAGCTAAATGAGAAAAATCTCTATGGACAAAAAGGTAAAGTAGGAATTGGATACAAAGAATAAAGTGAATCCTCTGAACAAGGTGCTCAAAGGAATCAAAGACCTACTTGCAATCACTGTGGTAAGATAGGTCATGCATCAAATAGACATTGGAGTAATAGTAAATAAAAATTAAATGGTCAATGCTACAATTGTAGTCAGCCTAGTCACAAGGATAATGAATGCAAATAGAAACAAAAATTTGAAGGTACGTGTCACAAATGCAAGAAACAAGGTCACAAGGCATCAAATTATAGAACTAAGTCATTCAATCTAGCAGAGCAAATTGTGAAAGCAATATTCAGTTGGACTATGGATGTCATTACTATGGATAATATGGACACATTGGCATGAATTATGTTAAAAATCACACAAGGAAGAGAGATACCACCTTAAGATGTTTCACTTGTACCAAACTTGGTCATATAGCTAAAAATTGCATAAATATAGGTAGAGTTGAAGATGAAAAGAAAGCAAAACAAAATAACATTTGAAAGCAAATGAGGCAGCAATGAATTCCTAAATCTACTAAGGAAGCTAGTTCAAGTAATGATGGTCATGTCACTCAAGAAGTGGGTGACTCCGCTATTTCCAACGAAGTTCTTGAGGAAGAACTAGAACTATGTTGTCAAGATCACATCCAAATAGTTCCAATTGAAAGGAAGCAAAGATCCAAATTAGTATTCAAGATACAAAAGGATCATCAAGTGAGATCAATATCATTTATCACTGAGTTGACTTCTCTATCAGGTAAGGTCGGGTTATGGACTCTACCGAGCAAAGTCGAGAGTAACATGAACATGGTTGATTGCCAAGTTATGAAGCCTTTACCAAGAAATTTGAATAGATAGTGGATAATGGCCTGGAAAGCATGATGTCATCCCAGCTACATTTGTATTGAGCATTAATGGAAAATTTTTAACAAAAATTAGGAAATTGTATTCATTTTCACCAAGAATTCCAAGTGTTATTGCAATTAAGTGAATTGCAAAGCGATCAAGTGACTTCAAGTAGATTTTATAGTTAAAATTCTTCAAAGTTATTCATAGCTTATTGAGTATCCATGGCAACATTAAGTAGCAGTAGCAAAGCAAGGAAAGGGTTAGAGATGTTGGTCTAAGGAGTAGAATGGAAAGCACCTGATTTTAAACTTGTGCTGGCGGTTGTTGAAACCCTTGACCCAAACAAAGTGCAATCATAGATCCCTCCAAAGGTACTTCTCATTAATGACATCTGAACTCATTTTAAGTATGCTATTCAAAAAATTGGAGCCCTATGTAATGTCCCCTCTTTAGTTTTACATGGCATTGATCATGGATTTTCCTATTCCAGACTCTCGTAGGCAAATGGTGTGGAAAGAGAGTCAATTCTGCGGATCAGATAGTCATATCTTGCTCTTGAAGAAGTGTTAAGAGGTTATATTTTATCATTATGTGATATTGGGGCCCACACGTTATAATTTTAATTTGAGTTGCACTTTTTATTTTTATAAAATTACTTTATTATAAAAAAGTGCATTATAATGAGAAATTATAAAGGATGTTTCTAGAAGTTCTAGCAACTTCTTAGAAAAGTGAATAAATAGAGGGTTGGGCCTCTCATTTGGACATGCTTGGATTGGAGAACTCTTCTACTTCTTCATTGTGAAGACATTTGTGGACTTTGGATCTGCAAATTATTCGATCTTTGGGAACGAATCACTCCCTTGGATTGGCGACTTTGAGGGTGTGAAATATCACTTGAATTGTTGCATAATTGGAGTTGGTATTCAGCCATCTCATTGGAGCTTATTGAGAATTCGTTGTTAGGGTTTGTTTTTGGTTGGAATAAGGATTTCAGATTTTCCCTATCATTGGAGAAGCATTTGACAAGAGTTTGAAGACAGAATAAGTGCATTTTTAGAATTGGCAAAGCAGGGTTCGGAACCACATAATTGCTCATATCTCCTCAACCCCTTGGAGTTATTTTTTATGGTTTTACAGGGTTACTACCTAACCCTAGGTGCCCATTTTCCTTGCATTTGGGGGTCCCAAAACCCTAATATTATTTTATTTCAGCAGTCGTACAGGTACGACCTGGTACGGCCCTGCTAGTTTGGGCAGCAGCAGCAAATTAAGGACAATTTGGGGGTGCGGTTGGAGGTCTTCATCAATGATCTGCAGCAAAACGTGGTGTTCTTCCATAGTTCTTCAAACCAGGTTCTTGCATTCTGAAATACATGTCAATTTTTGGGTAAATTTGCTGTCATACAGTCATTGTAATAATCAGTCCAGAATTGGTAATAAAATAATTTCAGAATTTATTGCATTGTAATTGAAATATAGTTCAATGGCTTTATATATATTGTAATTCTGTGATTATATTCTGAAAGTATCAAATCTGAAATTACCATATTCTGAATATTGTTACTGTTACACGCCAAGTGTTTGACAAAATTCCTAAGTTCAGTTTGAGGGTTTCTATGGCCTTTATAGAGAGGGTCATTACACCCTAGGAATGGATGATGCCCTAGGGGAATTATGTGTTAATGGAGTTCTCAAACCTAAACATAAGCATTTGGAAGACAAGGGTTTAACCCACATTCCCCACCTTTCCTGAAGTTTTCAAATAAAATGGATTAGATACATCCTTAGCCAAGTTCACAATGGTCAGTTATGGCTTGAGCAACTAGTTTTGATCACTAAGAAGATGATTCATCACATCACCAACCTTCCTATGCTCTCCAAGGCCAAAACCACTAAAACCCTAGATTAGATGGAGTTAGAAAAAAATCTTAGCCAAGTGGGATGGTAGAGGCATGAAGATTAGTAGTGTAACTGATGTGATAGCTCACAAGATCTATAGCTCTAGCCATCTCAATAGTGTGTCATGTGAAGCAGTAGACTTGGCATACAAGGTTGTGAAGAAAAATTTGTCATATGACCTTGCAAATTTTTTGTTGAAGCAATTAAACAAAAACATGGAAAGTATTAGAACCTCCAAAAATAGCCCTTGCAAATTTAGTTCTTTGTTGACATGTTTATTTTTCTATATTCAAAATTTTTCCCCTTCTAAAAGCATGGTAGTATGGAGAAAGGATGTGTGAGTGTTATATCAGATTAATGAGTATATTGCAGAAATGGGAGAAAATTTTGTTACTATAATGGATAATTATTTTGATGTCTTAAAGGAGAAAATGAATAATAGATTTAGGATACCTAGAAAATTAGTTGAAGATTATAAAGATGATGTTTGTTTCATGGTAGACTGTAACAGAGTCTACATTTTGGTAGTGAAACCTAGATTTGTATGGGTAAGATCTCTTCCCTATGAGGTGAACATTGATGAAGTAAAGGACATAATTGAAGCATTGATTAATGAGCCTATTGATCCAAAGGCACCACACTTTAGAACATATGATGAGGCCAAGGCAAGGATAGAGCTTGAAATAAAGCTTCCATGGGTAGTTAAAAAAGGTAAGAGGAAGATAGCCAAACTAAAAACAAGCACACCTCTTATGTTGATTGAGGGAAAAAGAGAAGATGTTGAAGAAGTAGAGGATGAAGAGGAGTCAAAAAAGGAACAAGAACTAGTGAAGAGGAAAGGCAAGGTGATCATCACCAAGCCAACCACTGTAGTGTTCACTAGAAGATCAAGGAAGAAAGGTATTGAAGTTGTCTTTAGAAAACCTCCTCCCAACTTCCAAGAAAAATTGAAACAATTGGAAGAAGGTGCAAGCATAACCAACTTCAAATCATTGAAGTATGAAACTAGGACAAAGGCTGAGAAGAAACAAGTTGAAGAACTAGTGTTAACCAAGATGGGAAAATGGAAGTATTTTCCTGATCAAATAGCCTCCTAAATATCTAATGAATTATTAGAGAAAATAAAGCCAAGATGGGACTTTTCTATACAAACAACAAAAGATATCTATGCACAAACCTAAGGTAGTTGCTACTTAGCATGACAAATGCTAAGATAAAAGTGTGCTTAAAGAAAAATAAAGATAAGATGACTCTTAGATTTAATACTTGTTTAATTTTGATAAAGGATATAGAGAATGTGGTAAAGAATGCCACATGTATGTGGAAGAATGTTTATCATTTGCATAACCAAAGTGACTTCCTAGTAGAAGTCAAGGATGATGATAGTGATGATGAGGAAGAAGAAACTTATACTTGTATGCGTGAATATGCGGCCTCTGCTAACACTCACACTTCAACACGGTCATTGTATGTAGATTCATCTTGGAA
Organism: Cupressus sempervirens; assembly: GCA_028749045.1. Classification (NCBI taxonomy): domain Eukaryota; kingdom Viridiplantae; phylum Streptophyta; class Pinopsida; order Cupressales; family Cupressaceae; genus Cupressus; species Cupressus sempervirens. The sequence continues at coordinate 827,667,946 of CM053793.1, forward strand.
TGAACATTGGATTGTTCATCTAAAAATCAGCTTGCAAAGTGACCTGTTGCCTTCTATCTAAAGGGAATTGCTTGACAGATATCCTCAGATTCGAGGTGTTTAAGCAACCAGACCCTATAAGAACGAAGGATTTGAATGCAATTTAAGCTATATGAATGTGCAAGTGATCTAGATGAAGTGCAAGCAATTAATCTAAGAAATAAAAGACATTAAGCTAAAAATGTATGCATTATTAAGCTAGATGAATTTAAACTAAGAATGCAAGATGTATGTAAAAATATAAGAAAACATGAGTATGAATTCCAGGAGCAATTCGATGCAAATTCTCCAAATTCATCCTCCCAAACTGAAGAGATGAGAGTCTCTTAAATAGTCTTTCCTGGAATCCATCAATGGTTGAGATCGATTTCAATCAATGGTCAGGATTAAAGGTGAAGTTCAGTCATAAAGGGAGATTCCCAAATTAAAGAGAGTTAACAGATTTAATTTGAGTAGAAAAAGGAGTTAACTAATTTAACTCATTTTTGATCAATAGTGAACTGGAAATTTCCCTTTTTGAACTGAAGAGAGATTTTGGTGAAATATTTAATTTAATAAAATGAGATATGCTCTCATAATTACCTTTTCTATTTAATTAAATAATCTTTTAATTAATTTAGAGACACTTCTCTTATTTAATTAAATAACTTCATTTAATTAATTAGGAATGGTTTCCCATTTAATTAAATAATTACATTTAATTAATCAAGATAGGCGTATTTATTAAATTAAATAAATTTAATTCCATAGTGAATTAGCCTTAGGATATAATTTAATTTAATTAAAGTATAAATACTCAACAATTAGATTATAATTAAATTAAGTAGGTTTAATGCGACTAATATGAGTACGTACTATAGAAATTAAATAAGAAATATGATGAATGCAGATTAGGGTTTTCTGCATCTGACAATTAAGTCAAGTAGTGAATAGCAGAATGAGAATTTCTTATTAGAATAGGTCTTAGGATTGATCAGAAATAGACCAGAATTGGTATCATGGCAATGAGCCAATTTTGGGGTATTACATTTTGCCCCTCTTTGAATGAATGTGTGAGCAGCACGTTCAATTCAAAGATAATCAGAAAGCATGATGCGAACATGAGATTGGTTCTGAAGGTGATGACACAGAGACCAATTGATAAGCTTTTAAGGACTATCTCTAGAACAGAACTTAATCCTAAGGGATCCAAGCAGAGCACTTAGATACCTAAGATTGATAGCATTTAAAATACTATCTCTAGAACTGAGTGTAATCTTTAAGGATCTAGACAGAACGTCTAGATACCTAAAATTGATAGCATTTAGAAGATTATCTCCAGAATGGAGCTTAACCTTCCAGGATCCAAGTAGAACACCTAGATATTTGAGATTGATAACATTTAGAAGATTATCTCTAGAACAGAGCTTAACCTTCAAGGATCTAGATAGAACACCTAGATACCTGAGATTGATAGCATTTAGAAGATTATCTCCAGAACAGAGCTTAACCTTCAAGGATCCAGATACAACACCTAGATACCTAAGATTGGTAGCATTTAGAAGATTATCTCCAAAAAGGAGCTTAACCTTCAAGGATCCAAATAGAACACCTAGATACCTAAGATCGATAAAAGATAACAAGGTCCAATCATGAGTCATAGAATCATCCCTAGAACTAGGCTTGATCTTCAGGAGTCGGGGTTTAGACTATTCCAATACTTGTCTATCGAACTCTAAGAAGAGTTGTTATAAGGTTCATCAAAAGGATAAGATAGATGGCAAAGATGCCAGATAGAAAGGAACAAAATGCCTCGAGTGGTGAGATGCCCTAAGTGATGAGGACATGAGATGGGAACAAGATGCCCCAAGCAATAAGTATTCAATGATGTAATCATCCTGCCCCATCGGGAGTGAAATCGAAAGATGACACACCAGAAATAGATGTGAAGCAATATAGCAATAGATACAGAAGAAATCTGAGATTCAATAGAATGTAGAAGAGATCAGAACAATCTAAGGAAATATAAAGAGATCAGAATGATCTTGAAGAAATATAAAGAGATCAGAATGATCTGAAGAAATATAAAGATATTAGAATGATCAAAAGAAATTTGGAGGTTGATCCGAAATGATTACGAGATCCAAAAGACCAAGTTTGACCAAAAGTTGACCAAATTTAGCCACAGTTGACTTGAGTTGACTATTTTCAAAATGAATTTTGAAAATATGGAGAATGTAAAGTTGAAAGGATTCCAAGAATCACAAAGTATTAGAAAGATTTGGGCTGCACAAGCGTTCGATTGCGTTAGTCCCTAAAATTTTAAAACACATTTTTGAGGCTCTTAGGTGTGTCAAATTTCAAATTTGATCTCGAAAATGGATCCAGAATGGTCCAATTAGCCAAGGGTGTGATTTTTGCGCAAATCCAAGCACTTTGAAAAATTTGGTCAACACCTATATAAGGGCTGGAAGGGTCATTTTCAATTCATTTGTGCTTTTGTCCTGTAGTGATTTTGAGCTTTGATAGAGACATGGCAATGAACATGAGATATCATCATTTTGAGCACTCCAGATGACACAGCTGGCTAGCAGACTATGGACCACCGATGAGTCGTCGATTTCCCATCTTTGTATTTTTGTTTTCATGCATTTCAAGATCATTTATTGCACATTTTAGCATTTTTTTAGGGGTCAAATATTTCTTCGCGCGAGACCGATCTCTTCTCGCACAAAGGTCTTCTTTCTTCACATGAAGATTCAGGGCTGTCTGTTTCTTCACGTGAGGTGGTGAGGATCCTTTCACGGGAGGCATTTGGTTGTGCACGAAGAAAGAGATTCTTCACGCGAGTCGATTTGATTTTCATGCAAAATCTTCTTTTCTCACATGGACATTGATTTCTTCACGCGAGAAACTCTTTTTTCGTGTGAATGTGTGATTCTTCGCGTGAAGAAAGAATGTCTTCACATGAAACTGTATAATTTAGCGTGAGATTTCATAAATTTTGTGCGAAATTCCATGACAGTTTTGACTTTTGCACTTAAAAATTACATTTTATTTCATTTTGATGCATCATTTCGACTTGATATTGATCGTTTGTTTGTCATTTTTTGTTGTGTGTGCAGGAGGTCTTTGGAGACATTGCATTTAGGTCACACTATCTACCATATGGAGAGTTATTGTGGAGTTTGGATGATGCAGATTGGGCACACATTGCCCGATTGGGTTTGTCTTCTCTTTGCCAAATTCCAACCGTGATGGTGAATCACAGCTTACTCACAGCTTTGGTGGAGCATTTCTATTCAGAGATGAAAACCTTCCACTTTCCAATGGGTGAGATGACCATCACTCCAAAGCACATGTGGAAGATTCTGAGGATTTTTTTCCATGGCACTCGGGTCATCTATGATACAGTGCCTTGAGCAGGGACAGAGGCATTATCAGTTGTGTTTGGGAGAGAGCTACCGAGGGGGAGGGCCATTAGTTGGGATGAGCTCATGCATACCTATGGACCAACACACAAGTTGGCATCTGTGCTAGCTATATTCCTAAGCTATTTCTTATGTCCTCACAGAGGACAACATGGTTTGGAGTGTGGGTGGGGGGTCATTCTTCGTAGGATGGTTGAGGCACCCGATATCTTTGGGTGGGGTCAGTGCATGTTGGACCATCTTTTTCATGAGATGCATGAGGTCATCTTCCATGAGAAGAATACCATGGTAGTGGGAGTATATGTGCTATAGATCTGGGCCTGGGAGCATCTCCTTGTATGTAGGCCAATTTTTGAGGATGCTCGAGAGCCCATGGAGCCCTATATTTGTAGATATCGAGGGCATATTACCTAGGCCCACCTGGGTAAGACAGAGTAGTGGAGGATACGTCTTGATGACCGGGTGTTGATGTATGGAAACCCTGGTGAGAGACAAAGGACTGGGATGATGCTCCCAAAGAGTTACCGTGGATGTTCAGTTCTCGACCATTGGTGGGCAGGACAACATCTGTTATGGAGAGATTTGTGATCTCTTGAGTGTGACGGTAGTATGGCCGACCACAGGATATTTTGCCTAAGTTTTGTGCCTATGCCAAGTTGTAGAAGGACATCGAGTGGGGGTGGCCAGTATGGATTGATCTAGGACGATCCATGATAGACATCCGCAACCTAGCTGCAGTTTAGTGGGATTACCTGCCAGTGATAGTAGATGTCAGGATGACACCTGCATATCAAGCATTTTTTATTAGCCATCCATTCCCACATTTTACAAATCTAGTGGGGATGGCAGGGCAGGAAGTATAGACAGAGAGACAGGTGCCCCAGCAGCAGCAGGTATAGCCACAGCCTCTAGTTTAGCCACAATAGCAATCACAAGTTCAGAACCCGGTTCAGCAGATGTAGATTCCCCCATATCAGATGGGATCAGACCTAGGTTTTGGGGGTAGTGGGAGTGGACAGAGCTGATGCCGAAGGTAGAGGACAGAGGAGGAGGCCCCTCAGCAGGAGGCTCCACAGCAACAGGTGCCACTACAGCCGCAAGAACCACCACAGTAGTAGGCACCTGAGATGTTGGATGAGGATATGCTAGATTAGTTGGTAGGTGGGGTGCAGGACATGTTACAGAGGTATCGAGATCGAGTTTGTGCGGCCTCCCAATAGTTGGGAGAGTTGCAAATTGGAGTAGCAATTTGAGATGCGTAGCTAGTGGAGAGACAGCAAGAGATAGATCATCAGAGGGAGCGCATGAAGACTACAGAGCGAAGGCTAGAGCTGGCGCAGGATGAGATCTACTTCCAGTCTTCTTGGGCTGCGTATTACTATGCCGCATACACTAGCACTGTGCTAGATGAGACATTGCAGGTTCAACGATTCTCTTACTACGCACGAGAGTCTGGAGGTGCACGACCTCCTGTCAAGCCAGATATGCCACCACCGCCTCTGCCACCTACTGCCCCTACTCCTCTTGCTCCTCTTAGAGGTGAGGGCTTGGGACAAAGTTAGACTCTCTGTGCCTAATTTTTTATTTTGATCCCTCGCTATGTATCGATTGGTGTGCCAGCACCACATGTATCATTTTTGATCGATTGCACTCGAGTAGCACCCATTTTTGTACTGACCCATTCTTTTGATATATATATATATATGAGATTTTGAGCCAAGTATTCTTGTGTAGATGTCATTGTCTATTTTGTTTTGCTTTGATGTACATGAGATGTATATTGTACTTAGATAGAACGCATATGTATGAACTGACATCTTATGTAGTGTTGCATATTTTTGTTTGACAGTCACAAGTATTCCATTGAGGAGCGTGAATCGACGAACCAAATGCTTGTGTAGCCATGGAGGAATCTGATGAATGTGGAGTATGAATAGAATTACCATCGAATTGCATGCTAATGCAAATGGAGTATGTAATGCAAGACTATGTTAAATGCAACCCTAGGTCTAGTTACCAAGCCTCGATACTTAATCATCACTGGATATAAAATAAAGCTCGTATGTTATACAATTTTGACTGACATTGCAATCATGAAAATATGAATATAACATACATTATTGGGTTGTCGGGATTAAATGTAAGCATTTAAGGCACAAGAAGCCAAAATGACTAGAATATTTATCCCTTTTAATGTAGCAAGTTAACATAAGCATCAAAGCATAGACGCTAGGATGACCTGAATGTTTCTTGAATGAAAGACACACCAAACACATGGGAGATCTCTCTTATGCTAAGTACTTAGTATTCATTTTGTTTGCAATGACCCTTGCGTTTGTAACCTGAGACAGAAGTGCACTAGATATACTCGCAGTGACCTATATGTTCACTTAGTAGGATGAGCATCAGTATGTACTAGAGCATGAAAATTTCACTCCAACAAACAAGGAGAAGAACCAACATTATTGGCCTATTCATATAAAAGGAGTCGAGGTACACACAGCCATCTAATAGGAGATGGAGGCTCTTATAGTGGACACCCCTCTTATAGGAATAGATCAACTTATTGGAACTAACCCGCAAACAAAAAGTAAAGAAAAAGATCATGCCCCCAGTCATTACTTCTCTAATTGAAGATGACATCATTGAGTTGCTCGTAGGGCTATGATAAAGAAAAAAAAAGAAAACAAAGAAAATGCTCAGCATATCCAAACAAGTATATCATTTTTGAGTTCAATATTTTGGGATTGATGTCAAGTGCTAATGTCCAGAATACATTCTAAAGAAATCTCTTCAGTAGGGTGACAATAGTAGGCAAACACAGTTAGAACGACTAGTGGCTAAGGCCAAAGAGGAATCTTCACGATGAAGAACCTAAGAAGGACTAAGCGACAGTAGACAGACATAGCCAGGATGACTGGTGACTAACACAAAAGAGATCTTCCATAAAAGAATCTTGAGGCATGACTCGAGCAATGGTAGGCAGACACAACTGAAATAATTGGTGACCATTGCAAAAGAGATTCTATTAGGAGAATCTCGAAAAGAGTGACACTAGTGACAATAGGCAGACGCAGTGAGAAACACTGGTGACTATTGCGGAGGAGATTCTAGAGGAGAATCTCGAAAAGAGTGACACTAGCGATAGTAGGCAGACATAGTGAGGACCACTAGTGACTGTTGCAAAGGAGATGCTAGAGGAGAATCTCGAAAAGAGTGACACTAGTGACAGTAGGCAGACATAGTGAGGACCACTGATGACTGTCGCAAAGGAGATTCTAGAGGAGAATCTAGAAAAGAGGGACACTAAGGGGGAATGCCCCCAAGCTGTGACAAGACTCAATCCATGGATACATGAGCAGGAAGCAAGAAAACAAAAGTGACTATACAGAATAGCCAGAAGATATGCTGCAAGGTGAGGCATTGGGAACAAGAGGCGCCTATTTACTAGGTTTTCACCTTGTTGGAAAGTTTTCTCTCTCTCTATTTTTTTTTTTCAGGACATTTAGATATGTACAGAGAGCTTGCTGAGATTAAATCAACTATAAAACCGCTTCAGGTGGAGAGTATTCATAGGCTCTTTAAGCACTTCTCCTTCAATTGTGGAAAGTTGATAGGCACCAGATCCATATACTACAGTAATGATGTAAGGACCTAGCCAGTTTGGTTCAAACTTTCCCTTTTGCATTCGTTGTTGTTGATTCTTAAGGTTCTCTCTTAGGATGAGGTCACCCAGCTGGAAGTCGCGTGGCCTAATTCTCCTATTGTAGCTTTGTGCCATTCTTTGCTGATATGCTTGTAAATGATCACAGGCCACTTGTCGTCATTCATCTAGTAACACAAGCTCTTGAAGCCGAGCTATCCTGTAGTCATCATCAGTGATAAGGCCTTTCATGGAGATTCTCAAGGTAGGAATCTCAACCTTTATTGGAAGCACAACATCCGCCCCAGACACCAATGCAAAAGGAGTCATGCCTGTTGGAGTTCTAATGCTTGTCCTATATGCACATAGGGCTAGATTGATCTAGAGATGCCAGTCTCTCCCTGACTTATTGACTGTGCGATGAAGAATTTTGAGGATTGCCTTATTGGATGCCTCAGCTTGGCCATTACCCTGGGGGTAATAAATGGAAGATCAATGTTGTGTAATCTTAAATTTCTTGCACAGTTCCTTGAGGTCTTTATTTTTGAACTATCCTCCATTGTTAGTAATTATTGAGGACGGTATACCATATCTACAGATGATGTAGTTTATAATAAAAAGTGCTATAATTTTTCCATCAACAATTTTGAGAGGGACTGCCTCTACCCATTTTGTGAAATAATCTGTAGCAGTGATAATGAACTTATGTCCATTAGAAGAGGTTGGGTGAATCTGCCCCACCAAGTCAAAGGCCCATTGTTGAAATGGCCATGTTGTAGTAGAGGGAATTAGCTCTCTGGCTGGAGTGTGAATGAGATTCCTATGTAGCTGACACTGCTTGCAGGACCTAGCATATTTAATAGCTTCTTGCTCCATTTTAGGCTAGTAGTAACCAGCACGAAGGAGTTTGCAAGCTAATGTCAGGCCATTGGAATGAGATCCGCAAATGCCTTTGTGAACATCGATTAGTGCGTGTTTGGACTCGTCGGGTTCTAAACACCTAAGGAGTGTTCTGTCAAGACCTCTCCTATACAGATCGTCAACAATAATGACATAATGTGAAGTGTTACGAATTAGGTAACGTTTCTCATTCCAGATTAGACCTTTTGGAATGGTTTGATTATGAAGGTAGGAATAGATGTGATGGTAGCAAGATGATTCTTGTCCTATAATAGAATAGATCATCTTGGAATCAGGTGTGTCATAGGCTACGTAGTGTAATGCTTCCACCAAGAACTCGTGTCATAGATCATTTTCTGGCATTTGTAGAAGGGAGGAAAGAGTGGCCATGGCGTCAGCCACTTTATTATCTATGTGTGGAACTTTTTGGAAGGTGATGTGTGCAAAATATTTCATCAAGTCATCAACCATGTGTTTGTAAGGAATTAGTTTTTCATCCTTTGTTTGATACACATCATTTACTTGGTTGATGAAAAGCTGAGAGTCACCAAAGATATCCAACTGATCTACTCTCCATTCAGCTGCAATTTTCATACCATTGATCAAAGCTTCATATTCAGCAATATTATTTGTACAAATAAATATAATCTTGTACGCTTTGGGAAATGAGTATCTCTATGGTGTGATGAAAAGTAATCCAACACCTAATCCTTGTTGTGTGAAGGACCCATCAAAGAACATAACCCATGTATGGTGAGTGAGTGGTAGAATTGACTCATCTAGAAAATCAATGTTTATTGGTAGAAGACTCTGTATGGGTGCCTCGGCCAGCTAGTCTACAATTGCCTATCCCTTTATAGCTTTGCGTTCAACATATTGGATGTTAAACTCACTTAGTATCATGACCCATTTAGCCAATCTTCTTGTGAGAGATGCCTTACTGAGCAAGTACTTTAATGGATCTATTTTAGCTACAAGCTGTGTAGTGTGGGCAAGCATGTAGTGTCTCAACTTTTGGGAAGCAAAGACAACTGCCAAGCAAGCTTTCTCAATAATGCTGTAGTTTTTCTCATAAGAGATCGATGTTCGGCTCAAGTAATAAATAGCTCTTTCTTTGTTGTCATTATCTTCCTAAGCCAACAGGATTCCCAAAGATGCTTCAGTGGCTGAAATGTATAAAAGAAAAGGCTTCCCATGCATAGGAGGCATCAGGATTGGTGGATGGACAAGATATTGTTTAATTTGTGTTAAGCTTTGCTCACAATCCTGGCTCCAATTGAATTTCACACCCTTATGTAAGGTCTTTGTGAAGGGTTGTGATTTATCCACCAATTGTGAAATAAACCTGCGAATAGATTGAAGCCTTCCTTGTAGTCCTCTCATCTAACTAATGTTTTGAGGTGGTGGCATGTCCATTATTTCTTGTACTTTTTCGGGATCTACTTCAATTCCCTTTGCAGAAACAATATATCCTAACAGATTTTTTGATGTGACACCAAATGCACATTGCTTAGGATTGAGCCGAAGACTAAATTTTTCCATACGATCTAGGATGGCACCCAAATCTTGTAGATGAGTATTGCGTTTAGTGCTTTTGACCAAGGTATCATCAATGTAGTCCTCCATGGTTCTATGCATCATGTCATGGAAAATTGTAGTAACAACCCGCTGATATGTAGCTCTAGCATTCTTTAAACCAAATGGCATCACATTCCAACAAAAGGTTCCCCATGTACATGTGAAAGCCATTTTCTCTTGATCTTCTGGCATAATTTTTATCTGATTGTATCGAGAAAAACCATCCATAAGTGAGTACATCTGATAGCCAGCCGTCATGTCCATGATCATATCAATATTAAGGAGCAAAAAGTCATCTTTAGGACATGCCATGTTAAGATCATGAAAGTCTGTACAAACTCTGATAGACTTATCGTGCTTGGACATAGGGAAAATATTGGATATCCATTCAGCATAATCAATTGCATGAATGAAACTAGCCTTCAGAAGTTTCTCCAATTTGGCTTTGATGAGCAATGCAACATGAGGATGCATTTTTCAAAGCTTTTGTTTAACTGGTTTAATGCCTGGTGCTATGGACAAGTGATGCATGATAAGATCAAGATCCAATCCTGGCATGTTAGAATATGTCCAGGCAAAATTTATTTTCTTTCTCTTGAAAAAGGCAATGAATTGTTCCTTTTCTTTAGGTGACAATGACTGAGCCAGATGTATCACATGAGGATGTTCTTCTATGCCCAGGTTAATTGGCTATGTTGGCTCTATTAACATTGATGATCTCTCCTGAAAGTGACTGGGAAGGACATCAAATATCTCATCCATGGGCACCTCAGAGAGGTTTTCACCCTTGGATCTATCTTTTGTTTTTACTTTTTTGGGATCCGACATTGCCACAATGTGGTTTTCACCATCGGACCTCTTGCATTTTTTCTTTTTGATTATGTGACTGAGATATTTGATGTCAGCCTCAGTCATGTTGATAATTTTCTCATTGGTGGAAGACATTATAGGTTTTATAGCATTTAGGTAACAGGCAAGAGCATAGTCATTCTGGAATATGGGGACTTTGTTAGATGCATTGGGGTTCTAGTCTATAAGCACAGGATGTGCGAGTGAGAGAGTAGTGGCTGGTTCAATTGTATTCACAGTATAGTCATTAAATGCATGGACTAGCAATTAAAGACCTACGACGACCTCATCCATAGGTGTATTCAAATGCCTTGGAGTACAAATGTTAGTAATTTACGACTCTAGGACACTAGTTGGATCAGACCCCCATGACCTAACCCTAGATGTTTCACTCACTTCGATTTCATTTTCATAGACATGCACTTGGTCAATGTCTTTATCAGTAGTCACTTCTGAAATATTTTCAAATTCATATTCATGAGAATCGATGCTACATGGTGAGAGACTATAGAACTACCCAATAGTGATAGAGACATAATCTCCTTCAACCTTTAGATTCTTACGCAAATACTCATTACATCATGACTGACTAGATTCTCCCTTTTCTGAATGATATTTGAGTTGCTCAGTATTTTCCTTAGAAGAATCACTAGTATCATCCATAGTGCTAACATGTGGCACAAAGTCATCTGGCTCAGCAAAAAATTTAGAGAGATCATAAGGAATAGGATGAGGGTAGGAATCCTCATCAACAGATTCTTCCTCTCGAGTACCTGACTCAGATTGTGACTCATTTTTAGATGAACTCTCAGGTATGGGTATGAATTTATTGGATCCCAAATGGAAAGGGACCTTCTTAAAACTTAGGCTAGTTCTATCACCACTGCTTCGAGCTATTGCTTTTATAGGATCTATTAAACCATTGTTATTGCACCCAATAGGGTCGGTTCCCTTGTAACCAAAATGCTTCATAAGCTTAAGACTAGGTCCATACTTCTTAGGAGTGATTTCTCGAGCTTTTTTTGTTAGGTCTACTGGAGCCTCTTCTTTGTAAAGCCATGTAGAAATGGCCCTATTTTTTTTTTTCATCTTCTAAGGGAATTGTAGCTTTGAAAAAAGAGCCATTAAACTTGGTCTGAGTTGTCAACACAAACGGCTTCTTTCCTTTTGAGGGTCTCCCAAAATGTCGAGGGGACTCTGGAATAGATGTTAATGATAGCACTGGTTCCATGTGGTACTCTTCCATACTAGTTTCTTTCAATTTAAATGACTACTCAATTTGTTTTAGCTTATTGTTGTGACAATCAGTAGACTCATGGTTAGCAAGGACAAAAGAATCAGCAGCTTTGAGCATATTGCAGGTGTAGCTAGTAGTGGTAGTAATAGTAACTTTAGAGCCATGAAATGGGAATTTAATGCATTGGTGGTATGTGGATGGAACAACGCGCATCTCATGTACCATGGCCATTCCAACAGAATGTTGTAGGCTAAGGGAATGTCAAGCACCTGACAGGTGACATCCCTTTCGACAGGACCGATGCAAATTGGTAAAGTTACAAGACCTAGTGACTTTCATTCTACCTCATCGTACGCTTTAATAGTGATCTTTGGTTGAGGATCAACAAAGTTCTCAGAATAATCCAATTGTCTAAGCAGAGTAGTAGAAACGATATTTAGGCTAGTGCCATTATCAATGAGTACCCGATGAACATGTGTCTGGTGGATCATAACCTCAATGTGTAGAGGTTGATTGCGTGGGTGATTCAGTGAGTTGTCATCCTCCTCAGAGAAGGTCATAAGATGAGGTGAGGTCAGGTGACCTACCATGGATTGAAATCACTCAAGATTAAGATCTTGAGGAATGTTTGCCTCAGTGAGGGCTTTGTCTAGAATTTTCCTATGGGCAGATGAGATTTTAAGCAGCTCAAATATGGAAATGTGAGCATTGGTTCATTTCAACTGATCTAGAACACTATAACTGGTTGCAGTCAAGTTCATTGTGTGTTTTACACCTTTACCAAATGGACCAGCAAGGGTTTTGTCCTTGTGTTGTTCAAGATTTGAAATAGGAGCTGTAGGGCCTTTGAGCACCAACTTTGCATGAGAGTGAGTAACAGTGTTAGCAAAATGTTGCGAAGATGCATTATCCATGTTATTGGAAGTAGGGCCTCTTAAGAAAAATGGTGTCTTGGGTTTGTTGTTATCTTGCTTCCCCTTTATGTTAATAATGTCATAGTATTCAAAATCTACAGGTTCAACCATGTGAATGACATTGTCATCATTGGAATATGTATAGTTGACCTTATTGTAGGGTTCTAGTTTCAAAGTCTCTCCTTTTTCATAAGTTGGGAAAGCTTGTTTAAATGCCTTGTGGTCGGAGTTTTTTTCATGTCCATCTATTACAAGTTCACCAGCATCAATCATGTCCTGGACTTTATGACGCAAGTTTATAAAGTTGTTGGTTTTGTGTCCCTTGTTTTGGTGATGCTCATGAAATGAGGTCTCATTCCACCATGGTGGACGTGGTTGTGGATCATAGGGATGAGGGTTATCCATTGGTGAGATAAGCTTGTGTTCTAGCAATGTTTTGTAAACCACATCCAAAGGTTCTCCCAAAGGCATATACTCTTGCTTGGGTCGTGTTGCCCATGAGTTTCTCGGTTTGTTCCCAGATGCCTTATTGTCAAGAGGAGGCTTCTCAGCATTTTTGGCTGCTTTGAAGAAATCTGTGAGATTAAATGCTGATTTAGCAGATTTGGGTGTGACATTATCAAAAACCCCATCATGTACAATTTCTCAGTTCTTGTTGACATGTTTGGTTTTATCTCCGTTTCTAGGATTTTACGGGAATACTTAGTGTATAGTTGTCTCCACCATTGGAGGAAAGTGAGAAAAGGCTCACCAACCTTCTGTTTAAGGTTGCATAGATCTTGAATATTTACAGGATGTTGAATGTTATAAGAATATTGTTGAACAAACAAATTAGCAATTTCGTCAAACGTCTTGATACCAGGAGGTAAATGTGAGAACCACTCCAAAGCCTGACCACCTAGGCTTCTAGGGAATAAACGCATGAGGTACATTTGATTGTGTATAAACTCCATGGACAAAGCACCAAATTTCTGCAAGTGATCTTGAGGATCAGTAGTACCAAAGTACTTGTCATATCTGGGTAGTTCTACACCTCGTGGGAAAGGCGGCATGTTTATACTTTTGTCAAATGGGATGAACAAACAGCGTCGAATGTGTATGTCTTTGTGTGTTTCTCTTTCTCATGCATCATCTGAGCCAATTGGTCTTGCATAATTTTTAGTTGTTTTTGGAGTTTAGCAGTCTCAGTTTCTTCTTCATGTGTGATAATGGTCTCCACATTGAAATGTCTGGGCAGTTTAGCTCCCTCTTGGGCAAGTTTGAGAAAGTACTTTTCTTTCTCTTCGTTGAGTAAGATACCCATGACCTTTTGAAAGTTTTTGTCTCTTCGACATTTTTCTATGTGTTGAGGAAGGATTTCCACCTCTTCCTGTTCCTCATCAGTGTCATATTCTTTCTCTTTCTCCTTGTCATCCCTAGGTTGTTCTTGATATCGACTATGACTACCTTGTTCAAGTTCACAATTAATCATTATAGGAACGTGTTCAGTTTCTATATGTTGTGTTCCAAAAGGGTCTGTGGAGAAAGGATCATACATTGTATTTGGGAATGTAGGACCTCTACCTATTTTAGTATCCTCTTGGTAAAAAGGATTCCTAACTTGTTGCAAATTGGAAAATGTTCATTGAACTTGAGATGACCTTGCAGGTGAGGAAGACCATGAAGACACCTCACTAGCTAAACTGGATACAGATTGCGTAGCAAAAGGTAAGCTACCTCTACCATGATTATGACCCCTAGCATGACCACGTCTAAGGTTATTCGGATAAAACATGTTGCCGCTTATGGTTGTGATAGTCATAGGAAAGGACAAAAAGCTAGAACCTGGACAAGGACTACACTAAGACTAAGTCTCAAAAAGGACAAGATAATAGCAAGAATGTTGTTCACTAAGGCACAAATGGTTTGATTTAAAAGCTAGAATAGCCAGAGATTATGACCACTACGACACAAAGTATGACAAGCATTAAGACGAGGACCAAAATTACTTATGAGATGAGACTAGCCAAGGTATAAGACACAAGTCTTCAGCTAAGTGAAGTGTCACTATTTTAGTATTATTTGCAAATAGACAATGATAAACGAATGCAGAAAAGGACAGCGTGTAAGCCACAGATAGCTAGAACAGACCCAAATTGGTAATGTTGATACAAAGTCTTGCATGAAAAACCTTTACGGGTCACACAAAGAAATTCTACAAGCCGCATGAAGAAGTTTTGTCTCGTGCGAAGGTCAGTAACAATGGTTTAGTTTCGCATGAAAGTGTTCACGGATCAAACAAAGATGAACAACAACAATTTAATTTCACGCGAGGACAAAATGGCTTCGCGCGAGTGTCAGATGATTTCGCAAAAGACCCAAATGATTTCACATGAAAGGGCAGAACAGTTTCACAACAACGATTGATTTTGACAAAAATTTTGATCGTTCCAATAACCAGGCAGATAAACAAGCATGTAGAATAGAAAGCAAGCAATTTCAAGCACGTCTGAAAACAATGAGCAAGGGCAAAAGCAACCTTGCACATGAATAATCAAGTGACTTAGTTTGTGCTAATCCCTAAGAGAGCTATTTGTGTACGCTTTCAAAGAGTTTTGCAATCACGCATACATCCCTAAAAAATAAAAGTTGGCCTCTCTAAGGTATTTAGTAATGGTTTGACTCTGCAACTTCTATGACTCATAGGGGTGACCTCCAATCCTGGTGCACCGAGGTTTTGACACAGTCTGAGAACTTAATCTTCAAGAGTTGCTAGGGAGATCTGACAACCACACCTATGGAGATTTCTTCCACAAGGATATTTATATAGTGATTATCACTACCATGGCAAAAATGGCTATTACCGCTTGAGGTTCTGTCATCATAGTTTTCCCTGTAGAGGGATTGTCTACTACGATTAACCCTCTCTAAAGGTGATCGACTCACAATAGTGTTCCACAAGGGGACTTAGCTTCCAAATTCAAGGTTTTGACACCTTTTCACTTTAGCCCAATCAAAGAAGACAAATTAATTTGACATGCTAAACTAAGATTATCTCTTAAAGATGTATGATATCAACTCTCAGTGATCTATCAACCTCTCTGAAGAAAGGATGTCTTAATCAACAAGTTGAAGATTCATCTATCTGCAAGATGCTCAAAGTATCCTCCCCACCTAAAAGGAATCTGTCTTAGAGAGGAGTTTCACTAGGAACCCACTCCCTCAAGATCCATGAATAGTGTTCATGGGGGCTTAATTACTGTGTGTGTACAGATGTCATTTTTTGAAAGAAAATCTATTCAAAAGCAATCAAAGAGCACAAAGTGGTACACTTAACACCTTAACTAATGTGAGGTGAGTCCAAAGATGTGGAACATTCAACCCCTCACACAAGCTAACTCGAGTCCACAACTCACAAACTAGTGAGTTCTAGAAAGCACAAAAGGGTTGCCTAGTGGAGCCTTTAACGCTTCTGTCCTTTAGACCCCTCCCCTTTAACATGGTGTTGATCTTACAACCACAGGGTGGAATGAGGGGCTGGCAAATTAGCGAGTCCAATAACTCAAAATAGCTGTCTAAATCTATCACTAGTGCCTAAGCCTGCTAAATGAATACTAACAGAGATCACACCTTAGTATCAAATTATGCATGTGTTGTAAAATGAAATTACGGAAGGAAACACACACAAGCTCGACATGAGAGATGTTTTTTTTAGATCCAAATGAAGTGTTATCAACTGAGGAAGGTTACCTGATGATCCTCGCAACGCACTTAGTAGATTTTACCTATTTTTAGTGACTTTATCACGCTTTTCCAATTGTCTCGCAAACCGTTGTTATGTTGTTCCAAAAAATTGAAAAACACAGAAACACTAGAAACCTTGAACAGTCAGCAGAAAAAGCCAGAAAACATGAAAATCAATGCAAAAAATGGCCTCTGTCAGCAAAGTTTTGTGCAAAATTCCTGACTATTTGCGCGAAGAAGTTTTACATCTCACGCAGAATTATATTCGGCTTGCACAAAGAAACAGGTTTCATGCGAAGTTTCGCACGCCCAAGAACTTTCTCGCACGATGCAGAAAGAATCTTCAAGTGAAGATTTTGGATCCTCGCATGAAAATAAATAGTCTCGCACAAAGATTCCTGAATCTATATGGAGCAGTACGGACAGAGAACAAAATAATGATTAAAAAAAATAGAAAGAGGCCAAAAAAATTGATTTTCGGGCCCCACGATGGGCACTTGAAATGTATGCGTAAATATGCGGCCTCTGCTAACCCACACACTTCAACACGGTCAATGTATGCAGATTCATCCCAAAATAAACATTGGATTGTTCATCCGAAAATGAGCTTGCAAAGCGACCTGTTGCCTTCTATCTAAAGGGAATTGCTTGTCACATATCCTCAGATTCGAGGTCTTTAAGCAACCAGACCATGTAAGAACAAAGGATTTGAATGCAATTTAAGCTCTATGAATGTGCAAGTAATCTAGATGAAGTGCAAGCAATTAATCTAAGAAATAAAAGACATTAAGCTAAAAATGTATGCATTATTAAGCTAGATGAATTTAAACTAAGAATGCAAGATGTATGTAAAAATATGAGCAAATGTGAGTATGAGTTCCAGGAGCAATTCGATGCAAATTCTCCAAATTCATCCTCCCAAAATGAAGAGATGAGGGTCTCTTAAATAGACTTTCCTAGAATCCATCAATGGTTTAGATTGATTTCAATCAACGGTCAAGATTAAAGGTGAAGTTCAGTCATAAAGGGAGATTCCCAAATTAAAGAGAGTTAACCGATTTAATTTGAGTAGAAAAAGGAGTTAACTCATTTAACTCATTTTTTATCAATCGTGAACTAGAAATTTCCCTTTTTGAACTGAAGAGAGATTTTGGTGAAATATTTAATTTAATAAAATGAGATATGCTCTCATAATTACCTTTTCTATTTAATTAAATAATATTTTAATTAATTTAGAGACACTTTTCTTATTTAATTAAATAACTTCATTTAATTAATTATGAATGGTTTCCCATTTAATTAAATAATGTTGTTTAATTAATTAGAAATACATTTCCCATTTAATTAAATAATTACATTTAATTAATCAAGATAGGCATATTTATTAAATTAAATAAATTTAATTCCATAGTAAATTAGCCTTAGGATATAATTTAATTTAATTAAAGTATAAATACTTAATAATTAGATTATAATTAAACAAGTAGGTTTAATGCGACTAATATGAGTACGTACTATAGGAATTAAATAAGAAATATGATGAATGCAGATTAGGTTTTTCTGCATCTGACAATTAAGTCAAGTAGTGAATAGCAAAATGAGAATTGGCTATTAGAATAGGTCTTAGGATTGATCAAAAATAGACCAGAATTGGTATCATGGCAATGAGCCAATTTTGGGGTATTACAACTATCATATTGGCTATAGAGTCTAGTACCATGTTTGACTCATGATAGACATGAGATATGTGATAATTCTCCATAGAATTAAGAATATCAATAGTTTCCTTAATTATATTTTTAATAATATAAGAGAGGTTAGAAATAGCATTCAGACAATTGATAATGTTCATCAAGCCTCCCTTTAGCCATAGCTTAGAGACCACCTAATCCATAGACAATTTAGTTATCTGGAGTGTGGTCATTGCCTTAATGAAGTGGTTAGTCTAGATTCCCAAGGGTTGAAATATAGAAGTTAAAGATGGAAGGTTATTTAATTGATCACTAATCTATGGAAAGTGGTGGATGAAAAGTTCATAGGCTTATGGATTCAATTTACCTATACAATATGATGTAATGGATAGAAAGGATAAAGATCTCATGAGATTGTCTATTGTAATATCAATTTTGATAAATATACATGAATAATATACTTCAAAGAAGCTTTGGAGTAAGCTAAGAAAGAAGTATTAAGAAAAAACACTTGTGAATATGATTTTCTTGAGGAAAATGTTGGATTCCTTCAGAATGGAAGAAGGTGAATGGATATTTAAGCATTTGAAAAGATTTAATATGTCTAAATTGAAATCAATAGGAGTTCTATTAGATGAAGAAGAAATGTGTCAAATATTTCTATGTTCTTTTCCAAACTCATGGGATAGCTTTGTCATGGCCAGGGAGCACCACAATTGTCTTGAAGAATATGGATGTTGTTGTTGGTTCTTTACTTTTTGAGGAGATGAGAAGGAAGTTATCTTTGAATGCCAAAGAGGTTTTGAGTTTTCAAGGAATATCAAGAGAAAGAGGAAAGAATGGAAAGCGATGTGGCCATGCTAAGCCCAACAATAAGGGGAGATCAAATTTCCCTAGTAAGTCCAAGGCATTTTTCTAGAATTATGGTGAACACTCTCACTTCTAAAAGGATTACAAAGAATCTAAAATGAAGAAGAAAAAGAAGAAGAAGAAGAAAGATTCTAAGTCTAAGTTTGAGAAGGAAGATGAGGATGCATTTATTACAGTCTTTGCTACTGGTGTAGGTGATAATGCATGGTTGATAGTCTCATGCACATCTTTCCACATGAATCTTAATAGAAATTGTATTAGTAAGTATGAAAAGTTTGATGTTGGTAAGGTGTATTTAGGTGATAAATACTTTCTTGATATTGTTGTTTGTGGAAGTGCTAATGTGAAATTTTCTAACGGTAGAATTTGAACATTTGATGGTGTCTTGCATATCCCAGGACTACCAATAATTTTTTTATCTATTAGCAAGCTAATAGATGAGGGTTTGCATTTATACTTTTTTGAAGTAGATGTAAAAATGGAAAGAGGTGTTATGGTGATAGAAATAGGGGGAAAAAAATTGGTACATTTTTCTAGCTTTATGTATGCACAATTGAGTGTGATAGTACTTCTTATAAGATTGTAAGAAAGGCTACTCCATTAGAAAAGGAGATGGTTTATTTTTCAACAAATGGTCATGGATTTTGGGTACCCAATGGTGTTATTTATAGTGAATCAAACTATCCTATAGAGAAGATGATGTTATGACACTAGAGACTCAACCATATAGGTGAAAAGGGTCACAAACCTTGAAAATTAAGAATCTAGTTTATGGGTTGAATTATTTCTCTCTTGAGTTTGATTTATGTGACCATTTTATCGATGGAAAAGAAAACCAAATTCAATTGTATTCGAGTTCTCATAAGTCTTCATGTATTTTAGATCCAATCCATTCATATATATTTGGTCTACTCATGTTCCTTCTATTAGTACATCAATTAATTATATGTTTCTTTCGTTGATGATTTTAGTAGAAGAACATGGGTTTATTTTTTGTAAGAGTAAAGATGAAGTTTTTGATCATTTCAAAGAATTTAAAGAAATGGCTGAGTTGCAATCTAGGAAGAAGATAAAATATTTGAGAACATAATTAATGGAAGTGAATACTACTCTAATAATTTTGATACATT
This sequence comes from Cupressus sempervirens, assembly GCA_028749045.1. Taxonomy (NCBI): domain Eukaryota; kingdom Viridiplantae; phylum Streptophyta; class Pinopsida; order Cupressales; family Cupressaceae; genus Cupressus; species Cupressus sempervirens. The sequence continues at coordinate 827,687,930 of CM053793.1, forward strand.
TATTAAAGATTGTGGTATTAAGAGATATAATAAAACTCCATATTTTTCACAATAGAATGGAGTTATAGAAAGAATGATCATGACCTTGATGGAGAATGCTAGGAGTATACTGAGTGGTGTTGGAAATATAGATGGAGTAACTAAGAGGGGGGGTGAATCATTTATCACAAAAAAAAGTCCATAGATCCCTTAGATGTCTAATAAAACTACTTAGTGTTGTCACTCGGTAAACATACAAAAATTGTTGTAACTCAGTAAATGCAGTGTATATTAACTTTAGCATATCTTAAACATTCATAATGATTAACATGCAAGCATAAAAGAAATAACATGAGCACATGAGACATTAGATTTAATTTGGAAACCCAATATGGGAAAAACCACCAAGTAACTAGCTACTTATTTTCACTTTTCTGAAGTGAGCCCTATTAGGAGCCAACCTGGTTAAAGTTTACAAAACACATTGTTAGGTGTGACCTTGTTAGAGGATTTAATCACCCTATTAAGAGTGGCCTTGCAAGAGGACTTTAGAAAAATTCAATGGAACTATCACCTTGTTAGAGGATTTCTAAATAGCTGTTAAACCAACTTTGTTAAGTGATTTTGGAGTCACTGCTACAATGGTAAGAAATCAACAATGAAATGACCTGAATAAGATGCAATTGAATTGCTGATAATAGATCTTTCTTTTGCTTCACACTAGATCCTTCCTGATCAAATGAAACTTTTTTGCTCCTCAAGGATATCTAACCATCCTTCAAATTTGCACACACTTTTCTTCTTCAAACAATCAATACACTTGCATACTCGCTCATACTTTAGAATCTCAACTTGACCTTTCATATATACCTTACAAATTATCAAGTCAGCCCAATTACAACTTACAATTACCAATAATTATTACCTCAGTTAGCTAGAATCAATACTTCAAATAATTAAACTTTATTTCTCAAATTAACAAAATCCTTCATTTGCCAACCCTGGTTAGCAAACACTGATCCTGAAAAGATTTCCTATGTTGGCCAACAGAAGCTCGGTTAACACAATGATCCTGCAAAATCTTTTGGCAACTAAGTGAACTCAATAAGCACTAACTTTCCTTTGTTAACCATGAGAGATCAGTTAACATAGCTTTCTGCCACATTTTCCTTCGACACCTGAGTGAGCTCGGTAGACACTATCTACACAGAGTAATTTCTAGGAATGCTTGGTAGACATAGAAAATTGCCTTGCTGACCAAATGAGCTCGATAAGCACTATCTGCCAATTGATATGACATTTGTGTAACATCAAAGACAACACACAACTAGACAATTGTATCCAACAATCTCCCTCTTTGGCATTAATGGCAATGCACCATGTCATAGCACAATGAAATTTGAAAACATGTTTTTCTCTGACAGAAATTTTCTCCCTCTTAGATTTTATGCCACAAACTTCTCTAATGCAATAATCTCCCTCTATGAAGAAATTACATAGCTTCTTCTTCAAATAGAAAACTCTCCCACAAACAAATTTCAGAAAGATATGACAGTAAATCTCTCCCTCTTTGACAATGCATGGCAAAGACAACACATACAAAATGAGTATCAATGTACCTTGAGTACTAATTCATATGCAATGATCCCATGACTATGCTACATCAATTGATAGATCTTCAACTTGGTTCCTATTGATGCATCACTAAAACTTTATTTTAGTGAGCTTCAAATAGGGGGATGACCCCTAACTTACCTCTTAGATACAAGAATGCATACTTAGGTAATGGCTTGATGAATATGTCTACAATCTATTCTTTTGTATAGACATATTCCAATCTAATTTCCTTGTCTTGCACCAATTCTTTGACAAAATGATATTTTATAGCAATGTGCTTGGTTTTGGAATGCATTACTAGATTCTTTGATATGTTAATTGCACTTGTGTTATCACAAAACATAACAACTAGTTCTTTGATCGCAACCTTCATGCCTTCCAACAACTATTTAAACCAAACAATATTAGAATAGTTCACCGGTGCTACAACATGTTGGCATAAAGTTATTTGCCATTAGTGACAACACTTTTCTCACAGTATTAACCGAGTAAAGAAGAACTCAGTGTTAAACGAGTTCAGTCGGTTAACATAGAACTCAGTGTTAACCGAGTTCAGTCGGTTAAACTAGAACTTAGTATTAACCGAGTTCAGTCGGTTAACTAAGAACTCAGCATTAACTGAGTTCGGTCGGTTAATTAAGAACTCAATATTAACCGAGTAAAGACGGATGCAGTGTTAACCAAGTTCGGTCGGTTAACATAGGACTCAGTGTTAACCGAGCTCAGTCGGTAAACAAAGAAGTTTGTTCTACCGAGTTTGTTTTGCTATTTGGCCGACTCAGTTAAATTTTGTCTACTTTTATTCAGCCGACCATTGCATGTAATTTTAACTTGGATGGTATATATGTGTAATGTATTGTATCATTCAAAGAGTGTGTTTATGATATATGCGAAGTATGTGAAGAATGTGTGCGAAAGCATGTAAGCTGAATTTTGAAGGTTTTCAGCAAGGTCAGCATTGAAGCAGAAATGTTTTATCTATCATATCAAGGACAATCAGAGCATAGCAGATCTTATCAGCAATCAGTTGTATTCAGATCCACTGTTTCATTCTAACAGGTGAATCAGTTTTTATAAATCCTTTAACAGGGTAGACATAACAGTCTTTGTACTAAATCTCCTAACAGAGTGCATACTTATGAAGTATGTTTCAAATCTTTTAACAAGGTGGATATAACAATCCTTTATGCTCCTAACAGGGTAGATCACCAGAAGTGATCATTGTATGCCTTAACCGGCTAAATTCCTACTGCAGTAAAGAAGATTTGTGGGTTTCATCCCCACCCCAGTTTTACTTTCTATTTTGGAAGGTTTCTGGGTCACCAAAATCTCTGTGCTTATGTGTTATGAATGTTTACATACTGTAGATTAGATGATTAAATATTTTACTAGTTAATATGAATTGATTTAAGATTTTATGTTTACTGATTCACCCCTCCCCTCTCAGTAAACTGTTATATCTTGAATATTTCCAACAATTGGTATCAGAGCTAACTTGGTTCTCAGGACATAGCTTGACAGCTTGAGCAAAGATCAAAGTCAATGGAGATATTCAGATTGGAGAAAGTTATAGAAAATGAAAAGTTAGATCTTGAAATGGCCATGGTTCAACTTAAAGAAGCAAAGGAACATCTTTCTCAATCCCTAAAAAGAAGAAAGGATCTTGCAAAACAAATGAATGATCATCAGTATGTTGAAGTGAAGATTGAAGACCTGTTACCATCAAGCAATTCAGAAGAAGCTGACCAAGCAATCAAAGAACTTCTAGAAAAGAATGGATCTCTACAAGAAGAGGTAAGAAAGCTTAAGAGAGAACAAGAAATACAGTCAATCAGGCTATGTGAAGCTTTGGATCAAAGAAACAAAGCACAAGAAGAAATGGAGAATAGAAGTCATGAAATCCTCAATCAAACTCATCAGTATGAAGATCTCATAGACCAACTCACCAATGCAAATAAAGAGATCAGGATTCTCAGAGCACAAAATGAAAGTCTACAGAATGACTTGAGATCAGAAAGACAAATCAATGAAAGCTTGGAAAATGACCTAATCTCTGAAAGGCAAGTCAATGAAAGGATGATGAAATCTCAGGTAGACGCAAATCAATTGAATGAGCAGAATCTTCAAAGACAAACAAGAAAAGCTGGTCTTGGATACAAAGAAGCTGGTGAATCCTCCAAGCAAGGTGAACAAAGGAATAAAAGATCCACTTGTAATCATTGTGGCAAGATAGGTCATACATCAAACAAATGCTGGAGCAATGGGAAAGCAAAATTCAATGGTAAGTGCTTCAACTGCAATCAGCATGGTCACAAGGCAAATGAGTGTAAAGAAAAACCAAAATTTGAAGGCAATTGTTACAAATGCAAAAAGCATGGTCACAAGGCATTCCAGTGCAAATCCAAATCATTCAATCCAGCTGAACAACTTGTCAAAGCCATATTCGGATGGGACTACAATACCTGGTGCAGATGTCACTATTGTGGAGAGTATGGACATACTGGCATGAATTGTGCCAGACATCACCTAAGAAAAAAGGACACAACTGTAAGGTGCTATACATGTACAGAACTCGGTCATATAGCCAAAAATTGCATGAATATCAAAAGAATTGAAGATGAAAAGAAAATCAAAGCAGATAACATTCGAAAGCAAATGAAGCAGCAATGGATTCCAAAATCTACCGAACAAGATAAGTCAGATAGGAGTGTCACTCAAGAGATGGGTGACTCTACCATTTCCAATTAGTATTCATATAAGAAACATTGGAACTGCACCTTCCAAGATTTATCTTATGCAGCTCCAAAGGAAGAAGATGGATCAAATTAGTATTATAGATACACTCTGACTCTAGGACAGTTCAATACTTTACCAAGTTTGGTTGGATGTAACAAAACTTCATTAACCGAGTAGCAGTTACCGAGTTGAGTCGGTAAAAGACTTTGCCGAGTTCGATCGGTCACAACTAAGTTTCATTAACCATATTGTGTCAACCGAGCAAGGTCGGTTCGTGACCTAACCGAGTAAGGTCGGTACTTCAATATTTTCTTTCGATCGCCGAGTTGATAATATCTACCGAGCTAGTGGATGACAACCCGTCATTTCTTCTGCCATCGTACCAAAACATTTATGGCAAATTTGTTATCAAAAGGGGCAAAATTTGATCTAAATTTTTACTGCGAACAAAGAGCTAAGATATTTTCTGCAATTTCAGAGCGAGCTTAAGACATTTCCGAGCGAATTTTTCAAAAGAGCGAAAGAATCAATTCAGAATTTTTCTACACCTACCAAGTAACAATGGCATCCGAAAGTGGAAGCTCTAAGATTAAGAAAGGCTCAGAAATGCTGGTTAGAGGAGAGGAATGGAAGGCACCGAACTTCAAATTAGCACCAGCTGTTGCAGAATCACTGGACCCTAATGGTGCCCAATCTCAAATTCCTTCAAAGGTACTTCTTGTCAATGATATAAGATTTCATTTTAAATGCTCTATTCAAGAACTTGGAAACCTAGAAATTGATAATGCCCTAGGTGAAATGAGCATAGATGGAAACCTAAAACCCGAACATAAGCATCTTGAAACAAAAGGGTTAACCCACATTTCGCACTTGTCAAGGAAATTTCAAGTTAAATGGGTTAGGTATGTACTCAGTCGAGTTCACAATGGCCAATTGTGGTTAGAGAAACCAGTGCTCATCACAAAGAAAATGATTAACAAAATTACTGGACTCCCCATGCTGAGCAAAGCCAAGGCTACCAAAACCCTAGGTCGGGAGGAATTGCAGAAACTGACCCAAGCAGAATGGGATGGTAGGGGACTTAAGCTGAATACTGTAGCTGACGTCGAATTGAGATTTGGCATTCACGTCATTGCTCACAAAATCTATAGTTCAAGCCATCCAAACAGTGTACCCTGTGAAGCTGTGGATCTGGCGTACAAAATAGTGAAGAAGAATTTAGAATTTGATTTATCAGAATTACTTTTATCCCAATTCAATAAGAATATGGAAAGCATTAGAACCTCCAAGAACAATCCCTGCAAATTCGGTTCACTTTTGATTTGTTTATTCTTCTATATTCAGAAATCTTTTCCATCAAAGGGATCAGTAGTATGGAGAAAAGATATACCAATTCTTTATCAGATAAACGAGTTCATTGCAGAACTAGGTGAAAATTTTGATATTATTTTGGATAACTATTTTGAAGAATTTAAGAAAAAGATGAATCATAGGTTCTGAATTCCACCCAAACTGGTTGAAGAATACAAGGAAGACATATGCTTCATGGTAGATTGCGACAAGGTATACATTCAGGCAGCCAGGCCTCGAGTAGCATGGGTGAAACCTCTTCCCTATGAGGTAAAAATTGACGAAGCCAGGGATATCATAGAAACACTGGTGAATGAACCAGTAGACCCAAGGCAACCAATTTTTGGAACATATGATCAAGCTAAGGCCAGAATTGAGCTCCAAATTAAAATCCCTCAGGCCATTAGCAAAGGAAAGAGAAGAATAACCCAACTGATAACAGAAGGCAAAGGAGAAGACAAAGAAGAAGAAGAGGAAACTGAGTCAGACAAGGAAAAGGAGCCTCAACAAAAGAAAGGCAAGGTGATCATCACCAAACCTAAAAGGCAAGCCTCTGCAGTCTTCTCCAGGAGAACAAGACAAGGAAAGAAAGAACCTGTGCTTGTTAAGCCTCCACCCACATTTGAGGATAGATTGAAGCAATTAGAAGCAGGTGCTAGCTTCACAAACTTCAAAGCATTGAAGTTTGAAACCAGAACAGAACAAGAAAAGATGCAGATTAAGGAACTGGTACTGAACAAGATGGGTAAATGGAAATACTCACCAGACCAGATAGCCTCCCAGATCTCCAAAGAACTATTGGAGAGGTTGCAAATCAGATGGGAAGCTGCAACCAAGACTGTAAAAGACATCTATGAGCAGACACTGAAGAATCTCCTGCCGAGTTTCACTAATGCTGAAGTGAAAGCATCACTGAAAGATCACGAAGGTAATATGATGATTAGATTCCACACCTGTTTGATACTTGTCAAAGACATTGAGCATGTGGTAAATGATGCAACAAACATGTGGAAAAACATCTATCATCTACACAAATCCAGTGATGATACGGTTGAAATCAATGACATTGACAGCAGTGATGATGATGAAGATGATGATGATATTGAAGATATTCCAGAGGATCTTCATTCAATCATGTTAGAAGTGGAAGAAGAGGCTAAGAAAGAATTAGAGGAAGAAGAAGCTGAAAAATAAATGGAGGAGAAAGAACAAGCAAGGGTGGAAGAAGATCCAGTACAAATTGCAGCTGAACTCATTGCATCTCCTCCACACTCTCCATCCAAAACAGTTACATCAACTATGGAAATAGCTTCTACTGGTAAGTCCTCTCAGCTCCATGTACCATCTATGCAAGTGCCAATCACTTCATTAACCGAGCTGCAGCCACCTTCATTAATCGAGTCTCCATCAGTCTCTGCAGTAAGTTCATCATGTACATCAACCTCTACTGCAGAATGTATAATAAGTGTACCTACAGATACTACAATTTTGACTTCTCTTAATCAAATTTTGGCAACTATTAGCTCTTCCACTCCATCCTGTACAGCAACATCAATTTTTGATACCATTTGCACATCTCTTAGTCTTCCTATACATAGTCCTATTCCAGTCTTATCAGCCAGCCCTGCCTCATCAACTATAGTCTCAGTTCACAAGGGTCAAGATGAAGTCTTTGCTGGAAAAGCAAAAAGATACATGTTTTCCAGCAAGACACTGGATGAGGAAATTGATTTGGATAAGGACATTATTCTTCCTAAAATAGATCTTGATATAGCATCAGTTGATGAAATGAGAATGCTCAGTCAGCTATTAGAGCAGAAGGCTAGGCAGAAACAGCTACGGCATGAAAGAGATCTGGAATATAGCATCATTGAGAATGCTAAAAATATTATAACAGAGGCTATAGGTGTTGAAGTAGATTCTACTCAACACATTTTGATTCAGTTGGAAGAGGCTGTAAACAAATTCAATGAAGATACCTCCGGCCAAGAAAAGTTGATTGAAAAGGCAGAGAAGAAATTTGACAATAAGGTGCTTGAGCACATTGCTCAGCATATTGCATTAAATCAGGTAGAATTGTCTACAATTTTGAATAATTTTGAGAATTCTTTTAATAATGTAACTTCACTTTTTGGAAAACTCTATGATGTTACTAAGTATACCAAGGATATAAAAGAAAAGTTGAATAAAATTGATGAGGATATGAAGGTCAGTGCCCAAGTGTTGCAATCTGACCTCAGTACAAGTTCATCCCATCATTATAAAATAAGATTTTTGTCGAAGAAATAGGCAGAATTGCTGAGAGAGGAAGCAAGAATCAGGTCCACTCTCATAGATATCCAGAATATGATTCTTCCTGTCATGACTTCAATGCAAAAGCATATTGCTCATTCCAGAACATTGATTCATGACAACAATTTCTCAGTTGCAGATCATATGATTGAACTTTCTGCAGAAATTCAAATTGCACTCTCCTCCAGCAAAATTTTGCAAGAAAATTGGGATAAGACTTTGGCTCTTATTCTCAAGGTACATTCAGAATTTCTTTCTCATTTTGAAATCTCAGTATAAATATATGATATTTGGCATTATTGTCAAAAAGGGGGAGACGAACTTCAGAACTTCAGAGCTATCCGTGCAAAGATATATGTATTGATCTGTAAATACTGTGCATATTGTATGGGGGAGACATACATTTGTATGGGGGAGACATACATCTAATAAGATCTACAATTTTGGAAACTTTTTTGAAATGTATGTCAATTTCTGTACATAAACTTTGATACATAATTGTTTTTGTCACTAATGCCAAAGGGGGAGATTGTTGGCATAAAGTTATTTGCCATTAGTGACAACACTTTTCTCACAGTATTAACCGAGTAAAGAAGAACTCAGTGTTAAACGAGTTCAGTCGGTTAACATAGAACTCAGTGTTAACCGAGTTCAGTCGGTTAAACTAGAACTTAGTATTAACCGAGTTCAGTCGGTTAACTAAGAACTCAGCATTAACCGAGTTCAGTCGGTTAATTAAGAACTCAATATTAACCGAGTAAAGACGGATGCAGTGTTAACCAAGTTCGGTCGGTTAACATAGGACTCAGTGTTAACCGAGCTCAGTCGGTAAACAAAGAAGTTTGTTCTACCGAGTTTGTTTTGCTATTTGGCCGACTCAGTTAAATTTTGTCTACTTTTATTCAGCCGACCATTGCATGTAATTTTAACTTGGATGGTATATATATGTAATGTATTGTATCATTCAAAGAGTGTGTGTATGATATATGCGAAGTATGTGAAGAATGTGTGCGAAAGCATGTAAGCTGAATTTTGAAGGTTTTCAGCAAGGTCAGCATTGAAGCAGAAATGTTTTATCTGTCATATCAAGGACAATCAGAGCATAGCGGATCTTATCAGCAATCAGTTGTATTCAGATCCACTGTTTCATTCTAACAGGTGAATCAGTTTTTATAAATCCTTTAACAGGGTAGACATAACAGTCTTTGTACTAAATCTCCTAACAGAGTGCATACTTATGAAGTATGTTTCAAATCCTTTAACAAGGTGGATATAACAATCCTTTATGCTCCTAACAGGGCAGATCACTAGAAGTGATCATTGTATGCCTTAACCGGCTAACTTCCTACTGCAGTAAAGAAGATTTGTGGGTTTCATCCCCACCCCAGTTTTACTTTCTATTTTGGAAGGTTTCTGGGTCACCAAAATCTCTGTGCTTATGTGTTATGAATGTTTACATACTGCAGATTAGATGATTAAATATTTTACTGGTTAATATGAATTGATTTAAGATTTTATGTTTACTGATTCACCCCTCCCCTCTCAGTAAACTGTTATATCTTGAATATTTCCAACACAACATACTCTACTTCTACTGTAGATTGGGATGTGCAATTTTTCTTTTTGCTTGTCCAAGATACCAACATTTTTCCAAGAAAGAATACTCCACCACTTGTACTCTTTCTGTCATCAATGTTTCATGCCCAATTAGCATCAGTAAACACTTTTAAGTCCATATTTCCTCCAAGTTTATACCACAATCCATAATCTTTAGTGACTTTCAAGTATCTCAATATCCTTTTGATAGCCATCATGTGATTTTCTCTGGGTTTTGCCGAGAATCTTGCCACTATACCAACTGCAAGAGCAATATCAAGCCTTGTATGAACTACATACTATAATTTTCCAATCATTGATCTATATAAGGTTTTATCTACCTCTTTTGAATCATCATCTTTCGTGAGCTTTAGTCTAGTACACATGGGAGTTCAACCTAGTTTTGAATCTTCCATACCAAACTTCTTATGTATCTCCTTGATGTATTTAGATTGAGTGATGTAGATACCATTCTTGCTCCGCTGAATCTGAAGACCAACAAAGAATTTAATCTCACCAAACATAGACATTTCATACTCTTTGTTCATTTTCTTTGAAAATTATTTGCATACATCATCATTTCTTGTAAACAAAGTTTCATCCACAAATATTTCTACCAAAACAATCTTGTTATCTGGTCCTTCCTTGATGTACAAGCTACCGTTATCATTAGTTCTCTAGAAACCAATCTAAATAAGGTAGTCAAGTAATCTCTCATACCATGCTCTAAGAGTTTGTTCTAGACCATACAATGCTTTGTGTAATTTGCAAACCATGTACCTTTTGTCTAGATCAAAAAAACCTTTAGGTTGCTCAATGTAGACTTCTTCATCAAGAATACCATTGAGAAATGTTGATTTAACATCCATCTGATATACCTTAAATCCTTTATGTGTTGCATATGCAAGTAAGGTCCTGACACCTTCCAATCTTGCAACAGGAGAAAAACTCTTGCCATAATCAATTCCTTCTTCTTGATAGTAGCCTTTACATACCAATCTAGCTTTGTTTCTTAATACTTTACCATCTCAATTCAACTTATTTTGGAATACCTATTTTGTTCCAATCACATTTTTATCTATAGGCCTAGGTACAAGAGTCCAAGTTTTATTCTTCTTTATTTGTTATATCTCTTCATTCATAACCTCAATCCAACTTTTATTTTCCAATGCATCTTTGACATTTCTAGGTTCAAAATCAGTAAGTAAACAAGTACCTTTAGCTTACTTCTTGTCATAGTACCTTTTGATTTATCTCCAATAATTTGATCTAGTGTATGATATCTCCTGATATACTTGGCCAATACAAGTTCATTTCCTCTTGAATGAATTGCATTGTCATCATCTTGAACTTCAACGTCAGGTTTTGGTTGTTCTAACTTAGTAGGCATTGGCTCGGTAGCTTTAGAATGTGACTCAATTTGAACTTCTTGCAACTTGGTGACTGAGGAAGACTCGAGAGTAGAAATCTCCTGATTGATAGATGTGCATGGAAATGTATCAGGTTCAATTTAAACAAGTCTCCTATAACCTTTTGGTTCCCTTTTGCTTTATTCTTCAGTCCTTTTTGCAAACTCATCAACTTTCACATGTGCACTTTCTATTATTTTGTGAGTAGACAAATTCAAACATCTATATGCCTTACTCTTGCAAGAATATCCTAAAAATATACCTTCATCACCTTTCACATCAAATTTGCCTTTTCTATATTCTTTCAATATGTAACATTTACTTCCAAATACTTTCAAGTAACTTACATTAGGTTTATAACCATACCATAACTAATAGGGGGTTTTGAATGAGTCCTTCTTCAGCTATACTCAATTTAAGGTATGAACTATAGTGCTGGTAGCTTCCTTCTAGTATTTGATAGAAATGTTCTTCTCAATCATTAGATTCCTTGCACAATCCATGATAGATCTATTTATTCTTTTAGCTATTCCATTTTGCTCAGGAGTTCCAGGGGCTGATACTTGTCTTTTGATTCCTCTTTCAATGCAAAAGTTATTGAGTTCATTGGAGATGAATTCACCACCTCTATCTTATCTTAAGAATTTCAATCTTTTCCCTATTTCCTTCTCTATTCTAGTCAAATACCATTTGAATTTCTCAAATACTTCTAACTTCTCTCTTAGATACATAACAGTCCTCATTCTAGAGTAGTCATCAATAAAAATAATGAAGAACTTTTCTCCACTATAGCTCTCAATTCTAATAGGTCCACAAAAATTAGTATGCAAAATTTCCAAAATATCTTTAGACTGATAGTTTTTACTTTTAAAACTAGTCTTTCCCATCTTACCAATCTAACAATTCTTACATAAACCAACATCAGGTTTCTTCAAACTAGGAATGCCTCTTACTTCCCTGAATATGCTTATCTTCACCATGTTATCAAAATTTACATTACATAACCTTCTGTGCCATAACCAACTTTCTTCAACTTGAGAAATAAAACATGAGCACTCACCAAGATCAAGACAAAACAAGTTACCTTTTGTTTGTTTGCCTGATCTAATCAACTTTCCTTTGTCATCCAACAGTATTGCATTTCCATGTATAAATTTCACCTTGAATCCAATATTGATTCGTTGTGCCACACTCAACAGATTATGTTTTAGTCCTTCAACCCAATAGGCATTATCACATACAAGTTCTTTGGTTAGTGATATTTTTCCTCTTCCTTTTATGCAAGAAGGTTCATTGTTTTCAAACCTTACACTACCACCATCATAGTCTTCAAAGTTTTCAAACTTAGTTTTGTCACCAGTCATATGATGTGAACATCCACTATCTATGATCCATGTATCATTTTTTCTCACATGAGAGATAAGTGCCATCTTATTTTTTTCATCATTATCAAATTCATCTTTCACAACAATGTAAACAATTTCATCTTCACTATTATCAAAATCCTTGGCGTCCTTAGCCATAAAACATGTTTTCTTACCTCTATCCTTGAATGATTTAAAATCTTTCTTGCCATTGCACTTATGACCTTTCTTCTCATCCTTTATTTGTTTGTTTGGGCACTTAGCAACAATATGACCAATTTCTTCACATGAAAAATAGATTAGGGGAACTTTACCTTTGTATTTTCCTCTACCTCTAGAATATTTTCTTATAAGTAGAACTTCAACAACCTCAAGATCACTATCAGAACTTTCCTCTGATTCTTCTTCACTTTCTAACTGAGAGTCCTTTATTTTCTTTCCTTTTTCCTTGAGTGAAAGCTTGGCTTCAAATGTTGATTCAATAGTCTTGGAAACTGGAACATAATTGTCATAGCTATCTAGCTCAAAGGCAATCAATCTTCTTACCAGGGTATCCAAAGTTATCTTATGATTTGTCTCACATCTTCTTTCTTGAATTGCAGATACTCTAATTGCATAAATTGGAAGTAGTGTTCTAAAAAATTTACTTACAATTGTTTCCTCCTTGATCTCTCCTCCAAAAGCTTTGATTGCATGAACACTTACTTTGATCCTTTTAACATGTTTGGCAATGTTTTCATCCTCTCTCATTCTCATCTGATCAAATTGTCCTCTTAGACTTTTTGCTTTGGCTCTCCTCACATTTTCATCACCACCATATATATCTTTTAGCTTGTTCCACATAGCAAAGGCAGTTTTGCAGTCCTTGATATCATCAAATTCTTCATAGCATAAAGTAGATGCAATGTCTATCATCATGGTGTTATGAGTCTTTTTCTCAGCAATGTCATTAATAGATAATGTACCAAAAGGAGTTGTGTATTCTTCATCAAACTATTTCAATCTTGTATCACCAATGGAAGCTAAATGAAGTCTCATAAGGCCCTGCCATGCTAAAAAGTTATCTTTGTTAAGCCTTGGAATTTCTTTCTTGTAAGACATCCTGATCTTTAGCTTAGGTCATTGAAACCTTTCCTGCAAGCATCAAAATATCTAATACCAATTGTTGGAAATATAGATGGAGGAACTAAGCATGGGGGTGAATCAGTTACCTCAAAAAAAAGTCCATAGATCCCTTAGATGTTTGATAAAACTACTTATTGTTGTCACTCGATAAACATATAGAAATTGTTGTGACTCGGTAAATGCAGTGTATGTTAACTTTGGCAGATCTTAAACATTCACAACGATTAACATGCAAGCATAAAAGAAATAACATGAGCACATGAGACACCAGATTTAACATGGAAACCCAATATGGGAAAAACCACCAAGTGACTAGCTACTAATTTACACTCTTTTGAAGTGAGCCATATTAGGAGCCAACCTAGTTAAAGGTTACAAAACACACTATTAGGTGTGACCCTATTAGAGGATTTAATCACCCTGTTAAGAGTGGTCTTGCAAGAGGACTTTAGAAAAATGAAATGGAATTGTCACCTTGTTAGAGGATTTACAAATGGTTGTTAAACCAACTCTATTAAGAGATTTTGGAATCACTGCTACAATGGTAAGAAAGTAACAATAAAATGACCTGAATGAGATTCAACTAAATTTCTAATAACAAATCTCTATTTTGCTTCACACTAGATCCTTCTTGATCAAATGAAACTTTGTTGCTCCTCAAGGATATTTGACCATCCTCCAAATTCACACACACTTTTCTTCTTCAAACAATCAGTAAACTTGCATGCTCGCTCATACTTTAGAATCTCAACTTGATCTTTCATATATACCTTACAAATTGTCAAGTCAGCCCAATTACAACTTACAATTACCAATAATTATTACCTTAGTTGGCTAGAATCAATACTTCAAATAATTAAACTTTATTTCTCAAATTAACAAAATCTTTTATTGGTTGACCCTTCTCGGTAAACACTGATCCTAAAAAGATTTCTTGTGTTGACCAATGGAAGCTTGGTTAACATGATGATCTTGCAAAATCTTTTGCCAATTGAGTGAACTCAGTAAACACTAACTTTCCTTTGCTAACCATGAGAGCTCGATTAACACAACTTTATGCCACATTTTCCTTCGATGCCCAAGTGAGCTTGGTAGACACTGTCTACGTAGAGTAATTTCTAGGAATGCTCAATAGAAACAGAAAATTGCCTTGCTGACCAACTGAGCTCGATAAGCACTATCGACCAACTAATATGACATTTGTGTAACATCAAAGACAACACACAATTAGACAATTGTATCCAACAAGTGGTGCTAGACTGGAACAAAAGTTACAAGATGAAGATATAGCCACTACTTATTATCTGATAAATAGGTCTACTTCAAATCTTATTGATAAGATGCCAATAGAAGTATGGTCAGGCCGCAAGCCTTCACTTAGGCATATGCTTGAGTTTTTGGTTGTGAGGAATTTTCTCATGTGCCAAAGAAGAAGCAAAACAAATTGGATAACAAATTTGTTAAATATACATTCATTGGATACAATTATGGTGTGAAATGATACAAGCTATGGGATCATATTGTAAAAAAGGTATTTTATTTAAGAAGTGTCAATTTTAAAGAAGCTAAGCCTTCTTTTGTTTCAATGTAGCTAACAAAATGGAAGGAAAAAGAGATGTGATTCAATTGCCTTCAACACCTAAGAATGTTGAATTGAGGTCCTTAGAAAGATAAGAAGATGAGAACTCTATGAGTTCAAAATCATCAGAGGAAGAAGAGGAAAATGAACCTAAGACTATTCCAAGGTCTGCTAGAGAAAGAAAACCACCTAAAAGCTATGGTTATTCTCTTGGTGTTTGGATATGCATATTTTCTTTGAATATTTGCTAATATTGGTGAACATATATCTTTAAAAGAGGCTCTTAGTATGAATGATTCAGAACCTTGGTAGATAGCCACAAATGAGGAGATGGAAGTTCTTAAGAGTAATAATATGTATGAGACCTTGTACCATTTCTTAAGGGATATAATCTTATTAGATGTAAATGGGTGTTTAAAAGGAAGATAGGCTCCGATGGAAGCATTGAGAAGTATAAAGCATGAATAATTGCAACAAGCTACTCCTAGCCTATAGGAGTTGATTATGGTGAATTTATTTTCTCCTATAATGAAAATTACATCCAATTTATTTCAATTTCACCTACCTATAATCTAGAGATTGAGAAAATGAGCATGAAACCAACTTTCCTTCATTGATATTTGGATGAAAAAATTTATATGACATAGGAAGAGCATTAAATGGTTAAAGGTAAAAAAAAATTGATCTATAAGTTGAAGAAATCCTTGTACGGTTTAAAAGAAAGTCCTAGGATGTGGTACCATAAGTTTGATACATATGTATTGAGTTTTAGATTTGTGTTGTGTGTGTGTGTGTGTGTGTGTGTGTGTGTGTGTGTTTTTCAAATTTGATGGTGATCATATCCTAGTTTACCTCAATGACATGTTGTTTATTAGCAAAGGAAAAAGTTTGATTGCATAATTAAAATATCATCTCTCAGTGAAGTTTCAAAATGAAAGATATTGGTGTAGAGAGACACATTCTAGGTATAGAGATTATAAGAGATAGAAAACAAAAAGCTTTGGCTAGGCCAAAGTAAGTATGTTGACACTATAAAAAAAGATTCAATACGTAAGATTCTAGAACATTGTGTAATCCTATAAGAATACAACTTACTATTTTACAATTTCCTACACCATCATTAGATATATGTAAGACATTAGTCAAGTATTGTATCAAACTGATGTTGGAAGTTATTTATATGCTACAATTTATAAAGGACTAAACATTGCCCATGTAGTGGGTGTTCTATCTCATTACATGTCTAATCTAGGAAGATCATATTGGCATGCCATAAAAAAAAATTTAGATACTTGTGGGGTACCTCAGAATTCTCTATATGTTTTCATGGAATAGTATATGGTCATTCCCTTGATATTTGAGGCTATGTGGATTCAAACTTGGCTAGAAATCTTGATAGAAGACAATCCACTAGTGCATATTTGTTTATATTATTTGGTGGATAAATAGTTGGTTGGGAAAGAGACATAGCATTATTTGGTGGTGCAACTAGTTGAATGAGAAAGAGATAGCATGTAGTCTCTTTTTCCACTAAAGAGGTAGAGTATATGATAGCTACTCATGCATGTGAGGAAGCCATTTGACATATGGGACTGTGTTCAAATACCATGTTCAAACAGGATGCAGTGACAATCAAAGTGCAATCTTCCTAGTGAAAAATTATTCATTTCATGCAATGACCAATCACATTAATGGACGATATGATTTTGTGAGAGATATGGTTAAGGATGGTAAGGTAAATGTGGAGAAGGTAGAATTTTTGGTGAATGTTGTTGATTCTTTAACTAAGCTCATGAACATAGAGAAATTGAGATTGTGTTCAGAGTCTATGGGTCTTTCAACCCCTAGTAGTGAAATCCATGATAGTATGGATCCACTAACTCCTACAAGGCACTCAATAAGTGACTGCATGTTGATACAACATGTGTCTTAACCTTGCAATATTTTCTAGATAGTTCCAAAAGTAGTTGATAAGTTTTCCACACGTCAATACCTTGGAAAAGGTAAAATGGGTTGTCAAAAGACGCCATGTCCATAGTATAATATAAGAAGGTCATTTTTAGATGTTATATGACACTTATCATGACAATTTTGAGGGTAAAAATTAGGGGTTAAGAGTTTGGATACGAGACACTATTTTTGACCTAGTTCATGCTTATCTTGGGCAACATAAGTCATACATGTACAACACATGTCAAGGAGGTTTTGTACATGGTATTTTAAAACCACAAGTGGTTTCCAAGCTAAGAAGGCTATTAAAGAAGGGATTTGGAAAGATTTTGAACATTGAGTTTAGTTTGCAAGATTGGGTACTTGTGAATTTCCTCTTAGTTTGAGTTGAGGTGATACTTTTGTAAGAAATTGCATTGCAAGTGTGTTGTAATCTTTATTGATTTGATAATACATTATGCAAGGCTTATAATGTGTGCTTCTGCTCCTTTAAGGGTTTCTTTGTGATACATCATTGTATTATGTGTTCATTGTTATTTCATTTATACACTTATTTGTATCTTGAAATATTTGTAATACATCAAATAAAAATAAATGTACAAAACTAGCATACTCATGTTTTCTAATATATTTCAAATTCCACTAATAAAAATGACAATATTTTAATAAAAAAATATAAAGAGACTTTAGATCTAAACATAAATTTAAAATTTTAATAAATAAATTACAATATTTATTCTTTCCACTCTCCCAAAATTCATCAAAAATTATAACCATTTAATGTTAAAAAAATAAAATGTCTGCTTAGATTACCAACTGCAACGTATCCAAACATTCAAAAGTCAAATTAAAAAATAAGTAACGAACAAATAGACCTCTTCATTGAATAATGGAAACATTCTTATATTGGGTGGTACCTTTAAAGATACCCTTCAACTACAAGCAATAGGTGAGTAGATGAGTTTATCATGTATACTAACAAAACTCAAATATATATCTAAGTAATATGCCTTCAACTTGGATTCAGTCAACAATTTCTTTGTTGAGACATAAATTGCTATTGCAAGGTCTACTATTAGCCACAGAGAATCTATTAAAATGTAAAAAATGATAATACTATCAAATTTCTTGTAAGTTTCTATCTAATATTTATTTTATAAAAGATATTTTATTTCTTTTGATTTAAAGAAGCACATTTTAAATTCTTGAAATGAATTTTTAAATATCAATCTTTTGGATCATGCATGATCCATCGTGAGAATGCTAGAAAGCATTAGGATTTTTCTTTCCTTTCTATGTTCTTTATCACATTACATTATAGATCATTTAATATGATGAAAAGCTTGATGATAAAAAATTTTATACAATAGAATCTAAAAATTATAATAATTTTTTTTAATAATATGATTAGTCAATTAATCAACTTTACAATAGATCTCTCTACAATTAAATCCCAACTAATAACTTTTTCTTTTCCCTCTTTATTTCCAAATTATCTTCGACAATATCCTATACCATACCAATAATCAAAAAACACATCAATTTAGTCTAGTGAGAAACCCTTTTAATATTGTTTTGGTAAATAATCCCTTTGGAAAAAAAACCAAGCCCTAACCATTATTAGAATGAGAATATTTAAAATTGTTCAAAGTCCATGCTCAACAGTAACACTGTGATGAAAGCAAGAAACTCTCAAATTATTCAGACATCTCTACAAAATTCTTGGAATAAATGGCATGGATAGAAAGGAATAGCTTTAACCCATTGCGGAGTAGCTTAATGTGTGGAAAGTTTAAGAATAGTATTGATGAACTCTGTTCTGGTTCTTCTCCCACCATACTTCTGCCTCCATTTCGCTGAAGTTTTCACGGCTGCACTCAACAAATATCACATTAAAACATTGCAAACAAGACAGCATTTATTTTTAAAGACTGTTTTAAAATTTGTTTATCTTCTTTATAAGAAAGAAGATTATTGCTACTGAGTAAAATTTCAAACAATAGAAAGAAGAGTCCATTAATAACATTTCGACATTTAATCTTATTAGATTTCCACAATTTATTAGAAATATAATTTTTACTTTTGATTGTGTTTATTTTTTTACATCAATGTTTCGGATCACATTCTATGATCCATCATCAGAATGAAAGAATTCAAAACTGAAATAATATGATTTTAAAACCATCTTCTGTGAAGTTTTAGATTACTATAGATGGTAATAGAAAGAGAAAGAAGATTTTTCAAAAGATTATATATGGAATCAACTGTTATCAGGAAGAAGATTTCTTAGAATGCTCTGAAGTGACAAAAAGAAGATTAATTGAGGGCGAAGAGTAATGTTTATACATTTACCTCCAAAAACAATCTTTGATTGTTATATGAACAGTAAAAAAATAATGCCAAGTTTAAAAAAAAAAAATCAAAATCAATACTGTTATTAAAAAAAAGAGGTTTCTACAATACCATATTGTTTGACGTTTGAAGTTTTTAAACAATTTTTAAATCTTTGTTACCTGAATTTAATCCGTTTGACTTGCTGCAATCCACCCACCAAGCGTCTAACAGTAATATATATACCATATTCAAACTCTTCAGTGTACTCTTCTTCTCGTTCTTGTTTCTTGGGTGTTGCTAATGCAAGAGAATCCATAATAATCTCTGAATTATCATCTTCCTTATATTTCTTATTAGCAGGAGAAAAGCAAACCAGCAGAGATGAACAAATATTCATAAATCTTTTTTTCCTTCTTTCCATCCCTGTTAACAATCTAACGTGTTCTTCATTTACATTACTTATTATTCATTCCCTTCAGGTTATGCACAAAAAATCTTTCCAAATTAACGTTTCACCAACAGCCAACTCCTATGAAAAAATTAATTGGTCCATTCAACAGATTATAGAAACATACCTGGTTTAGGAAAATATTGAGATTTTAATGATTTCAATCTTGTTATTGAGGTGCCTAAAAAGGTTTATATAATCTTTGGTAAGTTTATCTAATTTAAGAAAATATCTAGATCAATGATTTAGATATTGTTATTTAGATGCTTAAAAGTAAGAAAAACAAGTCAGCAGATATTAACTCATCTTTAAAAAAATCTTTTTCTTCTCCTTCCTATCTTTGTTAATATCCCAATATTGTACGTATGGTCATTGTTCCTTTACAAATATAAGCAATCTAGTTATTATTGGTGCAAAAATAAGCAATCTAGTTATTATTATTAGTACCCTTCCAAATCTGCACAAAATCAATCCATCTAATATTTTGCCAACTTCAATGAGAATTTAATAGGATTCTCCAACCCAACTTAGGACAATATGGAGATTAATGATTTCAATCTTGTTATTGGGAGGAAAAAAAACAGTTTTCACTATCTTTAGTAAAAGATATTGAGATTAATAATTTGAGTTTTTGAAATTGATGTCAAAACAAGGTTTAGACAGTTTGTAAAAAATAAAAACACAACTCAATAATTTTTTTCTTCTTCTCATCTTTCTTACTAGCCCAATGCTTCAAAATATAGTCATTTTTCGTTCACAAATATAACAAGTCTAGGTTTTATTCATATTCTTCAATTTCCATAGAAAAAGTCTATGTAACTAATATTTTGTAACTCCAATGAGAATTTTAAGTGGTCTTAAGAATTCTCCCCACTAAAGAAGTGTAACAAAAACAATAATTGTGATTGGGGTTTTTAAAAATGTTTTCACAATCTTTGGTCAGCAGAGAAATATAGATAGCTTGCGAAAATATTAAGATTAATGATTTCAATCTTTTTATTTTAGGGCTAAAAGAAAGTTTGCACAATCTTTTTAAAAAAATTGTACAAAGAATACATCTATATAAATATTTTTCTATTTCTTCCCGTCCTTGTTAATGTTGAGAATTGTGTCTCAATCTTGCAAGCTCTTTTTTCGAAAAACTCTAGAATATTTTTAGAAAATTATAAAATTTGTTTGTGGTAGTTTTCCACATGTTTATGAGTTGGAAAAAGATGTATGAGTTGTTCAAAATGTGTCTAGTCTCTAGAACAATGTAGAAGGGGTATTTTTATAGTGTAAACAACCCATTATATGACTTTTATGGGGGTCTAAACTAGAGGACAAAATTATGGACGAAAATGGTATTCTTGGAGTTACAAATTACAAGTGGGTAACATGTGACATAGTTGTTTTGCCCATGGTTTTGGCCATGATTTTGTAAAACCACAAAAGGTTTCCAAGTGGCAAATCACTATAAAAGGAGGGCTTGGGGAGGTGTTTGAATCATCGAGTTCAATTTGCAAGACTAGTGCTAGAAGGAGTCTCTCTAAGTTTGAATCCTAGCTTGAGTTGTGGTGATGCACTCCTATAAGAACTTGCATTGCAAGTGTATTGTAATCTTCCAGATTTGAGAATATATTGTACAGGTTTTGGAGGGTGGGGTTTTTCTCCCAGAAGGGTTTCCCCATGGTAATCATTGTGTTATGAGTTCATTTTTATTTTGATTATGTTATTATGCATTTCTTGAGATCTTTGCAATAGTTAGTTGAATTTGCATTTATAATCATCCTCTCAAATATTAATATAGGAAGCAATTACATGCACCTTTGCTTCCTTACAAGTGGTATCAGAGCCTGGCCAGTTTTGGTTCTATTTGTTGGATATAGGGTTTTTTGAGCTAATAATGGTTTGAGCGGGAGCTTGTGCAGAGGTTTTAATTTCTATGTTATAGGATTGCAAAGATTGCAAGTACATTAGGGAGGATTGATGTAGAGAAGTTTTCTAGCACAAACTTTGCGATGTGGAAGCTGAAGATGGAAGATCTATTGATTGATCAAGATCTATGGGATATAGTCGATGAAAACAAGTTGAGGCCCACAAATCCAACTTCAGCCACAGAGTATGATGTGAGAGTCAAAAAAGTTAAAAGTCTCATCAAATTGTGTCTTGCAAACTCAATTTTGATTAATGTCCATGAAGAACCTACCGCAAAGAAGCTTTGGAAGAAGCTAAGTGAGATCTATCAAGCGAAATCACTTGTGAACAAGATTTTCTTGAGGAAGAAGTTGTATTCCTTGAGAAAGGAAGATAGTGGATAGATTTCTAAGCATCTTGAAAGTATTAATATGTTGGTGACTTAGTTGACTTTAGTTGGGGTGTGGATGGATGAAGAAGAAAGGTGCCAAATATTGCTATGTTCATTTCCAAACTCATGGGACATCCTTTTCATGGCCATAAGGAGCACTTCCGTTGTCTTGAAGATGGAGGACATTGTTGGTTCTCTACTTTAATGCCAAAGAGGCTTTAAGTGTTTGAGGAAGACCAAAGGAAAAGGGGCAAGAACAAGAAGCAACATGACCACTCTAAGTCCAAGAATAAGGGGAGATCAAAATCTCATGGTAAGTCCAAGGCAATTTCTTGGAATTGTCGCAAACCTGGACACTTCTGAAAGGACTGCAAAAAGGAAAAGAAAAAGAAGAAGCAAGATTTTGATTCTGAGACCAAGAAGGAAGATGAAGATGCTTTCATCACATCCTTGGCCACTCATGCAGGTGAAAATGCATGGTTGATAGATTCAGGTGCATCTTTTCACATGACTCCTAATAGAAATTGATTTAGTAAGTATGAAAAGTTTGATGGTGGTAAGGTGTACTTGGGTGATAACTATGTTCTTGATATTGTTGGTCATAGAAGTATTCGTGTGAAATTTTTTGATGGTAAAATTAGAAGATTTGATGGTGTCTTGCATATCCTAGGACTAGTGAGGAATTTGTTATCTATTAGCAAACTAATAGATGCGGATGAGCATGTACAATTTTTTGAAGCAAGTGTAAAAATGGTGATAGGTGCTATGGTAATAACAAGAGGAAGTAGATTGGGTATATTGTACCAACTTGATGCATGTACGATTGAGTGCAATAGTACTTTTGATAAGATTGAGAAGATGACTACTTTGTTGGAGAAGGAGAGGGTTTCTCTTTCAATAGATGGTCATGGTTTCCAAGTACCCAAGGGTGCTCTATCTACTAAATCAAAGTGACCTATAGAGAAGACTATGTTATGGCACTAGAGAAAACCTTGTTCATGGGTTGAATGACTGCAATCTTGATTTTGATTTTTGTGAGCATTGTATCAATGGTAAACAAAAATGTGTTCAATTTTACTCAAGTTCTCATAAGTCCTCATGTATTTTGGATCTAATCCATTCAAATGTATTTCAACCAGTTGATGTTCCTTCTATTGGTAGATCAGTTTATTATGTTTCTTTCATTGATGAATTCAGTAGAAGAACATGGGTTTATTTTCTTAGAAGTAAAGCTAAATTTTTCAATCGTTTCAAAAAATGTAAAGCAATGGTTGAGTTGCAAACTGGAAAGAAGATAAAGCATTTGAGAACTAATAATGGTGGTGAATATTTCTCTAATATTTTTGACACATTTTATAAAGATTGTGGTATGAAACATATGTAGGCTATTCAATGCCTTTGATTACGATCTTATTAGAAATAATAGTCCGCCGAGATAAGTGAGAAGGGGGGGTGAATCAATTATACCAGATATGTTGACAAGTGAAAACCTTGATCAGAGGGAAAACTTTGGTGGGAATGATTCCCACAAGATGATGTACTAATATAAATATTCTTTGTTAGAGGATGGACCCTATTAGGAGTCTATTACAACATTTAGTACATAGAGTCCTTGTTAGGAGACTTTGAATCCCTATCTAAACGAGATCCCAACCCTATTAAGAGTTGTGGTACAATGTATACAAGATGAGCCCATTGCCCAAACATGCAATTTCAACTACAAGAAAAGCTCACTGCTCAAACACATAATTTACTATTATGTTCTTCTTTCCTTTATTTTTCAACCAATCCAATCACTGTCAAACCTTGTAGACTAGGTTACAAATCTTGGATCACTCGGCAAACCCTCAGCAATGAGGTTTCCTTCACTTCCGCATTGCTCTTCTCAACTTTGCATTCTGCTCTCTATCTCTCTACTTACAATCTCTTTGCATCAATATCATTCATGTTATACTTGATAAAAGAAAATGTCCTTCGTTTATACCAAGTCCTCAAAACAATTCCCTGAGTCAGCTGTTAGACCTTCTTAATTAATTATTATAGGACCACATTAAGAACATGTTACACTTAGTGATGACATAAATATTTTGCCTTGAAACTTGAATATCTTTCTGTACACATAAAATTATGACAAGAGAACTCAAACACATCATCCTCAATATGTCTTCTTTATGTCCTCAACCTTGATTCTCGCAATAACATTTCTGCTAAGAGATATAACAAGTTTATGAGAACATGCTTCTGTAAACTCTATCTTAGAATAGATATCACCAAAACTTACATAACTTCTTCTACACTTATCATTTCTTCTTGTGATGTTAATTGCATATGCCAAATACTTAGAAGTATCTCTCATAACCTCAGATAGTTAGAATACTCAACTAGTTTTCCATACCAACTTGATCTTTCTATTTTTCTTCTATCAGATACCATAGAAAATTTCTATGTCGACATTAATGATAAACTCAGTCATGAACATAGCATATCATCATAGTAACATATCTACAATACTCCCCCATAGGAATATCATCAACATTCATGCTTGCAACAATCTCCCCCTTTGGCATTGATGACAACATAGATGAAAAATATCTAGTTCCAAGAATACCAACAAAAGACTGTTCAACTTACTTTTCAAATCTTCTTCATCAATCACTCTCCCCCATTGATATACCTCAATGTACTTTTTGTCAAATTGTCATTCCATGTTGTGCTTATGCTGAACATACTATTTTTCAGGTTGTTTATCATGCCAAACTTCTCCCCCATTGACATCATCGTTAAAGGTTTCAACAACCAACTTTACTGTATTAAATATTGAAACAATTGATTCTTACTTAGCTCGTGTGTCAAAGACACTATTCAAAACAACATCCAACAAGAGTCTTAGATGACTCTGTCCATCATAGATACTCCCCCATATAGGAAGCATTAGCTTTCAATCCAGACAAACAATGATGCTCTATTACACTGGACTGATGCACTCTTGCATCTTCTACTCTGATGTAGGAAGGGGCATAACCCAAAGTGTTAGTGTAAATAATTAATTATTATTACACTTTACTTAAGTTTACTTAAGTTAATGCATTATTTTATTATTTATTAGGTTAGACACCTAGGAGTATGCGTACTCATATGAGTTGTCTTGTTGACAACACAGGAGTTAGCAACTCTAATTTAGCATATGGTGTCTACAACACATGAGTTTTCATATTTATCTAAGTTATCATGTAGACAACAAAGTTGTTTACACTCCAATTAAGCACATGGTGTTTACAACATCTTTTTACATGACACACCTATGTAAGATTATCCTCTCATCACCGTACTAACTTCTATGCTCAATGGAGGATAATCCACTCTTGGTGGAAATGTGCTTAGTTGTGAGGCTTATCATTTTGCTAACTCCTAGTCATTCTAGAGGCCTTTATATTCAGGCACTCCTAGTGTGTATGTACATCAATTCAATTTCATATTATTATTCTGATCATAATTTATTGGTCCATATTGTGCTAGTGCTTGATCTTCTTGATCTTGGGTGATTTTTCCCTAAGGCAAATTCTTACATGGTATTAGAGCTGAGGGAGCTTTTCTTCACATACCATTAGAGACCATTTTTGCTTCACCTCTCGAAGGAACTCATTTCAAATCTAGAGTATCATAGTTATTGGAAGCATCTAGAGCCAAAGTGGACCTCACCATCATGTTCGAAGCATCGATTTGGTAAAATTTGACTATAAATTCACCTACCTAAGGCCATAGTCAAATTTGAGGCAAATTGTTTTGCAAACCGGCACCTGAAGGCCTGATTTGCAAACTTGGTATGATCATTTCAGATATATTCATTTGAATTTTGGATCTATATTTTCTTTGCAATTGTTTTATTTTTTGGAGCTGTATTTTCTCTACAATTTCTCTGTAATTATTTTATTTGTTCGATTATTTTTTTTTAAAAATTTGGCCTATCTGGCCTACAGAGAATTTTTTTTTTTGTAAGAACCAGGTGGTTAAAACTTGACCCCCATGATGGAATATTTTGATTAGACTCCACATAACCTGTCGGCATTTAAAAATCCTACCAACCACAACTTACAAATCGGGCAAGAACTCATAATGGCTTCAACTTGTTTAACCTTGGTAGCTTTGTGTTTTAAAAAAAATTCAAATCCTCTCACTTTGAAAATGTGGGATTAATATAATCCCACCACTAGCCACATATAATCCCACCATTGGCCAAATATTTCCTTCCTTGTCAGTGGCTTCAACCAGTGGCACCAATGACCTCTTCATTGCCAACATCAAAATAGTGATCGTCGGTGCCATATCATTCACCAGCACTGGCTATTTCCATAGTCTCCTATTGATAATAAAATATAGCACCACATGGAGACAGTCAATGACCTACCTAGTCACCCCTCTCTGGGCATATTAGTCGATAGTTTAAAATGTGTGTTCAACCATGAATACTATCAGTAGACTGCCACATCAGCATTAACTTCACCTACCATGCATTCTAAGTATAGTCACCTCAACATGTTAGCAAGGACTTGTGGCACCACCACATCACTCATATGTACATACATTTGATAGTGACATCACCCATATAGCCTGCTATGTCATCAAGCCAAGGCCCCTTTTTTTGCTAATGTCAGCTTTTCACGACATTAAATCTAATCAATGGTCATTTGACTATCATCAATAGGCCAAATTGCATTGCTGCAATGGCTATTTGGATGTCAAATTTAACATAGTTTTTTTCTGATTAGACCCCTTACCATATTCAATTTTGATTTGACAGTCTAACTTCGAGAGGCCATATCTCAATCATCCGAACTCCAAATCAAGTGCAGTTTTTTTTAATTTTGGCTAGAATTTCTAACTTTTTAGTGGTGCTACTATTTTCTAGTTTTGGTGCACAAATTTGTCAAAAATGTTAGTTTTTGGTGACTATTCATGTCCAATCCTACATTTTTCAACTTCAAACACTTCGTACGGGCTCATCTAGACACATTTTCAGGTTCTATTTGTTTTAAGTTCATTTTTTTGTCTACTTTCTAGATATGCAATCAGATTATAGGCTTGTGTGGATAGAAATACCACCTTTAGAAATAGGTCCTTTTTTGCATTGTATTGCTTTGATTAAACTTTAAAAAAATTGTACATCTGAGCTATAGTGCTTAGTACTAAAATTGAACTCCAAGAGGAGGTTGTAAATAATAAAATCAGAATTCCACTTTTGTATATTTTGACAAGTGACCTATTGTAAATGCACTACATATAAAGTGCCAAAAGTATCATTTGGGGGGGGGTGTCTTGTATTTTTGTGTCTCTATTTCTCTCTTGTGCTCTTTTAATTTTTTGCATCATGGGTCACCTAAAACTCCACTTTTAACATCACACAATTATACATGGAAAGATATTGTATGGAGTAGACTAATGGAAAAAGTTTTAAATCTATATGTTGATGGTATAATTGTAAAACCCACTAATGTTGCTGCACTAGTTGATTGGCAAGTTAAAGACAACCAGGCTTTAGGAATTATTACGAGTTATGTTCATAGAGATCTCTTCTTCCACATTTCTAGCTTTAAGGATGCTAAGATTTCTTGGGAGAAACTTGAAGGGTTGTATATTAAGGTGGGTGAGGACAAAGGATTATAAATTGAGGATGATCTACTTCTTTTGGATCTTAAGAATTTTGACACAATTCAAGACTATGTCAACAAAGCCAGTGAATTGAGAGAACTACTTAAGGATTATGGTAATCCCATGAAGGATGATAGATTGATTTGTCACATCTTCAAGAGGCTACCTACAGAGTATGCATATTTTATTTCGAGTTACAACACTCATAGAATCCTACATTTGATGCATTTGTAGAAATGTTGATGTTGGAACAATCCAAGTTGATAGATATGGGAATTCTCAAGTCATCCAAGTCTATAGTATTGGTGGCTAGTAATGAGAACCAAAGAAATCAAGGTCAAAATTTTTTTACCAACAGCAAGAAAAAGTAGTGGAAGCCAAAATCACAATCAGAGACACAACAATGCAATTCTTCTTTCAATAAGAACGATAAACTATTTTGTGCATATTGCAAGAAACCAAATCATGATGAGCATCATTGCAAGACTAAGAGAATAGATGAGTCGGAAAACTTACTTAGAAAGAACAAAATCAATGTGCTAGATGCTTCCAAGGATTCAAATCCATCCACTTCAAAGGGAAAAGGGAAAGCATTTAGGGCAAGTTCAATTTCTTCAAGGAAATGGATTCTTGACTTAGGTGCCTCATATCATATGGGTTCTTCAAAAGGACACTTTTCTTCATTGAAGTAGTCTAAGGTACCTCACATCTTTATAGGGAATGATACACAAGTGGAAGTTGAAGGGAAAGGACAAGTTGAGATGGAAAATGGAGAGTTCAAAGATGTTCTCTATGTTCCTAACCTTAGCACTAATCTCCTTTCAAATTACCAAATCACTCACTATGGAGGTGACAATAAAGTTGAGTTCCTTCCTAATTTAGTAATGGTGTGCAATCTTAAGGATGATTCATTGGTTGTAGTGGGTAAAGTCAATCATGATACAAGGCTTTATTCTTTTTCCCAGTTTGTGCCCAAGTCTCCTTCTCATACCTTGTTGACACATTCTCGATCACAAAGTAAATTATGGCATGAGTGGTATGGACATCTTTCCTTCCACTATCTTCATCAACTTAGCTCAAAAAATATGGACAAAGTTCTACCTACAATCAACTTTTCTAAGGGTGAATGTTCAACTTGTTCAATGGATTTGCATCTAGAAGAGAAGTTTGACAAAGAGAAGTCTTGGAGAGCATTAGTTGTGCTTGAGCTAGTTCACATGGTTCTAGTAGGACCTTTTTCAGTGACATCAGTTAACAAGGGTTGCCATGTCCTTACTTTCATTGATGAATTTTCATGGTACACATGGGTCTACTTTCTTAATCACAAGAATGAAGTGAGTCATGTTGAAAAGAAATCAAGGAAATCCGTTAAGGTTCTTCATATGAACAATGAGAGTAGATATCTGAACTCAAGACTTAGAGATTTTTGTGAACTATAGGGCATTGATCTTCATAATCCTATAGCATTTAGTGCACAAAAGACAAGTGTTGCAGCAATGAGGATTAGAAATCTTAAGTCAATGGCAAGTTGTATGATTCAAGCTAAGTCTCTTGATCCATCACTTAAAGTTGAAGCTATATGTAGTGCCAATCACATCCTTAATAGGTCCCTCATAATGTCTTAGATAGAATGACTCCTTTTGAGGCATGGTGTGGAAGAAAACTATTTGTGAAACACTTTAGAGTTTTTGGTTCTCTAGCATGGCCACACATATCTTCAAGGGAATGCAAGGCAACACCACCAAGGCCTTGTATTTTCATTGGATATGAAGAAAGTGTTAAGGTATATAGACTTATGGATCCTAAGACTCATGAGATATTCATAGAAAGGAATGTTTACTTTGAGAAAAGTTCACCTAGCTTATCCTCTAATCCTCTCCATACGTCATACATTGTGGAAACCAATAGTGACAATAGTGATAGTGATTTAACAGGTTCACTTATGGGGGATTCGATTGAGAGATGTAGGACGAGGTCACAACATCAGCAAATTCCACATGCGTACATTGCTACAGTGAGAGGTCCTTGTAATTTAGTATAGTTGAGTGCACCCTATCTTCTAATTCTAGAATTAGGAGATGACTACATAATTGATATTTCAGGTTTGTTTGGAGAGTCATGTACATAGTATATTTGGGATACATCATTGATTATATACATCTTTTGTTTGATGAAGAAGATCCTTCTTCAATTGTTGTGAGGGAATACTTTGACCCTCTTGTCCATTTTCTAAATGATCAGTCTTACTAGGTTTATATGATTATGGATCCTTATGTACAACATTTGTAGGAGGTATCTTTATCATTCAAGGAGAGAGTTGGTTCTTTGGGATATGTTCTACATCCATCCTTGCTAGATCCAGACATGTTCTTTTTAGTAGTGTTGGAAGGGGAAATTGTCAATATCAACACAGGGACAATTCAGTAGTTTTTAGAGACATCATCGATCTTTAGGTTTCTTTCTACACATTGGGGAAGCATCTTATATGTACCTATGAAATTGTTTCTTCCTAAAGGGAGGAACATTATTCAACAGTCATGGATCACCTTTTACATTCATCTTGGAGCAATTATCACTGATTGACATTCTACATTTGAGGTGGGGACTACCTTGTCTCCTTTCTTCTTCTTCTCTCTTATGGGGGGGACCTTTTCCTCTTATGGGATTGTGTTCTTTTCATACTTCTTTATTGTATATACGTGATGTATGGTGTAATGGGGGGGGGGAGGGGGGTGGGTCTTAATTATTCCATCCACCCCTGCATCTTGTTTTTTCATCTCTCTTTTTGGGGGAGGCTTTTTCCCATGAGGTTTTCCCTCTTTCTCTATTTTTAAAAATCTTGCATTGTGTTTGTACATGGGTACCTACCATGGTCTAGTAGCCAGGAACCATCTTGCATTTTCATCATAGATTTCATAAGCTTAAGTGCATTCCTCTAAGTTGCAATTAAGGGGGATGTTAGTGTAAATAATTAATTATTATTACACTTTACTTAAGTTTACTTAGGTTAATGCATTATTTTATTATTTATTAGGTTAGACACCTAGGAGTATGCATACTCATGTGAGTTTTCTTATTGACAACATAGGAGTTAGCAACTGTAATTTAGCACATGGTGTCTACAACATAGGACTTTGCATATTTATCTGAGTTGTTATGTAGACAACATAGTTATTCACACTCGAATTAAGCACATGGTGTCTACAACATCTTTTTATGCGATAGACCTATGTAAGCTTATCCTCTCATCATTGTTCTAACTTGTGTGCTTAATGGAGTATACTCCACTCTTCGTGGACATGTGCTTAGTTGTGAGGCTTATCATTTCACTAACTCCTAGTCATTCTAGAGGCCTTTATATTCAAGCACTCCTAGTGTGTATGTACATCAAGTCAATTTCATATCATTATTCCAATCATACTTTATTGGTCAATATTGTGCTAGTGTTTGAACTTCTTGATCTTGGGTGTTTTTTCCTAAGGTGAATTCTTACACGAAGCATACCTCACAAATGCTCAAAAGTCTCTTTGGGAAGAGGCTTAGTGAATATATCTGCAATCTACTCTTTAGTGCTCACATACTCCAATCTAGTTTCCTTTTCTAAAATTTTCTCTCTCAACATATGATACTTAATAGAAATGTTCTTGGTCTTAGAATTTAACACTGGATTCTTAGACATATTTATCATGCTTGTGTTGTCACAATTTATTACAATAGATTCATTGATTTCTATCCTTATATCCTTTAGCATTTTCTTCATCTAAATGACTTGATTGCAATTATTTATTGCTGCATCATATTCTACTTCCACTATACTTTGTGATGTATAATCCTACTTCTTTCTTAACCAAGAAACCAATCTTCCTCCAAGAAAGAAGGCTCCAACACTAGTTCTTTTTCTATCATGCATAACACCTGCCAGTATAAGCACTTAGAGTGAAATCATTAGATCTATCATACCACAATGTAAAATATATGTTCCTTTTAGATATCTAAATATCCTTTTGAATACTGCATAATGTGATTCTATGGGATCAACTTGGAATCTTACAACTATTCTAACTGCATTTGCTATATCTGATCTTGTATGAGTCAGATATTGTAATCCTCCTATCATAGATCTATACTTTTTCTGCTCAATAGTTGGTGTCTCATTGTTTGTAGCTAACTTGTGTTTAGTTACTATAGGTGTTCCAATGGGCTTGCATGTTTCCAAACTAAACATTTTTAGTAAATCCTTCAAGTACTTAGTTTGAGAAATAAAGATTTCTCCTTTATTCTATAAAATTTGTAGTCTTAGGAGATATTTCATCTCTCCTATCATACTCATTTCAAATCCTTTCTTCATCTTCTCAAAAAAACTTCTCACTTTCTTCATTTTCTTCAAATATTATATCATCAACAAATATTACCAAAACCATCAAACCATCATTAATTTCTTTCCAATACAGATTACTATTTGTCATACCTTTGCTATATCCAAGTTTTTTCTAATGTTTGTCCAACCTTGCATACCAATTTTTGGGTGCTTGATTCAATCCATACAATGCTTTCCTTAGTCTGCATAGTATGTCCTTGCCATCTATCAAAGAACATCCTTCAGGCTACTCAATGTATACTTCTTCAAGTTCTCCATTTAGAAATGTTGACTTGACATCCATCTGATATACTTTGAATTTTTCTATGCTACATAGGCTAAGGATAATCTTATTGCTCCTATTCTGGCCATTGGATCATAATTCTCCTCATAATCTATCCCTTCTTGCTATGAGTAACCTTTACATACTAATATTTCTTTGTTTCTTACAACTTTTCCTTGTTCATTCATTTTGTTTCTAAATACCATTTAGTTCCTATCAGATTCTTGTTCGCCAGTCTAGGGACCGATTCCCATGTCTCATTCTTTATTATCTAATCCAATTCCTCTTTCATGGCTTGTTTCCAATAATCTTCTTTACATGCTTCATCTGCATTCTTAGGCTCAACTTGAGATATCAAGAATAGTTCTTCATTTACTCTGCTTCTTCTCATCACACCTGTGTCTTTGCTTCCAAAGATCTTCTCAGATGGGTGATTCTTTATCATATTCTTTCCTAAAGTAGGAGTTACTATCTCAACTCTTGGCTCTACTGAAGGTTCTAAGCTTTGCCTTGGCTCTCCTTTATTTTGCAAATCATTGTTAGTCTTAAGAAATACCTCATCATTCCTTGGCTTAGTAGCAACATCATCATCTGAATTGCAATCAACTATTCTCTCTTGTATCCTAAATTTTTCATCAATTTTCAAATTTGCACTTTCCATAATAGTCTTAGTTCTCTTATTATAACATCTATAAGCCTTGTTTTTCAATGAATAACCAAGAAACATACCTTAATTATTTCTAGAATCAACTTAGCAATATCATCATCTCTTTTGATATAACACTTACTCCCAAAGATTCTAAAATACTTAACTGTAGGTGAGTGACCAAACCACAGTTCATAATCGGTCTTCTTTGTGTCTTTCCTAACTTGCACTCTATTCATAGTGTAGACTATTGTATTCATAGTTTCTCTCCAAAATTTCTTGGATACATCATTCTCTACTAACATAGCTCTTGCATCTTCTATGATTGACTTATTCCTTCTCTCTATATTAGCATTCTATTCAAGGTTCTCATAGCTGATAATTGTCTTTTAATTCCATTTTCTTCACAAAACATGTTAAACTCATTTGAAGTAAATTCTTCTCCTCTATTTGATCTGGCATGCTACATTGTTTCCAACTCTGACAATGCCTCCATCTTGACTTTTGAAAATAACAAAATTGTTCATATCACCAGTGACATGATGTTAACAATAACTATCAATTATCCAATTACATTTCTTCTCAACCTATGACACTAAAGCTACCTTTTCTAGACTTTCTTCTTCAATTGCCACAAATCCAATTTCATCATTACTAGCACTTAATGCTTGTTCATTGGAATCATCATCTTCATTTGCATACAAACACTCTCTATCATTTCTGGGTTTGTAATTTCCCTTATACTTTTTCTCTCTTTTAGGACACTTAGATGCATAATGACCATATTCATCACAAGTCCAACATTTAAAGATTTTCTTACCTCCTTTTCCTCTTTTTACCAGAAGAGATACTCCTACTTTAGTCTTATTCATCCTCAGATCTGCTACTACTAGAAAAATCTCCTCTAGCACTTGTTCTCCTTGATAAATTAGATCGAATATTTAAGGCACTAAAAGTTGTCTTTGTTCTGGTCAATTCTTTGGATCGTCTAAGTTCATTTTTAACTCCTTCAAGTCTTCCAAGCAATGTCTCCTTTGTGAAATCTTTGGTACAAGATATCAACAACTATATCATCTGAACTACTAAGTTAAATGGTGGTGTTAGAGTCTTTAGAATCTTCCAGATAACCTAATCATTTTCTTTGGTTCCTCCTTGAGCTTTGATACCTGTAGTAATTTTTGATACCCTGCCTATATATGTTCTTATAGATTCATCTTCCATCATTTTAGCATCTTGAAATGCACAAATCTATCTTTGTAGTCTCAACTCCTTAGAATGTGCATCTCCTTCAAAACTATTTTCCAAAACCTTTCGAATCAAATGTGAAGTAGCAAGTGATTTTACTTGATTATACTCAATTTCAAGAAGTGTAGTCAATAGTGCTTCTCTAGCTCTCATGTTGCACATAAAAGGATCTATTTTTGTCTCAGTGCAAATTTCTAAATTCTTTTCAACAATGATTATCTTCTCTAATTTTTTCATGATCCAATATCCCAAACCCATACACAATAGATCTGTCTTCATATTTTCCTTCTAGCTATCATAATTTATTCCATCAAACTTCAAACTATCTTTCCTAAACATATTTGCCATGGATCTCCCAAAGTTGTTAAACTTTATCTTCAAGAACCTAATACTCTGATACCAATTTTTAGAAACAATAATCCACAAAGATAATTGGGGGGTGTGTGAATTAGTTATACTAGATATGTTGACTAGGGAAACCCTTGATCAGAGGGAAAACTCCAATGGTAATGATGTCCACAAGATGATGTACTAATATAAATATTCCTTGTTAGAGGATGGACCCTATTAGGAGTCTATTAAAAATTTAGTACATAGAGTCCCTATTAGGAGGCTTTGAATCCCTATTAGGAGATTCCAACTCTATTAGGAGTTGTGGTACAATGTATACAAGATGAGCCCACTGCCCAAACATGCAATTTCAACTACAAGAAGAGCTTACTACTCAAACATGTAATTTACTGTTATGTTCTTCTTTTCTTTGTTCTATCAACTAAACCAATCACTATCAAACCTTGTAGACTAGGTCATGAACCTAGAATCCAAATATCAAACCTTTCATCACTCAGCAAAACCTTGACAATGAGGTTTCCTTCACTTCCACATTGCTCTGCTCAACTTCACATTCCGCTCTCTCTGTTCTTACAATCTCTTTACATCAATATCATTCATGTCATACTTGATAAAGGAAAATGTCCTTACTTTAGACCAAGTCCTCAAAAAAATTCCTTGAGTTAGCTATTAGAGGTTCTCAATTAATTATTATAGGACCACATTAGCGATAACATAATTTTTTTGTCTTGCAACTTGAATATCTTTCCATACATGAAAAATTATGACAAGATAACTTAGCCACATCATCCTCAACATTTCTTCTTCATGTTCTCAACCTTGATTCTCAGAATAACGACTCTACTAAGAGATATAACAAGTTTACCAAAACATGCCTTTGTATACTCTATCTCAAAACAGACATCACCAAAACTTACATAACTTCTTCTAGACTTATCATTTCTTCTTCCAACATTAACTACATATACCAGATACTTAAAATTATCCTCCATAACTTTGGATAGTTAGAATACTCAACTAGCCCTTTGTACCAATTTAATCATTCTATTGTTCTTTTATCAGATACCATAGAAAATTTCTATGTTAACATCAATAAAAAATTCATTCATGAATGTAACATATCATCATAGTAACATATCTAAAATAATCCCCCATAGGAATATCATCAGCATTCATGCTTGCAACAAATCTTGCATAGTCACATGGATTGACAGGTATAAGTCAATAAATGCTATAGATGCAATTTTTTATTTGTATATCTTCTCTTTATCATCAACATCAATTTTAGTCCTAATATGTCTCTCATTTTATGGATTGCAGGTATCACCAAATATGTATTTGTCTGATTTGTCTTCCTCAAGTGAAGAAAATGCAGGAATAGAAGACAAAAGTATTACATCTAGTAGGTCTAAAATAGGGAGATCAACTAGAGGTCAAAAGATTAGAAAAAAATTCAATGAATGAATGAAATTTTTTCTTGTTGAGGTGGGGTCATGTTCTTATGATAATGAGAGAAAAGGAAATAGGTTTTGGAAATATAAGATAGGCTATGTTAGTAAGAGGGGAGGGGTAAATCAGGAACTAATAAAACTTAATCTTATTACACAAAACAATCCTTCATTTATATTCTGATTTGATTGCATGCATGAAAGATTGAAAGCATTAAAACATTCATAACATATTGACACAAGATATGGTGACCCATAAACCTTCCAAATAGAAAGTAAAACTAGGGTGGGGATGATACCCATAAGCTTTAGTACTATAGTATAAATTTGGTTGGTTAAAGCTTACAATTGATCAATTCTGATGATCTACCCTGTTAGGAGCAATAAGGACTACTAGGTCCACCTTGTTAAAGGATTTACAAAATATAAAATGAATTATGCACTTGGTAAAGAGATTTGCAAAACATTGTTCAATCTACCTTTTGAAAGGATTTAACTGATACACCTATTAGGCTGAACTAGTGACTGACCTTTGATCTGCAACTCTAATTTTCTCATTGAGATTCCTTTGAAGTGTAACAATCACCTTTTTGTGATAGATAAATCTTTGTTGCTCCTTATACTGCTTGTAGCCTTCTTAATTCACACTTCTACTCATATGATTTTTTTTAATCTTTATTTTTTTCATTCTTGGATGTGATATAATACATTTCATGTATACCAATCCAAATTACATTTCATCAAAGTCAACTATAACACAAGTTTCATCAAAATACACAAAATTGGCTCACTTGCTAACACTCAAGTTTCGAAGAAAAACTCAATGAGGTTATGATACTCGGCAACCAATGTCAACACTCAGCATTATCATGCTCTTGGTATATGTAGAAGCTCAATTCATACTAATCACTTCAAAGTAGTCTAAACTTGGTTAGTACTGGTGATTTGGTAAACACTATAAAATTTGGCATATAATTTGAATCACTTGGTTGACACTGCATGGCCCAGTCAACACTAATACTATGAGCTCGGCATAAACTAAATCACTTGGTTGATACTTCCTAACTTGGTGAACACTAGATTCACATCATTGATACTTCAAACTTGGTAGACATTGGAGACCATGGTTGACACTGTACAACTCAATTAATACTATGAAGCTTGGTTTGCACTATTACTTATCAACTTAGTAGATACTACTTGGTGTGAACTGAAAACTAATTCTGAAACTTGGTAGCAACTATAGAACTTGGTAGAACCTAGATTATTTGGTTAACATTGTAAACTGCAAGATAAGCTTAGTAGCTACTAAGCATTTGATTAAGTGTGAGTCACTAATAAACAAACTTGACCATAATGTCAACATTCTCTCCCTTTCGCATTAGTAACAAAACAACTTATCAATCAAAACTGAATTCTCAAAATTTCAAGTCCAAAACATTCTTTAGTCTCCATCTTATGTCTTCAACTTGGTAACATACTCTTTTTTTTAGATTTTTAAAATTTTATTTTGTAAGGATGTTTTCTGATTATCTGTAGATGTATTTGTAGAATATTATGTTGCTTCCCCATACATATATCACATATTATAATTTTCTCACTATATAAACATATCTCCTATATTATCTTCTCCCTCTTTTATATCATATCTTATCTCATCTTCTCCCCTTTATATATCACATCTTCTCCCCCTTTTTGACATAAATGCCAAAGGTGTATGTTACATGGTAATGCCAACATGTGATAAGAAGTCAAAATGTAACTTTAAAATCAATGCCATTGTCTTGTCCTAATTTTCATGTAACACCTTGCTTGCAGGCAATGCAATCTATACTTCTACTAATAACTCCATCATGTGATCAGCTATGGAGATGTTATTCTCATGGATAAGAGTTTTGGCATGTGCAATGTGTTTCTTCAATGCATCCATGTTTGGGAGAATCATGCCTTGGATTTATAAAAGTGTGGCCCTAATCCTGGTTTCTTCCCTTAATAATTTTTCTTACAAATTAGTCAAAAATATGATCTTTGAGTAGTAAGCAGAACTCTAGCTCAAGTCAAGTGACAACTGGTGTGCACTTGCCTTCAAGTCTTCATCTATTTTAGATAGTTTATCTTTTATTTCTTGAGTGAAGATAGATGTATCACATAACTTGCTAAATAATAAAGTAACATTATTTTCATAGGTTTCCAATAAGCTAAGAATAGTAGACAAATCTACTTGATTTATTGCAATTTTCTGTGCAACTTGCTCTAATAATTTGTTCTCAAATTTCCTCTCTACTCTCTGTAGAAACTTTTCTATCCATTTAGATCCTCATTTAATTTCTAGAAAACTTCTACTAATTGAACCAAAATAGGTTGTGTACCATCAACCTCAATACTTAGTGCATCTATAAGTATGTTCGTCACATCTTCAAGCACTTGATTTTCTCTATATTTCTCTTCTCTAAGCTTTTGTTGCTTAGCTTTCTTTTGCAATAACTCACCTATGATGTTCATTTGATTAGGATTCAGAGTAGAGATATCCTAATTCAGGATAACTATATCCTCATCAAAATCAATGTCTTTTTCTTTCCCTTTATCTTTTCTTGAAACTTTAGTAATCAATTGAGGTTTTCTCTCAAGTATCCTTGTACTTTCTATTTGCATACTTGTAATTGTAATAATAGTAGATATAGAAGGGATAGCAAAAAAAGTAGATATTGCACTAATAGTAGAAAT
Source organism: Cupressus sempervirens (assembly GCA_028749045.1). NCBI lineage: Eukaryota > Viridiplantae > Streptophyta > Pinopsida > Cupressales > Cupressaceae > Cupressus > Cupressus sempervirens. The sequence continues at coordinate 827,726,696 of CM053793.1, forward strand.
ACCTAATTACTAGGTAGCCAAATTTGATGATGGAGGAAGCACTAGCTACTTGGTAGATGAAGTGTTGATCACTTCAGTCAATATGGTACTCAACTGAATAGGTGTAGAGATTGGTTGGGTGCATGGTGTTGTAGTGGTTGCCACAACCAACTTGATAGAAATTTTCTTTGAGCTTGATGGCATTAAATCTTTGCTTGGAGAGTGAGGAAATGAGGCCATAACTATTGATGCAACCTTCTCTAGGTCATTTTCCTTGATTCTCTAAATCTCAAGGAATTTTTCCTCAGTAGCCTCCTATTCTTTCTCCTCATCATCTAGATTTACATCATCTACTTCTATATATTCTTCAACATTGTTGTCATTTTTTCCCTTTTCATCTTCATCATCTATGTCACTAACATGAACAACAAAATCACCCTGTTGATGAAGTTTGTAGATATTCTTCCATGTAGTTGTAGTTGTCTTCACCAAATTTTCAATGTTAATGCTCGATAGAGTTATTCATAGCTCAGTGTCCACACAATATTTTAGTGTATCCCAATCTTTCTTGGTAGGGTCTTGCAACCTGACCTAGCTTGATAAGGTCATGATTTTCCTACAATAACTTAAAGATCCTTTTGCATCTTATCCTTTAGCTAGCTAAAACTGATGTAGGATGTCTCCTTCAGAGTCTCAATTTGAGTCATTCCTGTGGAAGATCAAGATGAAATTCTTGAGTTACTCAATTCTTGAGTGACATGTGCTTTATGACTTAGAATTGTATTCTTGAAAGATTTTAGAATCCATTGTTGCCTCATCTTCTTTCTGATATTTTTAGCTTTGGCTTTCTTTTCATTTTCAATCCTTCCAGTGTTCATAGAGTTCTTGGAAAGATGTCCAAGTACTATACAAATAAAACATCTTCTAGTGGTGTCTCTTATCCTCATGTGATGTTTCGCATAATTTTCTCTAATGTATCCAAATTCTCCACAGTAGTGGCATCTACACCATGCATTATAGTCCCTTCCAAATACAACTTTCATAATCTATTTTACTAGATTCAATATCTTGGTTTTGCATTTAGAAGATTTGTGTCCATGCTTTGTGCACTTGTGACATTTACCTTCAAACTTAGGTTTCTATTTCATTCACTTTCTCTGTGACCATGTTTATTGCAATTGTAACACTTTCCATTGAATTTTGCTTTATCATTACTCCAACATTTTTTTTGATGTATGACCTAACTTACCACAATGATTGTAAGTAGGTCTTTAAGTCTTTTGAGCTCCTTTCTTGGATGATTCACCTTCTTCTGTGTATCTTATTCCTACTTTGCCTGTCTATCTATATTGACTTTTCTCTTTCAACTGATTCATGTCTGCTTGAGATTTCATCATCCTCTCATTGGTTTTCTTTTCAATTTTTATATCATTTTGCAATCTTTCATTCTCTAATCTTGGATTCATGATTTTTTCATTTATATTAGTAAGTTGATCAATGAAGTCTACCTATTGAAGGGATAGATGTTGAATTTCAATGTCCTTTCCTTCTATGTCTTCTTTGGCTTTGTCTTTTTCTTCCATGACTTCACATAAGCTTACTAATTGAATTTATTGTTCTCTTTTTAGGTTTCTAACTTCTTCTTGAAGATTGCAATTCTTTTCCAATAGGTCTTTGATTGCCTCATCAACTTCATCTAAATTTTTTTTTGGATAGATATCTTCAATCATTTGTACTACAAGATCTTTTCCTCTTTTCAAGGATTGAGAGATTTTCTCCTTTTGTTTTTTTAGTTACCCAATAGCTAATTCCAAATCTAGCTTTTCATTTTCAATAGCCTTGTCTAGACTATATACCTTCATTGCCTCTAATCTTTGCTCAAGTTGCTAAACTACTTCTCTAAGAAGCATAGTACTCTAATACCAATTTTTGGAAATATAGGATAGGCTAGGTTACTGAGAGGGGAGTGGTGAATTAGGAACCAATAAAACTTAATCTTATTACACCAAATAATCCTTCATTTATATTTTGATCCGATTGCATGCATGAAATACTGAAAGTATTGAAACATTCATAACATATTGACATAAGATATGGTGACCCAGAAACCTTCCAAATAGAAAATAAAACTAGGGTGGGCATGATATCCACAAGCTTTAGTACTATAGTATAAAGTTGGCTAGTTAAGGCTTACAATTGATCACTTCTGATGATATGCCCTGTTAGGAGCAATAAGGACTATTAGGTCAACCTTTTTAAAGGATTTAAAAATCATACAATGAAGTATGCACTTAGTAAAGAGATTTGCAAAGACTGTTAAGTCTACCTTGTGAAAGGTTTTAACTAATACACTTGTTAGGATGAACCAATGGCTAATCTCTGATCTAAACTCTAATTTGTTAGTTGAGATTCCTGTAAAGTGTAACAATCACCTTTTTGTGATAGATAAATATTTTTTGCTCCGTATACTACTTATAGCCTTCTTAATTCGCACTTCTACTTATATTATTTCTTTGTATATCCATTATTTTTCATCTTTGGATGTGATACAATATATTTCATATACACCAATCTAAACTACAAATATTAATGTCAGATATAACACAAGTTTCACCAAAATACACAAAGTCAGCTCAATTGCTAGCACTCGAGTTTTGAAGACAAACTTGGTGAGGTTCTAATACTTGGAAACCAATATCAACACTTAGCATCATCGTGCTCTTAGTAGACATAGAAGCTCAATTCATACTAATCACTTCCAAGTAGTCTGAACTTGGTCAACACTAGTGACTCAGTGAACAATACAAAACTCAACATATTGTTGGAATAATGATACATTTGTCATTAGTTACAACACTTATTTGATTCTGAATGCTTATCGAGTTCATCACTCAGTTTATAGTTCATACCAAGCATTTTGTTGGTTACCAAGTATGTTCAGCAGTGTTTACCGAGTCAGAAAGGTAAACGAAGGATTTAGTGTTTACCGAGTCAGAAAGGTAAATGAAGGTTTTAGTGTTTACCGAGTCAGAAAGGTAAATGAAGGTTATAGTGTTTACTGAGTTAGGAAGGTAAATGAAGGTTTTAGTAATTACCAAGACAGAAAGGTAAAAGAAGTATTCAGTGCTTACCAAGTGAATCGAAGGAGTTAGTTTCTACCGAGTGACACAATGTTTACCGAGTCACCAGTGGTTACCAAGTTCCAAGCTACTCAGAGTAATTAGTATGGACTGAGCCCCTACCTCTACCGAGTGCATGATGATGCCGTGTAATGTAGTGGATGTCGAGTGTCAGAAGGTCACCGAGTGAGTTTGAGGAACCTGAGTTTTCTACTATTTGGCCGACTCAGTAATGTTTTGTCCACTTGTGTTTGGCCGACCTTGTTTTTGTAAATATTGAATGGTATATATGTAATGTATTGTGCCATTCACAATATAAAAGAAAATAATGAAGAAAAGTAACAGTGAAGTAAGAGCAAATTGAAAGAGAATCAGCAGCAGAGTATTCAGCAAGGTTATCAATGAGCAACAAAGATATATCCATCACATCAAGTGATCAGTACATAAGATCTAATCAGAAAACTAGTTGCAAGAAGATCCACTGTTTCATCCTAATAGGTGAATTAGTTTTGTAAATCCTTTAACAAGGTAGACATGACAGTCTTTTGTAAATCTCCTAACAGAGTGCATACTTCATTGTATGTTTGTAAATCCTCTAACAAGGTGGATCTAGCAGTCCTACTTGCTCCTAATAGGGTAGATCACCAGAAGTAATCATTGTAAGCCTTAACCGGCCAACTTTATACTGCAGTATTGAAGTTTTGTGGGTATCATCCCCACCCCATTTTTACTTTCAAATTGAAAGGTTTCAGGGTCATCAAATCAGTGTGTTAATCTTTTCATGCATATAGTAAAGTAGATGAATGAATGGTGAATTTTTTATTATGTTGAATTTGTTTAAATTGTTTAAAGTTTATTGATTCACCCCTCCCCTCTCAGTAACCTTGTTAGTCGTGAATATTTCAAACAATTGGTATCAGAGCTTTATGGTTCTCAGGACAGAGCTTGATAGCTTGAGCAAAGATCAAGGACAATGGAGATATTCAGACTTGACAAAACTATTGAGAATGAGAAGCTAGATTTGGAGATGGCCATGGTTCAACTCAAAGAAGCAAAGGAACATCTTTCTCAATCCCTAAAAAGAAGAAAGCAACTTGCAAGACAAATAAATGACCATTTTTATGTTGAAGAAAGGATTGAAGATTTGTTACCATCAAGTAATACAGAAGAAGTTGACAAAGCAATCAAAGAACTTCTAGAAAAGAATCGATCTCTGCAAGAAGAGGTAAGAAAGCTTAAAAGAGAGCAAGAAATATAGTCAATCAGGCTATGTGAAGTTTTGGAACAAAGAAACAAAGCACAAGAAGAATTGGAAGATAGAAGTCATGAAAATCAAAATCAATCCCTTGAACATGAAGATCTAGCAGATCAACTATCCAATGCAAATGAAGAAATCAGGATTCTTAGAGCACAAAATGAAAGTCTACAGAATGACTTAAGAACTGAGAGAAAAATCAATGAAAGCTTGGAAAATGATCTAAATATTGAAAAACAAGTCAATGAAAGGATGATGAAATCTCAAGCAGACATGAATCAATTGAATCAACAAAATGAGCAGAATTTTTATAAGCAAAAAGGTAAAACTGGTCTTGGATACAAGGAAGAAGGTGAATCTTTTGAACAAGGTACCCAAAGGAATCAAAGACCCAATTGTAATCATTGTGGCAAGATAGGTCATCCATCTAAAAAATGTTGGAGTAATGGTAAAGGTAAATTCAATGGCAAATGTTTCAATTGCAATCAGCATGGTCACAAAGCCAATGAATGCAAGGAGAAACTGAAGTTTGAAGGCAAATGTCACAAATGCAAGAAATAAAGACACAAGGCATCTGAATATAGATCAAAATCATTCAATCCAGCAGAACAAATTGTCAAAGCAATATTTGGTTGGGATTACAATACTTGGTGTAGATGTCACTATTGTGGAGAATATGGACACATAGGAACAAACTGTAGAAGGCATCACCTAACGAAGAAAGATACAACCATAAGATGCTACACTTGTACTGAACTTGGTCATATAGCCAAGAATTGCATGAATATAGGAAAGGTTGAAGATGAAAAGAAAGCTAGAGCTGATAATATTCGAAAGCAAATGAAAGAACAGTGGATTCCTAAGACTACCGAGCAAGAAAATTCAAATGATGGAAATGTCACTCTAGAAGTGGGTGACTCCACCATTCCTAATTACACTTATTAAGAAGGATAAGGGACTACATCTTCAAGCTATATCCTAAGTAGTTCCAGAAAGAAGGAGTGGAAATGATAAATCAGTATTGCAGATACAAGTCATAATTCACAGTGTTGCATCTAACGAGTAAGGTTGGTTTTCAGACTTTATCGAGCTTGGTCGGGATAATAAGAAAGGTTTTATGTGTTCGCTGAGTTGCAAGGTTTACCGAATAAGTCGGTGACTATTTTTAAAACCCTAATTCTCATCTAACTTCATACCCGAGCATTAATGATAGAATTTCAATCAAAAAGGCAGAATTTGATCTCATTTTTCACCGCGAATTCAGAATTCATAGAGAAAGTATATTTTCAAGTGCATCCAAGCGAGTTCAAGTGATTTGAAGCGATTTTCCAATGAATAATTTGTGTTACAAAATCATTCTCTCACCGAGCAGCAATGGCATCCGCAAGCACCAGTGGCAGCAAGGCGAAAAGAGGTTCTAAAATGCTTGTGAAGGGAGTCGAATGGAAGGCACCCAATTTCAAAATCGTTCCTACCATTGCTGAATCACTCGACCCGCATGGAGCTCAATCACAGATCCCTCCAAAGATACTTCTTATCAATGACATTCATACTCATAGGGACACTAGATATAGATAATACCCTAGCTGAGTTATGCGTGGATGGAACCCTCAAACCCGACTTTAAACATTTGGAAACCAAAGGTTTAACCCATATCCCACATCTTCCAAGAAGTTTCCAAGTGAAATAGGTGAGGTATATCTTAAGCCGTGTGCATAATGGACAATTGTGGTTAGAACAACCCATCCTCATAACAAAGAAGATGATCCACAAGATCACGGGTTTACCAATGTTGACCAAAGCCAAAATCACCAAAACCCTAGGTCGAGATGAACTTCAAAAATTAACCCAAGCCAAATGGGATGGCAGAGGTTTAAAGCTCAACAATGTCTCAGATATAGAACTAAAATTTGGTATTTGTGTTATTGCATACAAACTGTATAGTTCCAGTAGGCTGAATAGTGTACCCTGTGAGGCTGTAGATTTGGCATATAAGATTGTGAAGAAAAACATGGAGTTTGACCTAGCTAATGTGCTATTAAAAAAATTGAATAAAAACATGGATACCATAAGAACTGCAAAGACAAACCCCTGTAAATTTGGTTCTTTGCTAGTTTGTTTTTTTTTTTTATGTACATAAATTCTTTCCATCTAAAGACGCAGTTGTATGGAGGAAATATACTCCAATTTTGTATCAAATAAATGAGTTCATAGCAGAAATGGGTATCAATTTTGACAAGGTAATGGATAACTATTTTGAAGATTTCAAGGAAAGGATGAACAACAGGTTCAGGATACCTCCGAAACTTGTTGAAGATTATAAGGATGATGTCTATTTCATGGTTGACTGTGACAGAGTCTACATCCAAGCAATCAAACCCCGAGTAGCATGGGTAAAACCATTGCCCTATGAGCTAAATATTGATGATTCTAGAGATATCATTGAGGCACTGGTAAATGAACCAGTGGATCCCAAATTGCCTACATTTGGAACCTATGAAGAGGCAAAGGTCAGAATAGAGCTTGAAATCAAGCTTCCTCAAGCAATCTCTAAAGGCAAGAGAAAGATAGAAAAGCTGAAAGCTGATACTGGACCCCTTATGCTTACCGAGGGTGACAATGAGGATGAAGAAAAAGAAGAAGAAGAAGAGGAGCCAGAAAAGGAAGCTGAGCCAGCAAAGAAAAAGGGTAGGGTAATCATTACCAAACCTTAGGCGTTGTTCACAAGGAGAACCAAGAGAGGCAAGAAAGAAGTTGTGTTCAGCAAACCTCCTCTAACATTCGAAGAAAGGATGAAACAACTAAGGATTAGTGTAGGAATCAACAATTTCAAAGCATTGAAATATGAAACCAGAACTCCTGCTGAGCAAAAAGAAATTGAAGATCTGATAATGGAGAAGTTGGGAACCTGGAAATTCTCCCCAGACCAATTTGTTTCCCAAATTCCTGCTGAACTGTTTGATAAAATAAAGGTGAGATGGGAGCACACCGAGCAAACAGTTAAAGACATTTTTGAGCAAAGATTAAGAGAACTGGTCCCCAGCCTAATAGATGCAGAAATCAAAAGGGCATTGAAGGATCATGAAGGCAGAATGAATATGAGATTTAATACATGTCTCATATTGCTAAAAAGCATTGAGCCAGTTGTTAAAAATGCAACTGATGTCTAGAGTGATGTATATAAACTACATAAGACAACTGAGGAACCCATAGAGATCAAGGATGATGATGGTGATGACATTGAAGACATTCCATAAGACCTGCAATCATTAATGTTAGAAATTGAGGAAGAAGCTAAAAGAGAAATGAAGGAAGAAGCAGCCTCTACTGGTGAGATTGTGAGCTCAATAGCCTCATCAATTGATCAATCTCCACCTATCTCCTCTCAGCTCCAGGTTTCTACAATGCAAGTGCCAAGTACTTCATCTACCGAGCTAGCAGTCACTTCTTCAATTACTGAGCTTCCAAGCACATCATCAGCCACCGAGTCATCCACTGCAGCAGTCACTTCACCGAGTGTATCTCTTCCACGTGCAGCTTGTACAGTACGTCTTCCAAGTTTCATATCAATTTTGTCTTCCTCAGCCACATTGGCCCCAATTTTTTCTCCAGTCAGTTCTCCAATTGTAAATACACTAGTATGTACATCATTTTTGGGAAGTATATCAAGTTTTGATACAGCCAGCACTTCTCTTAGTTTACCTTTAGTTGGTCCCATTCTAGTCTTGACTACTAGTCCTGCAGCATCGACCATTTTATCTACTTCAAAAGGAAAGGAGGTAAGTACTGTAGATAAACCAAAGACACCCTTGAAACTGCTGCTTACAGGAAAAGTATTAGATGGTGATATAGATTTGGATGAAGAAATTGTCATTCCAGAGATAAATCTAGAAATTGCTACAATTAATGAACTAAGATTGGTTAGTCAACGTCTAGAGCAAAAGGCACAGCAAATGCAGCTAAGGAATGAAAGGGACAGAGAATTCAACATCATTGAGAGTGCTAAGAACATAATAACTGAGGCTATAAGTGTTGATGTGGATTCATCTCAACACATTTTGTTATAGCTAGAAGAAGCAATGAATAAATTTAGTGAGGATATCTTAGGACAAGAAAAGTTAATAGAGAAAGTAGAAAGGAAATTTGAAAATAAGGTGCTTCAGCACATTGCTCAGCACTTAGCAATAAAATAGGTTGAATTAACCTCAATTTTTTCTGACATTAAAAATTCTTTTAATAATGTAACCTCACTTTTTGCAAAACTTTGTGATGTTACCGAGTATACAAAGGAAATAAAAGAAAAGTTGAATAAAATTGATGAGGATATAAAGGTCAGTGCCCAAATGCTACAATCTGACCACAGTGCAAGTTCATCCCATCATCTAAGAATCAATTTTTTGTCAGAGAAATAGGCAGAATTGCTGAGAGAGGAAGCAAGGATCAGGTCTACTCTGATTGACATCCATAATATGATCCTTCCTGTCATGAACACAATGCAGAAGCACATTGCATATTCAAAAACATTGATCCATGACAATAACTTCTCTGTTGCAGACCATGTGATTTAACTTTCTGCAGAAGTTCAAGTAGCCCTCTCCACATGTAAAATCTTGCAAGACAATTGGGATAAAACTCTACAGCTAATTCTTCAGGTACATTCTAAGTTTATCACACATTTTGGTGTCTCCATGTAAATACATTCTTTATTCTTTGGCATTAATGTCAAAAAGGGGGAGAAAGTAATATATAGAGGAAAATTAGACACAAAAGGGGAGAAGGTAATAAAGTAATAAAGAATAAAGTCATATAACTCATGTAAAAACCTTGTGTATATTGTATGGGGGATTTATATGTAAGGTAGCCCATGTATATTCAGCATAGCAGAATCAAATCAGTTTTGTCAGATCTTGTATATAAATTTTGGCTAATAAGTGTTTTTGTCACTAATGCCAAAGGGGGAGATTGTTGGAATAATGATACATTTGTCATTAGTTACAACACTTATTTGATTCTGAATGCTTACCGAGTTCATCACTTAGTTTACAGTTCATACCGAGCATTTCGTTGGTTACCAAGTATGTTCAACAGTGTTTACCGAGTCAAAAAGGTAAACGAAGGTTTCAGTGTTTACCAAGTCAGAAAGGTAAACGAAGGATTTAGTGTTTACCGAGTCAGAAAGGTAAACTAAAGTTTTAGTGTTTACAAAGTCAGAAAGGTAAACGAAGGTTACAGTGTTTATCGAGTCAGGAAGGTAAATGAAGGTTTTAGTAATTACCAAGACAGAAAGGTAAAAGAAGTATTTAGTGCTTACCAAGTGAATCGAAGGAGTTAGTTTCTACCGAGTGACACAATGTTTACCAAGTCACTAGTGGTTACCAAGTTCCAAGTTACTCAGAGTGATTAGTATGGACCGAGCCCCTACCTCTACCGAGTGCATGATGATGCCGTGTAATGTAGTGGATGTTGAGTGTCAGAAGGTCACCGAGTGAGTTTGAGGAACCTGAGTTTTCTACTATCTGGCCGACTTAGTAATGTTTTGTCCACTTGTGTTTGGCCGACCTTGTTACTGTAAATATTAGAATGGTATATATGTAATGTATTGTGCCATTCACAATATAAAAGAAAATAATGAAGAAAAGTAACAGTGAAATAAGAGCGAATTGAAAGAGAATCAGCAGCAGAGTATTCAACAAGGTTATCAAGGAGCAGCAAAGATATATCCATCACATCAAGTGATCAGTACATAAGATCTAATCAGCAAACCAGTTGCAAGAAGATCCACTCCTTCATCCTAACAGGTGAATTAGTTTTGTAAATCCTTTAACAAGGTAGACTTGATAGTCTTTTGTAAATCTCCTAATAGAGTGCATACTTCATTGTATGTTTGTAAATCCTCTAACAAGGTGGATCGAGTAGTCCTACTTGCTCCTAACAGGGCAGATCACCAAAAGTGATCATTGTAAGCCTTAACCAGCCAGCTTTATACTGCAGTATTGAAGTTTTGTGGGTATCATCCCCACCCCAGTTTTACTTTCAAATTGAAAGGTTTCTGGGTCATCAAATCAGTGTGTTAATCTTTTCATGCATACAGTAAAGTAGATGAATGAATGGTGAATTTGTTATTATGTTGAATTTGTTTAAATTGTTTAAAGTTTACTGATTCACTCCTCCCCTCTCATTAATCTTGTTAGTTCTGAATATTTTCAACACATATAAATTAAATCATTTGGTTGATACTACATGGCTTGATCAACACTAACATTATGAGCTCATTATAAACTAAATCACTTGGTTGGCACTTCATAGCTTGGTGAACACTAGATTCATATCACTAATACTGTGAAATTGGTAGACACTGGAGACCATGGTTGACACTACGCAACTTGATTAATATTATGAAGCTTGGTTTTTACTATTACTTATCAACTCGGTAGATACTACTCGGTGTGAACTAAATACTAATTCTAGAACTTGGTAGCAACTATAGAACTTAGTAGAACCTACATTACTCAGTTCACATTGTAAACTACAAGATAAGCTTGATAGTTTCTAACCATGTGACTAAGTGTGAGTCATTAATAAAAAAACTTGACCATAATGTCAACAATAGGAAAGTTCCCTTAATGTACACACATCTTCAAAAAGAATGGGTACCCAAAGAACTACCTCCAATTACAATTTAAAAAATTCTATTGGACTGGTAAGTATAATATTTAAACCAATTTCCTCCAATTAATATTGACTCCAATATACTATTTACTATTTTCTTTTTTTTTATAAATGATAAGTCTATTACTTTCATTTCATTGTTGATTGATAAGAATTAATGATCTTTGTCACAGGGCAACATGGATATGCCACAACACACAGGTAGAGATGTACGAGCTCACAAACCTTTGTTAGCGAAGGTAAACCTTAATTATTGTAATTGTACAAATTATATAGAAATAAATGTTGTATTATTATGTTCTTTTCTTTATGGATTTGGAGTTATTTGGATTGAATTTTATCATTATTGATGTCACAACTTAATACTTATTGATAGGGAAAAGAAAAAATGATAGTAGATCTTATGCGATCTAAAATGCAAGCACCATTTGTAGATGACATCGCGTGTAATGTAGACCCCATATTTATGGCCCATAAACTCATAAAAAATACAGCAACGAAATTCTTAACCTTGTCCTCGAGAGAAAAATAGCTGAGGAGATAGAGGCACTAAATGAAGAATTGATACTTAGAGGCAATTTTTTGAAGGTAAGCAGTAATTAATCTTAAGAAATAATAAAAGTTCAATAGATGTTTATATTTTATAGTATCTTATGGATCATGATCTAAAATATTATATGTTCTTCTATAGGATTGTGTGACACTTGTGAGACCTTGTGGTCAATATGGTGAGGGTTGCAGTACACAACCTTCATGTAAGTAATACTTTCTCTTTACAACATTATAACACTTAACTTTCATCTTTATCCATTGTAAATTAAAATAAACAATATTGCAAATCTCTTTGCTAACAATGTGGCTTGCTCCTTTGGACATCCTTGAAAATCATGGTTTGATTTATGCTCCAAAGTCCATAAAACCACTCCTATGGGAAGAAAGAATGCAACAATTGTACACATTATGAAACAATATGAGTAATAATAGAAGAATGTGGCCCTACTAGTGCAACATTGTTTGCTTTCATCAACATTATAACACTTAACTTTTATTTTTGGATGCTTCTACCGACTATCCCATTTGATCTTTATCCATTCAAAATGTATTTGCTAATATTGTATTCTTTATTTCATGATGAAGTGTGGACTCCTCTTTTAGTCATCACTCTAATATTACTAAGTGCATTTTTGACAACAAGGAGTTTGCAAAATACTTTGACTATGCCAAGTACAAGTGCTAAATTCTTGTTTTGCTATATTTTGTAATGTGCGAATCATACATTGTTTTTTTTTTGGGTGGGTTTTATACTCATGGACCTATTTTTTGCACTAATAGATAGACCTGTAGTTGATAGAACAAAATAAACTAGTACTACTGAATTTGAATCATTTCCTAGTGTAGCTCGTATGACTAGTACTTGTTCATTTGCAAGACATTGTTGATGAACAAGAAAACTATGCTTCTGTTAAAATTATGAAATCTTCTAAGTACTTTAAAATTGTTGTTATTTACAATGTAATTTTAGTTTACTTATACATCACTCATTTTGGACTAATAATCACATGATGTTTTTCTAAGAAATAATGTTTACTTTGATCATCTTTTTCATATGACATTGAATCTAATTAGACCCACCATATGTAAAAGGTACATAATTTCATATCATTGCTACATTATTTTTCTTTTCTTACATTTATTGTACTATATTAAATTTATTGATCTAATAATTTCTATTTTTTAAAAGGTTGAATGAATAGGGTCCCGAATTAAAAAATTAGCTCATTACATCTTTTGAGGACCTTTTTGGAAAAAAACATTTTTGACACTACCCTACTTCTCAAAAGAGCATCAAAACATATAAAGACTTGTGAAGGACCAATATAGAAGGATTCTAAAGGAACTCAAAGTATGACCATCCTCCTATGATTAGACTGATGGAGTCGAATGAAATAATGGAAGATGCAAAAGAGAAAAGGCTACATAATAATAAAGGAAATGAACTGGAAGAGGGCAAAAGAAGGTATCCCATGATAGTATTAAGTGGAATGTAATCATGCACTAATTAGTGATCTTTGTAAATATATAATCTAATATGTTTCAAACTATTCATAGACTATAGGACACATCAGTAGCTACAAAAGTGAGACTAGAAAAGGTTGGCCAACACAAACTTGGCTCTAGTGGCTATATGAATCTTCAGTCTCGACTTGTAAGTAGCAGCAATGAAATTTCATATATTTTTCTTTATATAATGTTGCAAACAATTTTGTTTAATCAAATCATACGTGCAAAACTAACAATATTAAGCAAAAATTACAGAGCATAGAATTCAATGTAAAGCTCATGGATGAAGATAAAAAAATTGCCTTGAAGGAAGGCTATAAAGTTGTGGTTACACACCTAAGCAAAGAATCTAAAAGCCATACCCAAGAATCTGGTGCACCAAATGAGACATAGGTAAATTGGTCAAATGAAAAGTAAATCAAATTGAATAGTTAAGAAATTTCATTTTTGGTGTTAGTTTCAAACATAAATTGTTTGCATAACATTTCACTGCAACCTTCATATTCTATCACAGAACTTGCATATGGTGAAGGCCATGATGTGCATTATAGTAGTGCAAGTATTAATTTTCTATTGGAAATTAGTTATGCAATTATGAATACAATCCAAAACCTTCAATTGCAATTTGATGTGTAGCCTTTTTTTGAATATTTTAGAGCATGTTGAACATCATGGTGAAGGAGAAGAGCATATTCCAAGTGTTTAGCATGTTGATGTGGCAGAGGATCAAAATGTTAATGTACATGATGTGGCATTGTTAGGTAATAAAAATTCATGTTATGTTGTACTGGTTAATTAAATACTTCTGATAGTTAAAAAAAGAAAAAGAGTATGCCAATTTAACCCATTTACTTGTTCTTCTCATAGAGCCCCTTTTAGTGCAACAACCTCCTGCTCCTCAAAACAAGAAAAGACATCATAATTTGACATTACATGTGACACAAGAGGAGGAGAATAAGGAAGATATTTATGCTCCTATCAACCTTTTTCTTAAGAAAGCTAAGAAAAACAAAAAGAAGAAATGATTTTTTTTAAATGCTCTTTGATAAACCTTGTTTGATAAACTTTTTTGGATAATGAAAGAATGTTGTTTTAAGTAAATATCTATTTTGCATATTAATATTGATTTTTATATCATTTAATGAATATTGTTATGTGTTAATGAAGTCTTGATTAGTATTGTGTATTAATGAGTTTTATATCATATTACTAAATGTTATGTGATTATATTGATTGAATGTTATAGTTCATAAATGGATGAATGAATGAATGAAGTATGTAATTAGATGATAATGGAGAATTTAGATTGATATTAGGAGGAGGAGGGTGAGGCCAGATGAGCTTCCATCTTCATGTGGTTGGCCTTGTTAAGTAGAGAATATTAAAGTATTCTCAAAACCAAGTGAAGCTCAAACTAACATAGCTTCATTAATTAATCAATTCCATTCAGTTTAGATCTAGAATGATGGGTTGATACTCTATGGTATAGGTATGAATCTCTAGAGGAAGATTAGGAGGAATTATGATCCATGTAGGGATCCTCTAAATTTCAATTTGGTTGACCTTCCCTAGTGGAATATTATTGTCATTCCTATTAATGGTTGGGCTGCGATCAGATTTGTTGCGGACAATTTGGGTATGCATATGATCATTTTTAATTTTTTTTCCTTCAATTATGGTATATGTTACTATAATTATACATGATTATAACTAAATTCAAATTATTTTCTATAGATTTTAGAAAAAAATTGGTATAAATTCTTGGTTAGTTCTAGTGATATTGTCAAACTAATATTTGTTCATATATTAATCTTATTATCTTGATGTAAGGAAATATAAATTATGGCTTTGATAGTGATAGTAATAATATAATTTTTTTATTATTAGGTTAAGATGGACTTATGGTTTCCTTCTTGTATTTGGTGATAGTATACAAATGGTTAGATACATATCGCCCAATGTGGGTGGCTTAAACTATTGGAAATCTGATTGAAAAGCTCGTTGTTGTTGAAGATCAAAGAGGGAGATTGTTGTAAAAGATTATTTTCAATAATTATTTTTCCATTGATGTCAAACTTGCTATATGTAGGGATGATATTCACTTATAAGATTCATGCACTATCACTTAGTTGATTGATGAAGAGGATTTGATCAACAAGATGTAACAAGAGCACCTAGAGGAAAGGTTGAGTTATGATATTGTAATGAAGTGCAAGGATTAGTTAAGACAATGGTTAAGTAATGTATTGATGACATACTCAAAGATATAGAGGTTGGTCACACTTAGATACATTGGAAGAATAATTTGTAACAAAGTTGACTGTAAAGCTTTAACTTTGATCATCAGAAGGTGTCGAGCAAGTCAGTTGAAGTCGAGCAAATTCTTAATAGAAGCCAAGTAACAAACATTTTTATTTAGTGCCAAGTGATCTTCAAGTGTCGAGTAAAAGATCAAGTGTCAAGCATTAGAAAAAAATTTAGTTAGTGCCGAGTGATCTTCAGGTGTTGAGCATCAAGAAAAACTTAGTTGATGTTGAGTAACAGAGTATGTGTTGAGCACCATTATTTCAATGGTGCCAAGCTATTGCATTATTTCAAATGATGAAGATTCACCAAATCTGAGCTGACATAGTGGTTGCATTGAATTTTGTGAACAAGTTGGAAGATAAGGATGATGACTTGTTGGCATAGAATCTTATGTAAACCATTTTTGGGCGAATTTTAAAAGATTATTCAAGAAGTTTCTATAGGAAATAGAATATGGGTTAGATACAATGTATCCTACCTAATCCATGCAAATTGAAATTGAAAAATGGAAGAATCAAGTGGAAAAAGGAACTCCAATACTTCTATTTAAGAATTCATAGACCGAGAAGTAAGGAGCTACTGATACAGTTGTTGCAGAAGTGTTAAATCTGTGGAGTGATTGAAAGAGTGTCAAGAAGGAGAAGGAAGAGCATAGAGGCTTTTCTTCTACAAGTGGTTATGAAGAGATGATTGCACTAGTATATTGAGTATGGAGACTCAAAAATACAAAGCTTGAAAGAAAAGGCAAGCAGTTAAGAGTTGCAAAGATAGAAGGCCAACCAACGATATGAGCAGAGAAGTGATTTGAAATTTGTAAGATAAGTTGTATGTTGCAGTCAGGTCAAGATTTTCTGATACTCTAGCAATTGTATTAGATCTAAAAATCCTACGGACTTAGGTTGGCCTAACAGCCATTTGTAAATCCTTTAGCAGGGTGTCATTCCAAGTGAATGTTCTAAAGTCCTTTTACTAGGTCCACTTCTAACAAGGTCGTTAAATCCTGTAACGAGGTCACATTTAATAGTGTGTGTTGTAAGCTTTTAACAGGGCAAGCCTTTCATAGGGCATCACTTTAGAAGGGTGAGAATTGAGTAGCATGTTATTAGTGGTTTTTTTCAAATTGGGTTTCCATGTAAATCACTCTATCATGTGTTAATTTTAGGGATAATTTTAAGAAACCCCTCCCGAAAAAAAAGCTTTAAATGCTGGCGAATCCAACATATTTGGGGCAGGAAAATTTTAATATCGAGGGAAATTTTTTTGTTCCATATAGGGAAATAAAATATTATATGTTGGAAAAAAAATTCTTGCCCTAGCAAAAATCATTTTAAATGTGGCAAATTAATTTTTTTTTCACTAATAGATATATAAATGATGGCTATTTTTTTCTTTGCCAAAAATGAATTAATAATGTCAAAGGCGAATTACTTGTTTTGTAGGAAAATGAATAATAATGGTCTTGGCTAATCTTCAGTGGTAAACTGAAAAATTGTTTAATCTGAAAGTAAAATTTGCACATGTATTAGCTAGTGACTGTACTGATTGCTGAGTATGTTGAGATAATGGGTGTTGCACACATTGCATAATATTGTTATATTTTATTATTTTATTTTATCATGTAATGTTCCACCTAGATGGACGTGCAACATGTAAAGATTCCCATGGAATATTCTTGATGAGTTGTATTGTAATATTGTGATTATATTTTATGTAATTATTTAATATTGGGGAAAAGAATTAAATGCCCAATATTAAATGTGGGGTCAGTGGGTTAGGTAGCACATGATTTATGTAATACCACTTAGTGGTTTTGTGAGACTTGCTACTATATAAACAACCATGCAAGAGTCGAGCGGGAAAAGGCTTGACAGGTTAGCCAAGGGAGCATTTGTGAAGGTTGGAAGCATGGCATGGGATGTGTGGATTCATGCTTGTTCACATAGTTTGCTCGGTTGTGGCTATGGCCATGAAGGCTTCCATGGTTGTATAGCAATAGTATTTTTTGTTGAATAATACATGGTAATGGATGCTTTTAGAGGCTAGATTTTTTTCCTCAATGAGGGTTTCCTAGGGTATATCTTGTATCACAATTTTGTGGATATGTTGCCTATTCTCTAGCATGTGAATTTTAATTCTATATTTATTTCAAATATATTATGGGTTATGTGGAAATGGTTATATTCTTTATTGCCAAGTTTCTTTACAAATGGTATCAAACCTATGGTTTTATTATTGTAACCCTAGATTGAATCCATGGGAATGCATGAGAGGGTAAAAGAAAGGGCAAGATATATGAATAATTTATTGTAGATCTAAGGGTTTTAGATTTTCTATTATGATGGGATGTTAAAATATTTGGGCATGTGAAATTGTTGGACAAAAGAGTTTTTCAGATGTTTCATTTAAATGAGGGTTTTAGGGGGTAGCTTGCAGAAATGACCTCCTAGGTAAAAACAGACCTCACCATTGGATCCGAGTCGACGTTTCCATAAATTTTGATATATAATATGCCCTAGTTTGGCCATGTTAAAAGGAAATGAAAGATTTTTTGGTTTTAGCCCATGATGGGCGTCAAATTTAATCCCGTCGGAATTTTTGTCACAGACAAAAAAAAATTGAAAAATTGCAGTGAAAATGGTAAAAAGACTATCTTAGTAAAATGGCCATAACTTTCTCTCAGAATATCGGATTTCAGAGTTCTTATAGGTGTTGGAAAGCTAATTCAGAGCACTACAACATGGTGTAGGTTTGGTTCTATGATTTTGATATTTTGTCAAGTTTTAAGAGCTCTAAATTTAGATATTATTCATTTTGAGCACAGATTAGGACATAACTTGGGCATATGGAGTCAGATTTTGGACTTCGAGTAGTCAATGGAAAGCTCTTGAAGAGCTCTACACATTGGTTCAGATTTGGTGCAGGTTTGGCATGATTTATTTGTTGATATATTTATCTAAATAGTTTATAAATATATTTTGACTATGGTAACATTGTGAGTTTATGGCATTGGAGATTTAAGTTTTGATGTCATTGTATACTCAGTTCATATTTCAGATTAGTCTCATCATGATATGGTTATCAGTGTTTGGTTTTGGATATGTATGATGACTTGTTGGATCTACAAGTTGTGTAGTGTTGTAAGCGGTCTATACTTACAGGTTGCATTTATGGCTTGGTTATGGGTTTTCTTTGCCCATTGATCTTTCATTATTGATGCATATTCAGATTGATGGCTTGAATTTGGGTTGTCTATGCCCTAAGTCACATGATTTGCTAATTTTATTCTTCTTATAGAAAGGATGAGATGTTGTTACTAGGTATAGTCATGGTGGAGGATTGTGGTTGACTATTTTATGCTGACAGGTTGGACACATTGAGAGCCAGATGCTCAGTTCATGGATGTGATCATGGTGTCATAGATTTTGGCATGACATGATTGGATATACAAGTACATCCTTGATGTTCATTAGCTTGGATTTTTTGATTCAGTTATGGTGGTATATCTTCTTGGTTGAGGATCATGGTGATTTGGTTTCTTTTGAGGAGCTCATGATGTGCACTTTGAGTTCTTTGATGGTTTAATGCCTTGGTTGATTCTCATGGTTAGAGGATGGATTTTTTTTTCATCATGATGTCATGGATAGCTTGGATACACGATTTAGTGGGATCTTGTGACAGTGATGGGTTGACAGTGTAGGATTAGTTCCTGATTTGGTTTGGATCTTCAAGTAGGAGATGGATTTTTTGATGCCATAGGTGACTTGGTACCACAGTTGAGTGGGAGTTTTTTGGCATTGACTTATTGAGTGTTTGTAGATGTTGGAGGTTTGTCTTAGATCCTGTTGTTGCAGAAGCATCTTTGACATTTGCATGGTGCCCTTGTTATCTTCATGGTGTGTGGAGATGGTTCTTCCTAGTATGTGGAGATGGTTTTCTTCACGGTGTGTGGAGATGGTTGCATTTTGAGGACTCACAGGGTTCTTGGTAAAGGTATAGTTTATGCTTTTATTTGGCATGTTATCCTTGGTATGAAGATGGTTTCATTATTATGTCATGGTATACTCTTGATACACGTTCAAGGTTGTGACATGTTATGGTATGTTCATGTGGAGCATGTTATCTCTTTGGTTGAGATGGTTAGATCATGTTGTCATGTTTATGTTCCTGAGGCCATGGTTGGAACTTTGACATTGATCTTGGTTTAGTTTCTTGGTATTGAGTACACTGATCATAAGTTGGATACTTCATGATATTGCTATGTTTCATTTGGAGTTAGCATGGATTGATTGGTTATAGGTTTTCATGGATACTTAGAGATGGTGGTGATGTTGATTTCTCTTGGATTAGAGAAGTATTTCTTGGGACAATTGATGGTTTCAACAGGAAGTCCAAGGGGCAATCACCTAATATGGACTTGAGAGGAGATTGTTCTTAGATGAGTCTTGGTTGGAGACTTGGGTATCTTGATGAGCATTCTCATTCCTCACTCTTGGTCTACTTGGTAGTTTGCTACTTGAGAGGTATAGCCCATTGTTTCTCTCAGTTGCATTATATTTATGCTTGTCTTTATTGGATATGGATCTTGAGCTATAGTACATGAGTTAGTTCTTGAGGGTTCATTTGAGAGATGGTTTAGCATTGGTTATCTCCATTTGCATATGTTGTTATGCTGGTTGAGTTTGGGAGATGGTTTTATATTGGACATTTTCTTTGGATTAGGAATGGTTATTCCTTGATTTAGGAATGGTTTATGAGTTTGGTCTTCTTGTGAGAGGATTACATCCATGATTAGTTATATGGAATGGTTTAGGTGTTGTTGAGGCTTTTTGTTGGGGTTTTATGGAGGAGATCATACTTGCACAGTTTACATCTAGAGGTGTGTGTAAAAAGACATGATACAGGTTATGATTTGCATGGTTTCTCTGATCTTGGTTATCTTCTTGGATGTTCAATTTTTTTCCTACATTGGATTTGAGATTGGTTAGAGATTGTGATCACTAGTTTGTGTTCATGTATGTCATGTGAGAGATGACATGGTTATTACTTTATCTCTTTCCTCTGTTGGTTGTGGAGAATTTGGGAGACTATTGGAGACTTGTTACGAGAGTTGTTCTTGCAAGATATTGGATTATGTATTGTGGATGTCCTTGATACTCCATGGATTCACTTCTTTGAGATGTTGTGAGTGGATTAGTTATAGATTTGACATTATCTTTTGCAGTGGGAGATTCTTAGTATATATGTGGCAGGTATTGCTCTTGAGGCTTGTGATTGTAAGTTGCAGATTGGATATGTCAATGATATGAGATTCATTTGTTATACCTTTTGGAGGTATGGATAGTTGGATGGGTTTGGCACTTGGTGTGGGTGCTATTTCAGCTATGGATATTTTGACAACTACAGATACATGTGATTACCTTTTGGATTAGGTTGTTTTTGCTTGGAATTTCAATTGGTACATGATTTTATGATCTTCTAATGCGACAGGTTGGGTGGTTTTCTCTTTGGATGGCTTCTACGTATGTCCAGTGGCAGTGGCATGATAGGAGGTGAGATCATTCATGTTTGAGATGCTAGATACTTTGATTTTGTTGTGGGTACCAAGATGGAGCACTTGTTGTAGTTTGATCCATGATAGTGGATGTGCTGGAAGGGATTGTTCCCTTGTTCATTTATGTGGTTACGGATTGATCCTATGCAATGTATACAACAAGTGGGAGATTGTTGAGATAATGGGTGTTGCACACATTTCATAATATTGTTATATTTTATTATGTTATTTGATCATGTAATGTTCCACCTAGATGGACGTGCAACATGTAAAGATTCCCATATAATATTCTTGATGAGTTGTATTGTAACATTGTGACAATATTTTATGTAATCTGATTACACCTACTGTAGACACCTAAATCTGATTACACCGCTTCGGTAATCTTATTTAGCTATCTCTAAAGGAATCATTAATTAAATTCTTATTTAATTAATCCTTTTGTGATCTCCTAGCTGATTAATTTAATTAATCATCTATAGTCCTAATTGATAAATCAAATAACCTATTATTTATCAATTAATCCTATTCTCCTATCTAATTCTAAAACCCTCATTTATTAAATAAATCTATTTGATAAATAAAGCCCTCAAATCTAATAACCCCTAAACTATCTTAAATCCTCCATTTAGCCTAATCCACTCCATCCACCCATACTAACCTAGCTTAGCCACTAACTCACCCACCCTCATTAATGTCATCCTCTTGCATATCTCTAACAAGCCTAATCTAATCCTAAATCACCTCTAATCCCCCCCAACCTTGTCACATTCCCTAAGTAAGCTTAAGACTTTCCTAAGCCAAGAAAAGTCAACAATCTCAACTCCCTCCAAAATATCCCAACCACCAAGCCTTCATTGCTCTTACAAAGCCATAAAGACTCTTACAAGCTCATTCATTGCTCTTACAAGCCATTTATGAGGGTCTTTAAGGCCTTGAGCCTCCTTTGTTGACTCATCTATCCCCTTGCCTCCATCCACTCACCTTATGACATGTGTCACTCCTTGGTTGGTGCTAAACAAGCACAATCCATGTGCTCCCCTTTGAGTGCATCCTAGCCCTCCTTAAGCTTTCATCTCTCCTTGCATCTTAACCCTCCATCCCTCAAGCCCTTAGCCTATAAATTGGATCCCCTCCCAAGCCATTTTAACCACAATCCATTTAGTAAAGTTATCATGCTAGTTTGAGAAGCCATTTTATCAACCTCACTCACTCAAAGCCATCAAAAATCTATTGAAGCCTTTGGAAGTAATCGAGCATACATCCCAAATCCACAAATAGACACATCTTCAAAACAAGAAAGGCCTCATTGAGAGAACCTCTTAATGGTTCATATTCTCAATTGAGGGTTTGTCTTTGTCTAGCATATATGTTATTCTTTTTAATTTTGTAAATGCTTTCATTTCATGTAAATTAGTGTTTTTAGCATAATTTGCTATCCAAAGTTGTTGTCACTTTGCCAGAATTTTCTATCCAATCAATCCTACCAATAAACCAATCTCACCAAGGTTATCCCTCTCACAGAGCATTGTCTAGGGTAATCTAGCTTTGTCACTTGTATCCCTCATCACCTTGAGCTAAAGGTTGGGATCCACAAGTGGTCAATGTCGTGTCATGCTCATAGGATCATTAGTCTATCCTCAAGTTGACACAGCCACCACCAAATCCAACACATAGGAAAGTAAAACCCTCACTTTTTGACAACATCCCCTTGAAGTCTTCCATCCTTAGAAAAGCCTAAAATCTATAGCCAATCCTCCTTAAGTTTGTCATGAAGCTTTGACTTTCCTTAGGAAATCTTTGCAAACCCAATCCAAAATTTGAGCTTAATCCAAATCCAACCATGAGATTCCATGTTCATCCATATTTAAGACCTCATCCCCATCAAAATCATCGTGAAAGCATGAAGTCCCAATCCTATCATGATGAGTTTGGTCCCATTGTCCTTGCTCTTGCCACCTCCTATTCCAATGATGATGAAAATCTTGTTGATTATGACAGGTATATTGAAAGCCTTAGACACATTCCCCCAAGCATCCCCCAAAATTCAAGCATTCCTCCAAACTATCTAGTCATGCCATCTCATATCCTAGTTTCTCCTCCATCACCCAATCAACCAAGCCTACAATCTTCCACCCCCATCACACTAGCTACTCCTATCAATCCTCCATCTCCATTTTTGATATGCGAGTCTCCAAGGAAAGTTATAGAGGAACCACAAGCCAATCCATCTCCTCCAGCCGATGAGTCATGTTATCTAATCCAACCATGTGAAGTAGTCAGTGATGAAGCGTCCCCATCTATAATATCACCTCCATCTCCCATAGCTACCATCCCCATACCATCCATCAAGCTTCTCAAAATACTTCCACTTCCCACAAGCCTTAACATACTACCACCTATCAAATCCCTCCAAAACCCATCCACATCCTCATCTCCTCCAAGCCTTTCCCAAATCTCCCATGATGACCTTTATGCGTCCATCTTCTATTCACCTATCTCCACTACCGAATCTCCCATCTATCCATCTGTTGCCTTTGAAGAATCCATCCCTTCACCTCCTATCGCACCATCCACTCCAATCCAACCCTAACAAGATCCTGCCCAAAAGCATGTTGACATCCCCCAAAGCATAAATGAAGATATCATCATACCATGTCTTCCATCCATAGTGCAGTCACCATCCCCTCCATCTCCAAACCCTTAAGCCATACCTCCTCTACTGCAAGATATCTTTTCATCCCATTAGCTAAATCAAGATCCTATCCTACCATCTCCTCCGTTCCATACTTCCATCTTACCACCTATCCAACCTATTCCACCATCTATAATCTACCCTCTTGGTTCACTTACATTCATTCATGGTGGCCTCCTCTCAGCAGAAGAATTAAAAATAGTATCTCCTTATTGCAGTACATCTAATAAAGAACTTCTACCATTTTCTACAAGCAAAAAGTATCCTCAGCTCGTTCAAATTCTCAATCGATGGCATTATCAAGGTCATGGTTTAGGACCACAAGAGCAAGATATCAGAAAGCCTATTATTGCACAAAAGAATCCAGGATTTCATGGTCTTGGATATGTATCCAAAGGCTCACCATCTAAAATTCTTGGTACATGCCATCCCCAAACCAAGCCTATCTCTAGGTCCACCATGCCAGCCTCTCATCACTCCTTCAAGATATCTTATGCTATCCCCCCTCCACCATTTTTGCAACCCAAAACAACCTACCATATCCCCCCTTCATCCGCTAAATCCATTTTGGGTCCCTATGTCCCAAAATCTACCATCCTCCATCCTCCTATCATCCATAATAAAAATCCTATTCCCTCCATTCCTATGCAAGATCAACAAAGGCACATATTAGGGCACATCATCCATCATAATCCTCCTACACGCTTTACCATATCCTCTCCATCTCACAAAGCTTCTCCTAACCATCTTCCCAAAGCTTACCATAGCAATGTGAATGCCAACTTCAAAATGCATAAAGCTAAAAATCCACATCCTAGGCAATCATATGTCTATTCTAAAAGACATACTCCAAAAAGGCAAAATCCAATCAAAGAATGCAAAACAATGCAAAAGCCTATGAAAAGAAAATCCAAAACCATATGGATCCCAAAGAAAAAAGTTGAAACCCAATGCATAATGGCATCCACCATTGCTAATCCCCCATCCAGTGACTTGTGTCCCCCATCTCCTAACTCCATCTTGGGTGCCTATATCCCTAAGCACACTTCCGCAAATCCTCCCTCAAGCCCGCATCTACCATCTATCCCCCATATGCTCTTTTCACACTCGTCCCAACATGTGCCAATGTTGATCCTGCAAGCATCCCCATCTCATGCTCCTTTTCAGCCTTTTTATCCCTCCATCTCCTACCATCAATCCCATCTAATCCAATCTATTGCATAAATCACACATCCGGTGTACCAACAGCTAGCAACAAAATTGAACATTCCAATAGCCAATGAAAAATCCCAAAAAAGCCAAAAATAGCTGAAGAAAGCCAAAATCATTCTAGCTAAGTCCAAAGTTAGAAAAATACAAAAAAATAGTAAAGAGAAATAAGTGTCTAATGGTGAAAACTTGGCAATTGAAGCTCTTTAAATAGGTACCTTGGTGAAAACCTGGTAATTCAAGTGCCTTGTGTACTAAGACTAATCCATTATCTATCACTATCATATCCCTCATCCATTCACCCACCATCCCATAACAAACCTGCTTGTTCCTTTGGTGTTCCAACCAAATATCCAAAATCTGATGAAGCTTGTAAATCCTGTACAACTTGTAAATCTTGTATCATCCCTTGTATCATAGCTTGTATATCCAAATCTTGTCCAAAGCTTGTACCATATTCCAGCTTGTATTATATGCCAAATCTTTTATCTTAGCTTGTATCCAATCACATGCACACAAAGGATCTCATTTTCACTTAAGCTTTTTGCAAACCATCTACCTATCCACCTATCAACTATTACAAACATCCCACCCTTCACAAAAATTTCCATCTCGCAAAAACCACAACTTGAAAAACCTTGTACATTTGTAACATATCTTGGTTTGTCAGCTTGTACATCCTCTTTAGCTTAGTACCATTGTATCTATCCAGCTTTTGTGTCAGTTTATCTTTGATCAGCATCTTGCACACATCGCAAAACCCTTGGTTAGCTATTCCAATGCATCCTTTAGCAAGATCTCCTATCACCAAAGTATTATCCTTCTTAGTTCAGCTTGCCAGATGCATCACTCATCCAAAATCCATTAGCTTAGGTGCTCTCCAATAGATCCTTGTAGGATATAGCTTTCCACATGTACGATCTTGGTCTGTTAGTACCTCATCCTACCCATCTCATTGGCAAACAGTTCTCTTTTGGATTTTTGCTTTCTTTTCATTTGGAATCTTCCCTTTTGGGTCTTGAAAGTATCTTTTCCAAGCATTCTTTTTGTTCCCTCCTCAAGGTTGCCATGATCTTCCATATCATGGTATACTGCGAATGGGGCAATCAGAGTGTAAGGTCTTGATCAGGTCTTTTGCTTGTTTTCTTTTCTACTTGAGGATTACCCAGTATCATTTCCACTCTAATTCTTTCGAGATTCATGTGTGATGCTAGGGAAATCCTTGCATGTTTTTTTCGAGTCAGTTCGTCAGTCCTCTGGACAGTTGGTGAAAAGGCCTTGATGTTCTTGGTAACCTTGGCAATTAACCAACAATCCTATAGCAAATCTAGTGCTCAACTACATGGTGGTACTTCTCTTTGAAGTATCCCCCTGCTCCAAATGCTTCAATGGATTCCCTTCATCTCTATTATCCCCCATCCATATCCAACATCCATCTCTCCTATCCCAGCTTATGCATCAGTATCTCTTTGAATCAATCTTCACTTTTAGCTTTAGCGATCCACAATCCTAGTCTTAGGAATCCATCAATCCAATCAATCCACCAAGCCTCATCTTTTGATATCCACAATCCTAGTCCTAAGGATCTCCAAAACCCATCTTTTGCCAAGCTGACTCTTTGACATCCTGTTGCATCAGCTTTTATAATCCCATCATCCCTCCCCTCCTCCTAGATTCCTTTTTATAGCGCTCCGCTCCTTCATCCTCCCCCCAATCCTGGAACGTCTTAAGCTTGCTTCCTTTTTAGCATTTGATCCTCCCTTTATCATTCTCCCTTAGTGAGAGTTTGAGCTAATTCAGCCCCTTCTCTTTGCCAATCTGAGTCTCCTTGCTTATCCCATATTCTTTTGCTTTTCAAGAAGCTATTGAGCCTCATCTTCTCTCCCCACTACCTTCTTGAGGGGGCATCTCTAAGTCTAGTCTCTCCTATTCTTATCCGAGACTGGGGTAACCTTGTTGCTAAAACATCTTCCTCATGTTATCTCCATTTGAACTTCTTTGAAATAGTGTTGTCTCAACACTATGTCAAAGAGGGGCAAAGTGTAGGCACCTAAATCTGATTACACTGCTTCGAAAATCTTATTTAGCTATCTCTAAAGGCATCATTAATTAAATTCCTATTTAATTAATCCTTTTGTGATCCCCTAGCTAATTAATATAATTAATCATCTATAGTCCTAATTGATAAATCAAATAACCCATTATTTATCAATTAATCCTATTATCCTATCTAATTCCAAAACCCTCATTTATTAAATAAATCTATTTGATAAATAAAGCCCTCAAATCTAATAACCCCTAAACTATCCTAAATCCTCGATTTCCCCTAATCCACCCCATCCACCCATACTAACCTAGCTTAGCCACTAACTCACCCACTCTCATTAATGCCGTCCACTTGCATATCTCTAACAAGCCTAATCTAATCCTAAATCACCTCTAATCCCCCCCTAACCTTGTCACATTCTTTAAGTAAGCTTAAGACTTTCCTAAGCCAAGCAAAGTCAACAATCTCAACTCCCTCCAAAATATCCCAACCACCAAGCTTTCATTGCTCTTACAAAGCCATAAAGACTCTTACAAGCCCATTCATTGCTCTTACAAGTCATTTATGAGGGTCTTTAAGGCCTTGAGCCTCCTTTTTTGACTCATCCATCCCCTTGCCTCCATCCACTCAAACTGTGACATGTGTCGCTCCCTGGTTGGTGCTAAAGAAGCACAATCCATGTGCTCCCCTTTGAGTGCATCCTAGCCCTCCTTAAGCTTTCATCTTTCCTTACATATTAACCCTCCATCCCTCAAGCTCTTAGCCTATAAATTGGATCCCCTCCTAAGCCATTTTAATCATAATCCATTTAGTAAAGTTACCATGCTATTTTGAGAAGCCATTTTATCAACCTCACTCACTCAAAGCCATCAAAAATCCATTGAAGCCTTTGGAAGCAATCAAGCATACATCCCAAATCCACAAATAGACACATCTCCAAAACAAGAAAGGCGTCATTGAGAGAACCTCTTAATGGTTCATATTCTCAATTGAGGGTTTGTCTTTGTCTAGCATATATGTTATGCTTTTTAATTTTGTAAATGCTTTCATTTCATGTAAATTAGTGTTTCGAGTATAATTATTTAGTGTATACAGCTACTATATAAACAGCCACAAGGGTAGGTTTTGTAGAGTGAAAGTGAGAAAGGCAAGAGTCGAGCGGGACAAGGCTTGACAGGTTAGCCAAGGGAGCATATGTGAAGGTTGGAAGTGTGGATTCATGCTTGTTCACATAGTTTGCTCGGTTGTGGCTATGGCCATGAAGGCTTCCATGGTTGTATGGCAATGGTATTTTTTGCTGAATAATACATGGTAATGGATGCTTTTAGAAGCTGGGTTTTTTCCCTCAATGAGGGTTTCCTAGGGTATATCTTGTGTCACAATTTTGTGGGTATGTTGTCTATTCTCTTGCATGTGGATTTTAATTCTATATTTATTTCAGATCTATTATGAGTTATGTGGAAATGGTTATATTATTTGTTGCCAAGTTTCCTTACAGAGTAGTCACTTTCAAGTTCCAACTTGTGTACTGTCTTAGGTGTGTTATTAATAATGTCGTAACATCATTACGTCAATGTCACAATTATCAAGTTGACTATCGTCACTTTGGTTATGTTAATAGCAAATACAATAGTTTTATTAACTGTTGATTAGTTAGAAATCAATGATAGTAGATGCATCTCAGGGCCACTCGCTTGAAAAGAATTGGAGTCACACGTAATTTTTTTGAATGGAGACACGTGGAAAAGTTTGCATGGAAATCATTTATCATGTTAGGCATTATTGACTGTCTAACATTAATGTTAGCACATTTGAGTGTCTCACACACTTGAAAATTAATAGGAATATGAAAAAATAAGATATGAAAGATCATAAACGCCAAAGAATTAGATGCAACTGCCGTCTGCCATTAAATAGGCTCTTCAATTCCTCTTTCAATATCATTTTTCATATTCTAATTTCTTCAATCTGAATTTGGTTTGTAGTTGCACTTTGTAGAGTTTTTAGTTTTTTGAATTGTAGTCATGGATACGCTAATTCACCTAAAATGCACTAATATGGCTCGGCAAAAGCCCTTTCTAGGTAAAATTCATGATGATGTCCTTGCCATGGTTTGCAAGGTAGATGGCCGAAGTCCTTTTATTTTTCATGCTATATGCATGGTACTCGACCATGGATTCTTGAAAAATGATAAGAGGTACCATGTGTCCATGGATATTACCTCCTGCTTCCTCGCGTCTCTTCTCGACCTTGGAGGTAGGCGAATAGATATGTTGATGCTTCTGCGTAATTTTTTTAAGGAAACATTTTTAGAAGATGATGTCAAAATTATTATAGTGGTTGAGCAAGTACTAAGGCTAGGTATTGGCATCCCTTTTGTAGATGTAGCAGAAGAGTGCTGGGAGGAAGGCATAGGGTGCATTCTACATAAGCATCCTTTCTTGCTCGGCATGAATGAATGACAACCTGACTCGCCATCAAAAGTGGGCGCAACTCGGAAGGGATTTTCTATGAAAATGGTTGTTGTTGGATGATGACATCAATGAGATGGACTTCACATGGCTGAATGAGTTCAATGACATCATCTTCTCCAATAGATTCCTCACGGACAGAATTGAGGACCTTTCTGATTAAAGGCTTCAATCCTTTGGCCCCTCAGCTCGCTTGTGCTTCCAACCTCCCTAGTTCCCTATTTAATGTTCCCTGTTCCCTTGGCCCTTTAGAACAAAAAAAAGTTTTAATTAGGGAAAAAGTTTGTCAAAAAAATTATTTTCAAGATATTTGTATTTTTCTTTGGATTGGACCCTACCCTTTTTTGTAAATTATGAAATAGTAAAACCAGGCTTATTAGTGATTTAATCAGCTATTTTGAATATGTAAGCTATGAATTAGTATTATGTACATTGTACAATCTAAAATATTATCAATGAAAACAATAGTTTTTGGCTTCTCAAATCATTGTTCTTCTTAGTTTATGACTTTGTAAGTTTGTTTTTGGTATCTTGTTTCTCAAATTATGCATTGTTGAAATGTTACTGTTAGTCTGTGACTTAGTTAAAAATAGTGAACTATTAATAATTAACTATTTTCCTTTAATCTGATTGGTTAAAAGTTAACAAATGAAGCTTCAAAGAAAACTAAAGATTAATAGATTATAACCTTAACAAAGTTAAATATAATTTTGATAATTTATGTGTCAAATTTTTATTTCATACTTATCTTGTCACCTATTCATAATTTTTTTTCATTATGAAATCTTTTAAACGATGAAGAATAGTTTATAAATAATTATCACAATTTTTAATATATTTTAAATTTTAATAATTTATAGATATTATAACTATATTATATTTTAATTTTGAAACTAAATAATAAATATGAATAAAAATAGAGCATTTGCAATTATATTTTTTAATTGCAATTATAACCATATCATATACATATGATATAATTATTTATACTATAATATAATATAATATAACTATATTCATAATGATATGATATAATAATAATCATAACCATATAATATAATATAATATAATAATAATTTATAACCATATAATATTTATATAATATAATAATAATAATAATGACCATCTCAATCTCATAGATCGACGGTCCAAGATGAATTTTGGGCTGATTTGGAAAAAATAATTTCGTCTACGAAGATTCATCCGAAATCGTAACACGTGTCACGATTCTAGATGAATCTTCGCAGATGGAAATTTTTTTTCCAAATCAGCCCAAAATTCATCTCGGACCATCGATCTATGAGATTAAGATGGTCATTATATATTTTATTAAATTTATTATTATTATTATTATTATATTATATTATATTACATAGTTATATTTATATTTTATTATATGGTTATGATTATATCATATGGCTATAATTATATTATATTATATTATAGTATAAATAATTATATTATATGTTATATTATATAATAAATAATTATAAATAAAAATAATATTATTTTTATAATAATAATAAATATTAAATGATTAAGTAATATTATTTTTAATTGAATGCCAAAAAAAAATTATAATTTATAAAAAATACATTATTAAAATATAAATTATAAACCAATGCACTTACATTAAAAAAAAATTAAAAATATTTAACAACAATAATAATTTAATAATTTAATTAAAAATAATAAAACATATGATATAATTATTTATATTGTAATATAATATAATATAATTACAACCATATAATATAATATAATTATAACTATATAATATTTATATAATATAATAATAATAATGGCCATCGAGTCATCGACAGTCCGGGATGAATTTCAGGTCGATTTGAGAATCTTTTCCCATCTACCCAGATTTATCGTGGTTCTAGATGAATCTGGGCAGATGGGAAAAGATTCTCCAAATCGGCTTGAAATTCATCTTGGACCGTCGATCTATCAGATTGAGATGGTCATTATATATTTTATTAAATTTATTATTATAATTATATTATATTATATTATAGTATAAATAATTATAAATAAAAATAATAAATCTTAAATGATTACAGAATATAAGTAATATTATTTTTAATTGAATGCCAAAAAATATATTATAATTTATTAAAAAATACATTATTAAAATATAAAATATAAACCAATGCACTTACATTAAAAAAAAAATTAAATATTTAACAACAATAATAATTTAATAATTTAATTAAAAATAATAGAACATATGATATAATTATTTATACTATAATATAATATAATATAATTACAACCATATGATATAATCATAAGCATATAATATAATATAATTATAACCATATAATATTTATATAATATAATAATAATAATAATGACCATCGAGTAATCAACGGCCCGGGATGAATTTCAGGCCGATTTGGAGAATCTTTTCCCATCTGCCCAGATTCGTTTAGAATCGTGACACATGTCACGATTCCAGATGAATATGCACAGATGGGAAAAGATTCTCTAAATCGGCCCTAAATTCATCCCGGGCCGTCAATCTATCAGATTGAGATGGTCATTATATATTTTATTAAATTTATTATTATTATATTATATTATAGTATAAATAATTATATTAAATGTTCTATTATATAATAAATAATTATAAAAAATATATATATATATTTTCATAATAATAATAAATCTTAAATGATTACATAATCTAAGTAATATTATTTTTAATTGAATGCAAAAAAAATATTATAATTTATAAAAAAATACATTATTAAAATATAAAATATAAACCAATGCACTTACATTAAAAAAAAATTTAACTATTTAACAACAATAATAATTTAATAATTTAATTAAAAATAATAGAACATATGATATAATTATTTATACTATACTATAATATAATATAATTACAACTATATGATATAATCATAAATATAACCATATAATATTTATATAATATAATAATAATAATAATGACCATCGAGTCATCGACGACCCAGGATGAAATTCGGGCCGATTTGGGAAATCTTTTTCCATCTGCCCAGATTCATCTGAAATCGTGACATGTGTCATGATTTCGGATGAATCTGGGCAGATGGGAAAAGATTCTCCAAATCAGCCCGAATTTCATCCCAGGCTACCAATCTATCAGATTGAGATGGTCATTATTATTATTATTATTATATTATATTATTTAATATTATTTATATTTAAATTTAATATAAATAATATTATATAAGTAATATTATATAAATAATATTAAATAATATAATATAATAATAATAATAAATTAATAACCATTTGATAGTGTATAGATCGATGACCCGAGATGAATTTTGGGTAGATTTGGGTAATGCTTTCCCATCTGCCAAGATTCATCCGAAATTGTGACACGTGTAACTTATGTACATCACTACATTATTTAATATTGAGTCTTGACAATTTATTACGGTTAGATGTACATTGTACATAAAAGTTAAAATCATTAATTACTTATTACTTTTTTTTTAACTATTAAACTTCAAGTATTACCTTTTTAGAGTGTGAAGTTGAGAGTTCTGGAACTATAAGACGAGAGTTTGATACGATAGCCATAGGGTTTTCAAATTTTAAATTTTCAAAGACTGGCAAAATTCCATTTTGTGTTCTGATTTCTGAAGACTGAAAGTGTGAAACTTGGGTATCAAATGACAACACCAATTATCCAATCTCAATTCCACGTATTTAATTTTTTTCAAAAAAATTCCATTTCAATTTGCAACAATAGAAATCTTGATTTTAATTGTCTTAGGTTTACACTTTACAATTATTTTGAATAGGGCCTAAAGTCTAATAACCAGTAGTAGCTAGGCATGAGAAAAATAAAGTCAAAAACCTCCCAAACGAGTGCACCAATAAAGGAAAAGAACACCATTATAGAACTTAGACAAGTACTACAAACCCTAGGTTTCACCGATGAATGTCATGATATTTTTTATCGTGTTATCCATGGAGATTATGGAATCATGGCAATTAGACATTCATTGTTTAGTAAGTGGAAAGATTCTCAGAAGGGGAGAATTTATTACAAATATAACAGCAGTATTGGTGCATATACAAATAAACTAGCTATTCTAGTTACTAGATTAGCAAACCTTGTTGTACCCGAAGTATTCCCTTGCCCTGAAATTGTAATGCTATGCACTCAGAATTATGATGAAAATAGAAAGGCAACTGTAAACCAAAACACTCAGAAGGAAATTTTATCAATAACTGAGAGTGAATTTTTCACTCTGTTAGACCTAGGGTTAGGGTTTAGAACAGAAAGCTCTAAGGAGTGCATTGACTTAGATAAACTAGCTCAAGCTTATGACAAGCTGGAAAGAAGTTTTCAAGATTCATATATTAAGGTTTTAATACCCTCAGAGTCCACTACTAGTGTTACACTAGAAAAAGACCATAAGCCTCCTTATCAGTATGATATTTTTGTGCCATGGGTTCAAAATATTTTTTTTTTTTAATCATTTTTCCTGGGATTGGATAGTAACAAGGAAGTGGGGGTCAGTGTTCTTGAAATGATTTATAATATTAATTGTCGAGGTCAGTCAGTTGACAATGTAGCAGTAAGATATGATTTTGTTAAGTACATTGTTGAATCTATGCAACAACAATTACTAATGATTAAGCAAAGTACAACTATAGGAAAGACGAAGACATTTAGGTTCACAAGTTACTTGTGCTACTTTCTTTTAGCAAAGCATCGCCCAATATTTGAGATAGAGAACAACAAGCTTGATATTGAGGTCTATAAGTTTGATGAGAAAACCAAGAAGAAATCAGAGACACCAAGTCCAGTATATGAGTGGACACATAAGATGAGGATGACTGCTAACAATATAAACTACAACTATTTTGTAGACCTCTTTTTGGCACCTATTTACTAAAAAATCACAGGCACTACAATGTTTAGATTGCCTGCGTCTTGTAAAGATTGCATTCAACTAAGAAGTCAAATTCAATTGGCTGATTGGTTCTTCATGGAAGAGTACATTGTCTTAAGGTTTTACAATTCAATAGTTGAACCTTGCAAACTTCCAATGCATGTTACAGAAAGGGTTTTTGCATTGGAATATATAAGGCAAATGGAGAGCGTAGGTGAACTTTTTAGTGGACAACAAAAGAAAATGATATTTCCCTCCTTGCTTTTCGCAATTGGAGGCCTCACATTTGAGAGAAAGGCTTTCAAAGTAGAAAATGAATTGGTAACTTTTTTTGGCTTTCATTTTGTTAGTCACTAGAATTATGATCCTCTAAACATAATAAAAACAAAACTTATTGCCGATGGGAACTCTGCAAGCAAATATCAATACTAGGAGATGTCATTAATAGAAAAGTTTTTAAAAAAAGGATTCATGGGATGAGGTTAAGAAAGAGATGGAGAAACATGCAGTAGAGAATAATATTTCAATGCAACAACTGTCATCCCAAATTATGATATTGCACATATCAGAGTCACACAAATCAGGGCCTTTGACATACTTAAATTTCTACAAGAAAGCCTCTAAACCTTCTAAGAAGTCTATGATGAAAGCAATTAAAGAGGCATGCATATCTGAAATCTGGTGTCAAACCAAGATAACTGAGTTTTTGAAAATGAGGCAAATTTGGGTGAACCAAAGACATCAGCAAATTTTGAGGAAATTGATGAGGATGACCTTTTCAACACTTATTGGGATAAAGAGCATCCAACTATACTATATCAACTTCACAGTTGTAGTAACAATGATATTCAAAGATAGAAGGACCTCTAGTATAATGCTAACATTCAAAGTATTGAGGATTCCAAGTCAACTAGGGGCTGAGATATTATTAAACTTCAAATGAGTGATTATACTAAACAAACATATAGTAAAGGAGCAACTATGATACAAAAAATAGGTTATGTAGGTATAGGGCCCATTGGTGCAAGTGGTGATGGGATTTGGAATCCATTTCTAGTACCAGACCCACCCAAAAGAGGATGTAAACCTATCATTGGAAGCTCTGAGATTGAAGATGATTCATCTAAAAAGGAAAAAAAACATTATACTTCTGCTTCTGAAGGTCATCCCAACAAATTATTTGTTAAATCTTCAAATCTAGTTGTAGTTGATCCCACTGGCATTGGCACTAACACTAGCACTAGCATGGATGAACCTTGTGCAAAAAAGCAAAAACTTATGATAATTACATCGCAAGAAATGTCAGCAGTTGCTTCAGCAATGTATGCACCAGTGGCTTCTGTACAAAACCTTGAAAATAGTCCTAAAACACAAGGATTTAGAATGCACCATCTTCAATATGTTGGCAATCCTCAAAATACAATTGTAGGTGGAGTAAGTTTAGCTGGAGGTGGAGGAGCATCAGCATTCAATGATACAATTGATAATTCACCTTTCAAACACTCAATTATGTTAGAAAACCCAAATTTTAGTTTGAACAAGTTTGCATCAAAGTTTGAACAGACAAGTGAAAGAAATAGCCAAATTATGAAGACTTTGAAAAGTGATGCAGTTGTCGAATGTCAGAGATCTATTAATAGAATATTTCCAACATAAGATCCAAACAATGAAATGATGAATTTCATGACTGTTATGCCCCTGGCTAGAGATAATAATCCACCACAAAATGTAATAAATTGTAACATTATACAAGTTACCAGTCTTCAAATGGATTTGTCAAAAGTGAAAAATATTAACAAAATTAATATATCAAAAGAGAGAAACAAAATGGTCTACTCTACACTTCTGAAAGTGGAGAGGGAAAAAAAGAAGCTTACAAAGCAAATAGAAAAGTTACAAACAGGCCTTGATAATGTGAAGGTGAAGGAGAAAGAAAAAGATAATAGGCTCAAAGAATTGCAAAATAGGATAAAGAAATCTTCTCCTACAGAGGCAATTGTCTAGCAAGAAAATATGAATGAACAAGTGCAACATTTGACTAAAGAATTGGATGAGTGCCAAAAAAGACTTAGAATGAACAAGCATCTACTGCATAGTTGTTCAAGTCTATAGAGAGTAGTGCAAAGGTCATCAATCAATTGAAAATTGAGCTGGAATCTGCTGCCAAGGAAAATAAAATTTTGAAGGATTAATGGGAGAAGGAAAAGAAAAAAGTGGAGTCTAGGGAAAGTATGATTTTTAATTTGCAAAAGGAATTAAGGAATGAGAAGAAAAAAGAGGAGTATAGTGTAGCCACAATCCACAATTTGAATAAGCAATTGGAGTATATGAAACAAAAAGAGTTTTCAACTGCCAAAACTATTAGTGATTTGAAGGAGGAATTGGAGAATGTAAAGAAAACAGAGTCTAGTGTTAGTGCAACCACTAACACAATTCACAAATTGAGGAGGGAATTGGAGAATGCAAAGAAAAAAGAGGAGTCAGCTACAAAGCAAAACCTCAATTTGAGAAAGGAATTGGAGAACACAAAGAAAGAGGAGTCTACTCAAAGTCTCCATGATTTGAAGAAGGAATTGGATAGTGTGAAGAAAAAGGAGGAGTCCACTTCAAAGGAAATCCATGATTTGAAAAGGGAACTCGAGGAAAAGAAGAAAAAAGAGGTAACTACTGCAAATAAAATTCAAGATTTGAAGAAGAAATTGGAGGATGAGAAGAAGAAAGCAACTGACTGGCGAAGGCAACTAGAGGAAATGTAAAAACAGAGTGAAAAAGAGATGTTTGAAATGAAGAAAAAGGTAGAGAATGTAATAGCAGAAAATAGAACAACCTCTTCTGAAGACCATCATGTGAAAGATACTATAATAAACATAGTTAAGCTTATAAAACAATAAATTTGGGACAAAATATGACGATCAATGATGGTTTGGTTAAATGGCTTGATTTAAATAACAATCTCAGAGTTGTCTTTGAAAATGTAAAAATTGATTTTCAGGCTAAAAGACAAATCTTCACTAGTTCCTTAAAAGATCTTTCTGACCAAGTTCTCAATAAACTAAAGAGATTCAGTGATAGGGATTTGGAAAACCATGGAATAAACAACTGCTTGGATGCCTGTGTAATGGCCATTAATGTCTCTCAACATTGTGAAGAAGTAACACGAATTGGTGAATCACTCAATTCTACTTCCAAAGAGTTGATGAAGATGAATAACACCATAGTGAACTTGCTGAATGTTGGATTACGAAATCTAGCTAACTCAAAAGGCACATTCATTGGAAATGAAAATTACATGCAAAAGTTGCAAGGTAGGATGAATTCTGATTTAGGGAAATTGCCTAAGGAATTCACTTCGGAGGGAATTGCAAGTTGCATCAAACCACTGTCAACAATAAGTGATGTTGTAGATAGATTCCTCCTATCATATGAATCTATCTCTCAGAAGTATTTTTTGTTGAAGAAACTACAACTAATTATCTACAACCTCAAAAAATTGGGGCTTCCAAATGATGTAGAATGGAGCACCCTAAAGAAATTCAGTGAAGCTAGGTCATCTTCTCAAACTATTACTATTGCTATCAGTGGCAGTCATAGTTGATAGCACTAAGTAGTAACACTGTAACAACTTAGTAAGTGATAGCACTATAGTTTTTTTGTTACTTGCTGCTCTTTAATTTCAAATTTTGGATTTAATTTCAACTTTGTTTAATGTTAATTATTATAGGAATCAAGAGCCAACATATCATGATGGTTGGGCAGCCAGGCACTAGCATACTATGGCATATCAGGAACCAAGAGCCAGCATATCTGATCATATATATAATTACAAACCGGCCTACAACTATTGTTGCTCCCTTGTATCTAAAAAAGGGAATTCATGGTCATTACAATTTGACATTGAGTCATTTGCAAAGGGTTGTAATTGTTTGTAATTGACAATCGTTAAATGTATTATGTTACAGGCTGATTTTTAATTATAAATTATAATACAATTTTTTTTTAAATGGAGCTTATTCTGTTAAATGCATTATGTTACAATTTCTTAAAGAAACTAAAATCAATGAAAATATCAACATGTTTAAAAAATACAATCAATGAAAATATCCACATGTAAGTACTAAGTTTGTAACATCAACATGTTCAAAAATAAATAAATAAATAAAGCATCTATAAAGGGGCAATGAAAGAAGGCTATAAATTAACTTCTACAAACATGTTACATAATTAATTAGTAGGTAGAGTCTTAGATTCAGAGCTACTAGCCTACTACTTGACTCATGCAGAAGGTTGAGAAGCTACTATAGTTGCCATTCTGCCTGGACCGGCTTAGCATCACTATCATCAAAATCCTCCTCATTTATTGCATATAACATTTCATTGTTTGTTGTGTTTTTTTCAGATTCACTGTCAGCATCAGACTCACTATGCATGCCAAATTCAACATCATCTTCATTGCTTTGACTTTCAATATCATGATATGAACTACTGCCACTTGTGTTTGAAATGTTGGCAATCCCTCTTCTTTGACATTGCTTTCTCCAAATACCGATAGCCCTGTCATAAGGGAAATTTTCTACCTCATACCTAGAATTATAGAGCCTCAGACAATTATCCAAATTTTTGTCTAATTTGTTTCTAACCTTTGACTTAAGGAAACCCAAAGTACTGAAAACTCTCTCATCCTCCACTGAATTCAATATCATTGTCAAACATAAATTGGTAACCTTGAAATATTTTGGTATTCCCTCTCTCAACTGATTGCTCTCACCAAGGTTTTTCCAAAGCTTTGTTACCACTCCCTCTTCATTTGGGTTCTCCATAATACCATATTGTTCCCTCATTATGTTTGCAAAAGAGTATGATTGATCTCTCAGTCGAGTTTCATCTAAAATTTCATTTATGGTGACTCCATTGATTACTTTAGGTGTACAAAAATGCTAAATCAGAGTCGTCATCCTTTTTCAAAAATTAGTTGGACTGTTTAGAGACCAATATTGTGGAAAAATAATTGACATTACTTCCAACAGTTCCTCTAGAGGGAATCTGAATCTGATTTATGATGACAGATTGTAGAAAACTCGCTTGATAGAGTCAAGCAAAAAGTCTTTGATCTTCTTGAAGGCTTCACTTGTAAGACGTGAAAGTACCTTCTCTGGTTCTTATTCAACTTTGATTCCTACTTCGTTGGGGTTGGATTTGGGGTTGATGCAGGCATAGTACTGCATTGGTATGTCAACTCCACATACCTTGGCATATACCTCATCGTTTGCACCAATATATATAAAGTTCCTAGGATTGTTGAAATCTGAAATTTCTAACGACTTTGCAAACTTTGTTTCATCTAATGGTAATAATCGGTATAGAGTATCCAGGCTACTACATGTCATTTTATGTAGCTTATTATATTTTGCAATGTACATAGCTCTTTGTTGAACCTTTTTTATAATATTTCTCATGTCTTATAGCATGGGGAGATTAGTTGCTAAAGTTAAGAGTACCTTAACATTAGTTAGGCTTGAATATAGCCGAGGGAATCTATCTTGCACATAGTGGATTAGTCGAAGCAATGACATGTATTTAGACATTACTCAATGCATTGGTCCATCCAAAGAGATCCATCTGGCATCATTGTCTTTAAGAAGCTTCCTCCCATCAGTAAGTCCTGCAGGAAAGTGTTGAAATTCTCGGACTTGTTTTGGACTTTGATAGAAGTATTGGTAAATCTAGTTGATCAGAGATTCCACTTTACTTATACAACCAAAATTTCTAACAATTCCAAAAGCTAGATCCATTCGATGGGACATGCAATGAATGGGAATAGCGTAGGGTGCCAAATCATTCTTGATCTTTTTGCAAAGATCACCTTTATGACCTTGCATAATTGAAGCACCATCCGCTCCAACACACACCAAATTTTTGGCAATCTCCATGCTATTCAAACGTCCAAATTCAATTGGAGTAGTCTTTAATAATTCATATAAGTTTTCAACTGTCGCACTACAATTCAATTTAGCAATAGATAGTAGAAATGGTTGACGACAAAGATTGTTTAAACATGCATGCACACCTCAGAAGTATTATCAATAGTTGTAACTTCATCTAGAGACAATGCAATGAAATTTGAGTTTTTTATAGATTCCTTCATATCTTCTATTTCAACTTGTGCAAGAGATTTAGTCCATTCCCACCTGTTGTTTATAGACTAGTGACTATTAGGATAGTTTTGAGTTTTCAAAAAATGCAATAATGCAGTCATTGAAGGGTAGTCCATCATAGGGTGTCCTGTACTCAATATATAAAAGGCCACACCTAACTAAACTACTTTTCCCATATTTTGCACTTCCATTTCTTTCCAATGAAATCTTCAATGGAGCCTTTTACTGTAGAACGCTTCTCCCGTATTTTTTGGTGTAACTCATATATTTCAAAATTCCTAATATGCAGATAGTTGTCCTTTGTTTTCTAAGTTAGCATGGATTTTTTGACTCCATCTATAGTTTCCTTCTTGTAAACTTTACCGACATGCTTTTCTATGGTATCAATTTTAAGTTGTAGCCTCTTCTCCTTCTTTATTATCTCTATGCAAATCTTACATCTGCATTCTGTAGGAGGCTCACCATCATTTGGATTGGGTGTCGGTTTAATGAACTAGTACTTTTCCACCCATTCTAACTAAAAATTCTTTTTAGACAGCTCCTAGCGAGATCGATCTTTCTTTGATTCCAGTTTTATTTTCTCATTTTGTGCATGAACCTGATTTATGGAATCAATTTTGGTTTTCTCAACTGACTGGTCCAGGACTGACTCCAACTCTATAATCTCAGTTTGTGACTCCCTACTCAGGGGAAGTTTCTCTAGATCTTGTTCAAGTTCATCCTCGACTGAGATATCAGGTTCACCAACTTGAACTTCAATACTGTCTGAGGGTCCAACTTGTGATGAATCTCCTTTTTCAATAACCACTAGAGATCTAACTTGTGAATCTTGTAGGTTGCCAACATTTTCACCACCAAAATATGCCGCTATGGTTCTGCATTTTAGTAATAGTGGCCTCTCTTAGATTTTAGAGATTGTACCCCTCTTGTTTGACATGGCAAACTAATAAAAGTTGCAAAAAAATATCAACTTAGTTGTTGAAAAAAAGACTTAACTACTTAGACTACATATAATAACAATAATATGATTTATTCTCAAAAAAGGGTACTACTACTACAATACTATAGTTTATGGTACTACCCAATATAATTCACAAACCTAATACCTATAGGCTATCTTAGCATTTGAGATGTCCAGTCACTAGCAGACACTGGATAGTAAAACTAAAGAAAAACTAGTACCACTTACAAAATAATTTAAAAATCACTTGCCTTTTACAAAACTACGATCCACAAGTCAATGGCCAATGCACTCGGCACTCTAAAAGTTTGGCAGCAATAAGAAATGCCAGTCTCCAAACTAGAAAATAATGAATTGTGTAGAATAATAATTTCTTATAGTCCAATCTAGGTTGGCGAATTAGGCAAGATTAACAAGTGGGAATGTCAAATGCAGGAAAAATGCACCTTCCTATGCAAGCCCATAGTAGGAAATAGTTGGCTAAATGGGGTAGGTGATTGACACATGTCAGTAAAATGGTTGGCAACACCCAACCGAAGGGAAAATTTATATGGTTGTAGTAATGGCTAAATAACATCAGCCAATAAGAAACAACATGCAAAGGTTGGCGATATGTTTAAATTAAATGTATCCAAACTGTATATCACATTGGCGATTGCACTGATATTTTTGACCAATCATGTGATAACTAATGGGCAACCACCCCTGGCATTGGACCCAAATATGATAAATATCCAGTGACACGGTTGGACCCAAATATGATAAATATTCACCAAATGATGATTGATCTGTCAGACGGGATCGCCAAAAGGAGAAGATTCACCACTAAAGTAATCATTGGTTGATTTCCTGTGTGTCATACTTGCATGTTTATTTACAGTAACTTGCTAATTAGACAAGTTAAAGTTTGCATGAATGAATGATTGAATAAATTTATCTCACTTAGTGAAAAGTTTGAAAGGGACATTTGGACCTTGAATAACTAATTCACCCCC
Source organism: Cupressus sempervirens (assembly GCA_028749045.1). Taxonomy (NCBI): domain Eukaryota; kingdom Viridiplantae; phylum Streptophyta; class Pinopsida; order Cupressales; family Cupressaceae; genus Cupressus; species Cupressus sempervirens. The sequence continues at coordinate 827,769,077 of CM053793.1, forward strand.
CACCCCCCCTCTTAGTTATTCTAAAATAATTCTAACAGTTGGTATCAAAGCCTTCTGCTGATTTAGTTTCAAGGTACTAGAAGCAGGAAGATCAAGATGTCCAAGAGAGAAGTTCCGAAGCTTAACAAAGACAACTTTGCTACATGGAAAATTTTGATGAAATTGCACCTTGGATCAATAGGTGAGTATGCACAAACTTCAATTGGAATAGAACATGTAACTCCAACAGGACCTCTTACTGCAGATGATTTGAACAAAAAGAAGGAGCACAATCAAGCAATGTTGGAGATTTCCTCTATACTTAGCTATGTTGAATATGATGATGTTGAAGACTGTGATACTGCATTCAAGATGTGGAAAACCCTATCAGAAATCTATGGAGGAGATCAAAATGTCTAGAGAGAAAAGAGAGAAAGCCTAAGAGGGAAGTTTGATGACATGAAGATGGAGGAAGGTGAAAATGTTTCTCAATATGTTGCAAGAATAAAAGAAGTGGTAAGTGCAATAAGAAGTCTAGGTGGTCAACTGGAAGAAGAAACATCAATCAGCAAATACTTGAGAACTCTACTCCCTATCTATGCTATAAGAGTTTCAACCATTCAAGAGATGAGGTGTGTACAAGGAAACACACTAACTTTTGAAGGAATAGTTGGAAGATTGACTGCATTTCAGCTATCCAATTTTGACAATTACAGACCTGAGAACCTTGAATCTACTTTCAAGGCCAAAATGACAATAAAAGATATTGAGGACGACACATCAAGAAAAAGAAGAAGAAAAGGAAAACATGCATCCAGTGATAGCAACACAGATGAGGAAGATGTGGAATAGTTAGAAGCACTACTAGCCAGGAGATTTCATAGAGGTAAAGGAAAATTTAAAGGTAAGCTTCCTATCATATGTTTCAATTGTAATGAAGTAGGTCATATAGCTACAAGATACCCATAGAAGAAAAACTTTAAAGAAGGAAGCAAGTTTAGGAACAAAAGAGAAGATGATAGTAAAGATTACAAGGAGAAAGGCAAGAGATGTTGCATTGTTGAAGAAGATTCTGATGAAAATGAGGATGAAGTAGTCTATGTAGCCATAAAGGATGAATCAGATAAAAATGAAGATGAAGCAACAACATTGGTTACCTGTGTGAACAAGAATGACAAGTGGATCATAGACAGTGGATGCTCACATCACATGATAGGAGATAAAAGCAAGTTCGTTACCTTTACTGAATATGATGGAAATTGGTTTAGATTTTTTAATGATGCCCCATGTCAAATCAAAGAAAAAGGCTCTATCAAACTTACAGAGAAAATTTCATTTGACAATGCATACTATGTTGAAGGATTGAACTACAACTTGTTGAGTCTATCTTAGTTAGGCAATGTAGGTTGCAAAGTGGAATTTGAAAACAAAACTACCAAGATCTATGATATTGATAGAAATCTGATAGGAAAAGGTGAACAAATTAGGAGTAATCTATTTTACATAGATATGGAAGAAGCAAAATGTCTTCTTGTTAGACTTGATGATGTGTGGTTGTGGCATAAAAGGCCGTGTCATGTTAATTTTGATAATCTAATCAGCATAAGGGAAAAAAAAAAAAAGGCCAGAGGATTGCCCAAGTTAAAGAAACTTGAAAACACGATGTGTAAACAATGTCGACTAGGCAAGATCACTAAATCTAGTTTCAAAAGAAAATCTTATACTTCCAATGAAGTTCTAGAGTTAGTTCATACAGATTTATGTGGCCCAATAGAAGTACAAAGCTACCTAGGACACAGATACATAATGCTTTTTGTAGATGATTATTCTAGAATGATGACTGCTATGTTCTTAAAACAAAAATCTGATGCATTTCAAATGTTCAAGTGGTATTTGGCTAGAGTTGAGAAGGAAACATGAAAGAACCTAAGATTCCTAAGGTCAGACAGAGGAGGTGACTTCACATCAAGAGAATTTGAAATATTTTGCAATGATAGAGATATCAAAAGGGAAATGTCAGCACTAAGAACTCCACCATAGAATGGTATTGCTGAAAGGAGAAATAGGTCAGTGATTGACTGTGCCAGAACCTTGATGATGGAGAAAAATTTTGCACTTAAGTACCGGAGGGAAGTTGTAAGTACTGCATTCTACACATTGAATAGAGTTCAAGCTAAGAAAGGTACAAATGCAACACCCTTTGAATTATGGTATGGTCATTCACCTAATTTTAAACATTTCAAAGTGTTTGGTTGTAAATGCTATATTCTAAAAGACACTAGAAATGGAAAGTTTGATACAAAAAGTGATGAAGGAATATTTCTTGGGCACTCCACTAAAAGTAAGGCATATAAGTGTTTGTATATTAACACCAACTAAGTTGTGGAGAGTGCAAATGTAAATTTTGGTGAGCATGCAGAAGTTTAGGATGATGAGTCAAAGAAAATAGAGGATTATAGATCCTTTTTATACTTCTATGAAGGAATGATAGCTAAAGACAATGTTGCAAATCAAGTTGGGAACCAGCAACAAACTTTAGTATCTGTCGAGTCTCAGCCTGTGAATGTTGAGTTACATTTAGAAGCCAAGCTACATAATGTAGAAAATGAACAAACTAGTTCTAAAAACAATATAAATGAAAGGAATGATGAATTATCTGATGAAGAAGAATGAAATGACTCTAAAGCTGAAGGATCAAATGTGGAAAGAAGGACTAAACCCATATTAGTTAAGTATGTAAGAAGACATCACCCTGCAGATCAAATCATTGGTGATAAGGATGCTATACCAATGACAAGGAATAGACTAAAAAATGAATCATGTCTACCGAGCAAGGTTGAACCCAAAATAGTCAAAGATGTATTGCAAGATGATGACTAGTATAAGGCCATGAAAGAAGAGATAGATCAGATTGAGAAGAATAAAACTTGGTCTCTAGTCCCTAGACCATCTGATAAGAATGTGATTGGTACCAAGTGGGCATTTAGAAACAAACTTGATGAGAATGGTGAAGTAATAAGAAACAAAGCTAGACTAGTTTGCAAAGGCTATACACAAGAAGAAGGATTGGATTATGGAGAGACATTTTCTCTTGTTGCAAGAATGGAAGGAGTAAGAACATTACTTGCATATGCTTCATATAAAGGTTTCAAAGTTTACCAGATGGATTTGAAGTTGACTTTTTTGAATGGTATACTGGAAGAGGAAGTCTACATAGAACAACCAAAGGGGTTTGTCGATGAGAAGAACAAGAACATGGTCTGCAAACTACACAAAACACTTTATGGACTGAAGCAAGCACAAAGAGCATGGTATGAAAGGTTGAAAAAATATCTTGTAAAAATAGGATTTGAAAGAACATATGACAATAGAAATTTGTACATCAAATCTTAGGAAAGTAAAGACATTTTGATTTTAGAAATCTTTGTTGATGACATTATATTTGGAGGAAATGATGTTTTATGCAAATATTTTGCAAATCAAATGAAGCATGAATTTGAGATGTCAATGTTTGGAGAAATCAAATTCTTTGTTGGATTACAAGTACATTAGTTGAAGCATGGCATATTTGTGACTCAATCCAAATATATCAAGGAAGTACTCAAAACATTTGGGCTAGAAGACTCAAAACTAGTCAGCACACCAATGAAAACTGGACATAAGCTATCCAAGAATGATGAGTCTACTAAAGTAAATCAAACATTGTATAGATCAATGATTGAAAAGCTGCAATATGTTCTACATAGTAGACTAGACATTGCATTAACTATTGGAATAGTGGCAAGATTTTCTACCAATCCAAGAGAAAACCACTTGATGGTCGTAAAAAGAATATTGAGATACCTGGAAGGAACTGATGACTTTGGTTAGTATTACAAAAAGAATGATAAATTTGAACTGAGAGCTTATATTGATGCAGATTGAGGAGGTAACATTAATGATAGAAAAAGCACCAGTGGAGGAGCACTTTTCTTAGGAAAGAGGTTGATTACATGGACAAGTAAAAAACAAAGCTACACCTCACAGTCTACTACTGAAGTTGAAAATGTGGCAGCTACTATAAACTACACTAATATTGTGTGGAACAAACATTTTTTGCAAGGTATGAAGGAAGAGGTAATTGTGCCTGTGACACTTTATTGTGATAATACAAGTGCTATCAATATATCAAAGAATCCAGTAATGCATGCTAAAACCAAGCATATTTCAATTAGGTATCACTATGTAAAAGAGCTAGTGGAAGATAAACAAGTGAAGATGGAATATGTTCACTCAAAAGAATAGATTTTGAATATCTTCGCAAAAGAACTACCTAAAGATTCTTTTGAGTATCTTAGAGGTAAGTTAGGGGTGATTCCCTTAGCTAAAGCTACTTAAAGTAAAAGCAAGAATGCCCTTCATCAAATAAGCCAAATGTTGAAGATTTTACACATTGATGCGAAGGATGTTTACTTTGGGATCTATGCCTAAAGTAATAGAAGTTTTGAAAACTTCAAATTGGTCACAAGAAAGGTGACAAAGGGAGTTTGACTAAATCTATAAAAGCTACATCTACATATTAAAGATGCTAATACATCTTTGGCATTGTTGTCAAAGAGGGAGAAGTGAACAATTGATCAAAAAGACTATTAAAGATAAAGGATCAAACAAGTAGAGAGAAATTTCAAATGTTGATTAGAACAGTAGAAGATGAAGAAAGATAAAGATAAAGATAAAGGATACACCAGCAAAGAGGGAGAAGTGAAATGAATCAATTAGAATAGTAGTAGGAGATGTGATGTTACAACTTACTTTTTGGCATTTGACTTATTGTTCTAACCTAGTGAGTTTTATGGTGGAATAGTTTAGTTTGATAGTTGATCAATTTGGTTTGCCATCAATGCCAAAGATGGAGATTGTTTGAAATCTGATTGAAAAGCTCATTGTTGTTGAAGATCAAAGAGGGAGATTATTGTAAAATATTGTTTTCAATCATTTTTTTTCCATTGATGTCAAACCTACTATATGTAGGGATGATATTCGCTTATAAGATTCATGCACTATCACTTAGTTGATTGATGAAGAGGATTTGATCAACAAGATGTAACAAGAGCACCTAAAGGAAAGGTTGAGTTGTGATATTGTAATGAAGTGCAAGGATCGGTTAAGACAATGGTTAAGTAATGTATTGATGAAATACTCAAAGATATAGAGGTCGGTCACACTTAGATACATTGGAAGAAGAAGTTGTAACAAGGTTGACTACAAAGCTTTAACTTTGATCATCAGAAGGTGTCGAGCAAGTCAGTTGAAGCCAAGAAAATTCTTAATAGAAGCTGAGTAACAGACATTTTTAGTTAGTGCCAAGTGATCTTCAAGTGCTAAGTAAAATATTAGGTGTTGAGCATTAGGAAAAAATTTAGTTAGTGTCGAGTGATCTTCAGGTGTTGATCATCAGGAAAAACATAGTTGATGTTGAGTAACAAAGTATGTGTTGAGCACTAGTATTTCAATAGTGTCGAGCTACTACATTATTTCAAATGATGAAGATTTTCCAATGAGCTGACATAGTGGTTGCATTGAATTTTGTGAACAATTTGGAAGATAAGTATGATGAGTTGTTGGCACAAAATCTTATGTAAACCATTTTTGGGTGAATTCTAAAGGATTATTCAAGAAGTTTCTATAGGAAACATAATATGGGTTAGATACAATGTATCCTACCTAATCCATGTGAATTGAAATTGAGAAATGGAAGAATTGAGAGGGAAAAGGAACTCCAAGACTTCTATTTAAGATGTCATAGACCAAGAAGCAAGGAGCTACTAATACTGTTGCTATAGAAGTGTCAAATCTATGGAGTGATTGAAAGAGTGTCAAGAAGGATAAGGAAGAGCACATAGGCTTTTCTTCTACAAGTGGTTATGAAGAGAATATTTCACTAGTAAATTGAGTATGGAGACTCAAAAAGACAAAGCTTGAAAGAAAATACAAGCAGTTAAGAGTTGTAGAGATAGAAGGCCAGACAAGGATATGAGTAGAGAAGTGATCTGAAATCTACAAGATAAGTTGTATGTTGTAGTCAGGTCAAGATTTTCTGATACTCTCTAGCAATTGTATTAAATCTAAAAATCCTATGGACTTAGGTTGGCCTAATAGCCATTTGTAAATCCTTTAATAGGGTGGCATTCCAAGTGAATTTTCTAAAGTCCTTTTACTAGGCCCACTTCTAATAGGGTGGTTAAATCCTCTAATGAGATCACATTTAACAATGTGTGTTGTAAGCCGTTAACATGGTAGACCTTTCATAGGGTATCACTTCAGAAGGGTGAGAATTGAGTAGCATATTACTGGTGGTTTTTCCTAAATTGGGTTTCCACATAAATCACTATGTCATGTGTTGATTTCCTGTGTGTTATACTTGCATGTTGATTTATAGTAACTTGCTAATCGGACAAGTTAAAGTTTGCATAAATGAATGATTGAATGGATTTATCCCACTCAATGAAATGTTTGAAAGGGACATCTGGACCTTGAATAATTGTTTCTCCCCCCATCCTCTTAGTTATTCTAAAAAAATTCTAACATAAACATCACACTTTGCATACTAAAATTGTTAAATAGTCATTTGGTAAACTATTTTAACTAATGCTTGAGAACTTTTCTAATTGTATAATTAGATGTCATGTATATATCTAAAAATTTAACCTTTCACTTACAATTCCATTTCAACTTCGTATTGCTAAAATAAATTCTCAAACTTTGAGCCCTTGAGGGATAAAATCTCATCTACTCAACTATCCAACTTAAAACTTTTGATACTCGTAATAATAGTGGTATATATTCCACATGTTCTTAGGATTTAACACTTTTTTATACACTTATAAAAAACTAAAACTTTCTAATATTACAAGAAGAAATTTTTGTTGCAATTCATGATGTTTCTACTATATCTAATACTCAATTGATTTAAGCATTATACACTAATGACTGACTGACTTGTAGAAAAAAGTGATAAATTTTTATAGTCAATTCCTTTTCTTATAATGTTTTAAATACTGCTAATTATACCCATTTAAACTATTTTAACACTTTCTTTCTATCAACTCTTCTTAACTAATGTATAATGCTTGTGTAAGTTCCTTGTTCTACTTTTTATCTTTTGTGAATACTAATGTCATTTCTTTCATTTTAATCTGAACTATAGAATGTAGCCTAGATTTCAATTCATACCCATATTCACCTTCTTCTAGATACTTGTATAAATCTAATAGTTATCTAAATTGGGAGAGCTTGATGGAAAAAGCATGTTACATGGATGCTTTTGTGGCTTTTTCTCATGCATTGGTTGAGAGAGCAAACAATAGTGGGGGTTCGACCTCCATCTTCTTGGAAAAGGATAAGATGTTGTCTTGTAAAAATATTCTAATCCAAAATCACCCTGACCTTGCAAAATACTCTTTTAATTAGTTTAGCAAAGATGGACATGGTATTTGCAAGAACGAGACAATTGATGGCATTAGCAAGAAGCTTGGAAAGCAATTTAATGCTCTAGAAATAGTTTTGGATTATACACTTAAAGAGAGGGTACCACCAAATACATCAATTTTATTAATGTAATCAGAATTTCATAATGTTTGGAACTTTGAATATTTTTCTTTTGGATGGGCAGGAGCTTGGTTGATGCATTTCCACCTCAATGTCCATATAACTTGGGGATTGGTGATGGTTTTTCTTGTAGAAAATAGACCAAGTAAATTGAAAAGCATAGAACCTCATCCTCTAGACTTTCCTAGATGTTGACATGATCCTAAAATAATGTTCACTCTAAGTCATTTATATTCTTTTCCTTTTTCTTTTTTCACTTTTTTTGTCTCTTCATTGTTCTAGATAGCCTACTTTGGTTGGAGTAGTAGAGTTAAGGAGGAAGATTCTTATCATTAGCATTGTTCAAAAATAACATTTGTTTCTTGAGCCTTAAGGTCCATGCCATGCTTAACATATTTTCATTTACTAGGAACACAAACATGACATTTCTTTTTAGAAAGATATGCAAGAATACAGTTATAATTATGGATAAACATCTTGTATACATTTGCAAGTGCTGAAAAAACTTCTTTTCAGCATTGGTCCAACATCCAAACTCATCCAAGCCTCCAAAAGTGTTTGCACCTACATCCGATGTTATCCTCAGTCTATCAGTATCTTATCTTGCAACACAACTAGTTGGACATACATCAATTATCCATGATGAGCCTACAAACTACCTATATTACTTTGATAAGGTACATTAAAAAATCATTATGAGGAGTTTTATTTCCTTCTTGTTGACACAACTTTAAAATGTAACATTCATATTAGAGAATGTGATTAGGTGAACATTTTAAATGTCATGTCCCTGATTAATGTAATGGAAAAACCTTGACTTTATTTCTAATTCATTAATGAAAATGGAATGTAATAACATGACATTTATATTTTTACTTTTATTTCAAAAGGTTTTCCTAACCACTACAAAGATTAGAATTTAATAATTTATTATGATAAACTCTAATTGATTGAGATTGACACAAAAAATCTTTAAAATCATTGGTGACAAGCAACACCAAACCCTCATTTATATACTCATCATATTGTTGGAATTAGAAGTGGAAAGAGTAAATTCCTAGGGGAGTGAATTAGTAGTTTAATCTTGGACCCATAAAAATTTCACCATTCATTTATTGCATGCATAAGTAAGCTAAAATAACATGTAAAGCATATGCATCTAAAACATGTAACCATGTAAGCATTCACACACATAAGACTAGATATGATTACACCCACAAATCTTTACTACTGCAGTAATAAAGTGTATCCAATGAAGGCTGCAATGATTTGAGCATGAAACATGATCTACCTTGTGAAAGGTCTGCCCTGTTAAATGCTTACAAAGACTATTAGATCTCACCTTGTTAGAGGATTTCAACACCCTCTTAGAAGTGTACCTTCTTACAGGACTTCAACTTACAACTAAGTAAGAACCCTGTTAAAGGATTTCATACAGCCTGCTAGGACTACTTTGTTAAGAGATTTAACTAAAATCATGTGATAAAATGTCTCAGCATAGATCCTACAGTTGGCACTTGCTTGTCTAATAACAGATCACCTCTACATAATGTCTTATTGATCCTTCACAATTAGATGTATCAATGTTATTCTTTCTTCTATTCTCTGACTGCTCTACTTGTTTGCTCCTCCAATTTGATCACTCACCCATGTCATAAAGATTTTAGGGCTTCATCCTCCTTAAGAAGAATTTGGTTGTTTAGGGTTAGGTATGAATTTACAACTAGGATTCATCCATTTTTCTATTTAATCCTTCCCATCAAAATATTGAAATCTATCTTTAAGTTGGCACAAAAATGTTTTACATAGTTGTTTGTGCCATTACAAACAAATATGTCAAAACTATGTCACTTAGCATATGAAGTCTCTAATGCTCAACATGCACTATTCTATATACTATGGCTTGGCACTTGCATTACTCAGCATCCACTATTTACTCAACTCCTGAATCACTTGACATGGTCTATATGCTCGACACCTGAGTGACTTGGCACTCGTTGCAACTCAATGTGGTCTAATATTTACATGTTGTGCTCAACATGTATTACTAGTTCGAGATGAACTAAATAAATGGGTTAAGTGAGTTGACACTCACTTTTCAAAACCAATCTTTGAACAACACATATGACCACAATACACTTAGATTTGATACCTAAATTGTAGATGGTATAATAGCCAATTGGAATTATCAAATAAATTTTGAATTTGATTTCAACTGCAGGAAAATGTACTATAGTAAAATGAATTAGTAAGTGCACACACAACCCTAGTTATTTAGCTATCAATCTATCAAAGTGTTATAAATCAACGTCGAAGATCTTCAGAAAAATTCACCCTTGCTAAAAATAATGTTGGTAGCAGTTAATGAAGGTCACAACTTCACCAAATGGCAAAATTTTTCTCCAAATCAAACCCTCACATTGGCATTTTTCCAATTGTTGGTAATCCAGATTATGCAGAAGATCATATTTTTGAAACTATATTGTTCATATATTTTTAAAAAAATTCTAGATCTTTTTATTTGGCTTTTTTTGGAGGCCTTACACTCAAAATTTCAAGTTAAAACTTTCATTGGTCCCTAAAACTAGATAGCCAAAGCCTCACTTCACTATTTTAGAGACTAAAATTATATTTTTAGTTCTTCTTTCCAATGATGTAAGCAGTTCTAAATTCTAAGCTCTAGGTCAAAATTTATGACCCTGACAAGTTGGGGTAATTAAACACCTAGTTTTGATTAGTTTTAGTTTAATATTGTTATTTTTTATTATAGCCACATATACATTTTGAATTCTTGTCTATGGTGACTTTTGATGTTCCATCATTGTATATATTTTTTCACATTTGAATAAGATGATGGATTTTGTTTTTCATACAACTCTCTTTTGATTTTTTGCAAGTTTTCTAGAAATTGAACATTGATATCGCAGATATTTGGTTCTCACCAGATATTGTGTTCTAGCTCATTTATTTAAAAAATCATATCAGTGGGATCAAAGCAGGAATGCTCATGCATGCTGACTAACACAAGAACTTCCTATCAAAGATTAGGATTGGTCATGCAAGATTTTTCTAATACCTTGTTTTGGTGCACAAAACTAAAGATGTCAAATATTTTAGTAGATGTTGTGAATAAAATGGTGGAAGAGGCTTTGGCTAGGAAATAAGAAGAGATGATGAGTGAGTTTTCAAAAAAAATGAAGACCCAAAAATTTCCCAATTCATTAGGCCCATTCCATCGAAACACCCCTTTTAAAGTACAAGTAAATTTTGATATCCCAAATTTTGAAGCAAAAGTTGATGTTGATTTTGTTGATTATTGGTTATCGAAGTTAGAATGATACTTCTCTATAAATCATTTCTTCGATGCAGAAAAAATAACGTTTTCCCTCTCAAAAGTTGAAACTCATGTCAAACTAGCATGGGAAACAAAAATATTGAATAAAGAAAGTTAAGATGGAGAAGGTTTGGGAATAATCTCTGATAACAAACCCAATTGGGGAGAATTTGTGCAATACATAAAAGAAGCATACTTGCTTGAAGATCTATATAAATAGAAATATATAGAATGGAAGTTGCTCCAAAAAAAGAGGGACCAATCTATACAAGATTACACCAATACATTCCATACACTCTCTACAAAACTTGGTATAGAAGATTCATAGAAGCATCAACTTTTGAAATATCATAGTGGGCTTCATAGATATATTCAAAATGAAATGGAATTCATAAAAATTGAAACATTGGCAACTCCTTTCAAATATGCTACAAAAATTGAAGAAAAATTCAAATAGAAAGGGAAAAAATATTACTTTTCAAATAATAAGCCAAGCGATGAAGGAAATAATAAATTTAAAGGAAAACTAGTGAGGAATGAAATCCACCCAAGAATACCTAGTGGGTTACTAAAAAGACACAAATAGATATAGGCATGTGGTGTGAGATACATAAGAGCCCAACCCATAACACAAAGGAGTGTTGCACCATTAAGAACTTGATGATAGAAATATGTGGAGATGAAGCTAAGCCTTAATCCACACCAATAGAAACTTCTAACAAACAAGAGAATGACTCAGTGATAGAAGCATACCCATATGCTATAGTTGCAACTGTGAAAGTAGTTCCACATAAAGATGAAGAGAGATTTTTCCATTCATAGATATGGGTTGATGGGAAGACTCTACATTTTATTGTTGATAGTGTTAGCGAAAAGAGCTTAATTTCTATGGAGATGACCAAGAGATTAAGTTTTAAAATGATAAGACACCCACAACCATACTCTATGGGATGGGTTAATGAAGGGAAAGATGTTTAGATAAATCAGCAGTGTCACCTATCATACTTAATCAAATCATTCAAGGATGAATTAATTTGTGGTATGGCACCTTTAGATGCATGTGATGTTTTTTTGGGGTAGCCATACATCTATCAAAGGCATGGGGTGTATGAATCCAAAACACACAGTGTCACAATAAGGCTTGGTGAGAACAGATATTCAATACAAGAGGTATGCCCAACTCAAGTTGCTTCTTTAATTAGTGCTAAACAATGTAAATGTTTAATTTCTCAAACTAGAACTTTTGTTCTCCTCATGATTCATTCTAAGAAAAAAATGTTATTTGTTCTTATGATGGATGATTTTTTGCAAGAATACCATAGTGTGTTTAAATCATCAATAGGGGTCCCAAGACACTATCAACTCAAGCACTCTATTGATTTAGTTCCAAGAACACCATTACCACACAAGCTGATATATAGGAGATTAGTTTTGGAAAATGATGAAATTAAGATATAGATTCAAGAATTGGTCAAAAAGAGACACATTAGGCCAAGTGCTTCACCTTGTGGTGGTCCTATTATTTTGGCAAGAATGAAAAATGGTACATGGAGAATTTGTATTGCTTAAAGGGTACTTAACAAAATTAATATGAAAAATAGATATCCAATTCCCTGAATTGATGATCTTTTGGATCAACTTAGGGAGGCTAAGCTCTTTACAAAAATTGACTTGAAATATGGATATCACCAAGTATTCATTGATCTAGTGGATGTATGGAAGATTGCATTCAAGTCCAACAAAGGTTTGTTTGAAAGGTTGGTTATGCCTTTTGCCATCACAACTGCTCCTACTATATTTATGAGGCTGATGAATTACGTGCTTAGACCATTCATTGATTCTTGTGTAGTTGTCTATTTGGATGATATCCTCATTGTTAGCAAAACTTGTTCTGAACATTTGCAACATGTTGAACAAGTGCTTTTGAATTTCCAAAAACATAAAGTCTATGCCAACTTAGAAAAGTGTTCTTTTGGTATACAAAGAATCCAATACTTAGGGTACATCATTGATAGAAAGGGTGTTCATGTGGATCCTACAAAGACATAGATAATTAGAGATTGGCCACCTTCTAAAAATTTCACAAAACTTCACAATTTCTTGGGTCTAGGTAACTTCTATCATAGATTTGTATTTGGTTTTTCACATTTATCATGGCCTCTTAATCAATCACTTAAGGGTGGAGCACAAGAAAAATCTTGGTGGATAGAGGGAAAATAGAAAACATTTGAGGAATTAAAACAAAGACTATATTTAGCTCTCATATTGGTCCTTCCAAATTTGCAACAATCATTTGAAGTAGAAATATGTTAGGATAAACCACGGACAGAAATAAAAACTACATGCAAATATAACCAATAACAGAAAATAATAGAACACACAGAAATGAACACAAGGCACCAAGATTTAACGTGGTTCACCCAATCCCTGGGCTACGTCCACCAAACAACAAGTTCGATCTTATTACAATCCAGTGATTACAACCTGATTACAATCTGTAATCCCTTACAGCTCAATATCGTCGCAAGAACCAATTTCGTATCACAACATTAGGAAAAATACCCAACCCTAAGCCCTTTTATACAAGTATTAAACTACTTCAGGGTTATAACATGTCGGCCATATGTCATCCATAATATGTCGGCTACCATGGCGGCTACTGCCAAAAAAAATTTTGAACCCCACTATTTATGAAGTATATACAGTACTTTCCTGATCAGTCACCACAATCTAACAATCTGCCACTTGGGGACTGATCAGGCTCCACACTAAACAACAATCTCCCACTTGGAGACTGATCCTGTAGCAATACCACTACCACATGGGGCTCCCACTGGATCAAACCATCCTGGACTCTACTATTCTTTTATTCATGTTCAGTCTAAAAGACCAACCAAAGCTAAAGAGGAGTTCAGCTTCTCCCTGGTTACAACCTTTGTCAACATATCTGTTGGATTGTCATTGGTATGTATCTTCTCTAGCTTTAACTGTCCATCCTCCAAAACTGACCGAATGAAATGGTACCGCAACTGTATGTGTTTGGTCTTTAAATGCAGAGCTGAATTCTTAGAAAGATGAATGGCACTCTAACTATCTATGAAAAAATAATTATCCTTCTGAGGATGTCCCAATTCTTCCAAGAAGAACCAAAGCCATATCATCTCTTTGGCTGCCTCTGTAGCAGCAACATACTCTGCCTCTGTAGTGGAGAGAGCATTAATCTTCTGTAACCTAGAAACCCAGCTCACGGCTGCCCCACCAACAGTAAAGACATAACCTGTAGTACTTCGCCTGGTATCAATATCCCCAGCCAAATTTGAGTCAACATAGCCCTGTAAATCAGTAGTAGAGCTCCCAAAGTGTAAACACTTATTGGATGTTCCTCTCAAATATCTGAGAATCCACTTGACAGCATTCCAATGCTCAAATCCTGGATTACTCATATACCTGCTAACGACTCCCACTGCATGTGCAATAGCTGGCCTAGTGCATACCATAGCATACATCAAAATTCCTACAGCTGAAGCATAGGGTACCTTGGACATCTTATCCTCCTCTTCCTGTGTCTTGGGACACATCTCCTTAGTCAATTTCAAATGACTAGGTAAAGGTGTGCTGACAGCTTTAGCATTCTCCATAGAGAAACGTTGCAACACCTTCTCAACATAATCAGCTTGAGATAGCATCAATGTTCTGTTCTTCCTATCTTTGCAAATCTTCATACCAAGGATTTGTTTTTCTGCCCCCAAATCCTTCATAGCAAATGCATGTGCTAATTGGCATTTCAGCCCCTTAATATGATCCATGTTAGACCCAGCTACAAGCATATCATCAACATATAAACATAAAATAATGTAGCTATCATCATCCAACCTCTTAAAATAAACACACTAATCTGAATGACACCTATTATATCCATGCTCATGCATAAAATTGTCAAATTTCAGATACCATTGCCAAGGTGCTTGCTTCAAGCCATATAAACTTTTCTTCAATTTGCACACTAAGTTCTCCTTACCTTTGACCTCAAAACCCTGTGGCTGAGCCATATATATTTCTTCATCCAAATCACCATGAAGAAAGGTTGTTTTAACATCCATCTGCTCTAAATGCAAATCTTCAGTAGCCACAAGACTTAAAACAGTACGAATAGAAGTAATTTTAACAATAGGATAAAATATCTCATCAAAATCAATTCCCTTTTTTTGTGCAAATCCTTTTACAACTAACCTGGCCTTAAATATTTTCTTACCTCCTTCCTCTTCTTTCAACCTGTAAACCCATTTATTCTGTAAAGCCTTTTTACCTGCAGGCAACTTACAAAAATCCCATGTCTTATTTTTTAGCAAAGAGTCCATTTCATCTTTCATTGCAGACTCCCACTGAATCTTAGTATCCACCTGCACAGCTTCATCATAACTTTCAGGTTCACCAGCATCAGTAAGTAAAATAGAATACAAAGAGGGAGAAAACCTTTGTGGAGGTCTAATTTGCCTTGTTGACCGTCTAACATTCACTAGTGTGTGTGGTATTTTTTGTTACAGTTGTTACACATCATGAGGAATGGCTGGAACATCAGCTTCTGGAGTATCATCCAGCACTACATAATCATCTTCTTTCTTCTCATGTTGCTACAACAGATCTTTGTACAACACTTTCTCATTGAATATGACATCCCGACTTCTAATAATTTTAAGATTTTCAAAATCCCAAAGCCTATAACCAAATTCATTAATGTCATATCCAACAAAGACATATTTCTTTGATTTAGCTTCTAGCTTGGTTCTATTTTCAGAGTCTATATGAGAAAAAGCTTCACAACCGAAGGTCTTGAGAAAAGAATAACTCACCTTCTTACTAGTCCATGCTTCCTCTAGAATACCACAGCCCAAAGGAGTAGAGGGACCTCTATTAATCAAATATACTACAGTATTGACAGCCTTCGCCCACATGTGTAAGGGCAACCCAGCATGCAACCTCATGCTCCTTGCGCGCTCCATTATAGTCCTGTTCATGCGTTCAGCCACTTCATTTTCCTGTGGAGTCCTTGGAACAATTTTTTTTCTACAAATACCATTAGTGGAGCAATAATCTTCAAATTCATGATTGCAATACTCACCACCATTATCAGATCTGAGACATTTTAATTTCTTACCAGTCTCATTTTCAACCAAGCATTTCCATTTCTTAAAAGTTTGAAATACATCAGATTTCTGTCTAAGGAAATAAACCCATACTTTTCTAGTTGCGTCATCAATAAATGTAACATAATAATGAGAGCCACCAAGGGAAGATACCTGGGCTGGTCCCCATATATCTGTATGCACAAGCTCTAATTTCTCCTTTTTGTTTTCCTTCCCTGTCTTTACAAACCTCACTCTCTTTTTTTTTCCATACACACAACTTTCACAGAAATCCATATTCACACATTTTAGACCTGGTAAAACTTTCCTTGAATGAAGTACTTTCATACCTTTCTCACTCAAGTGCCCAAGTCTATTGTGCCACAGCGCTGTATCAGAATCTACAGCAGCTATTTGTTCTCCCTGCTCAACTGTAGTAATTGTTTCTCAATATTCATTTTTCTCTGAAACAATCAAAGTAGAAGGAACAATATGACCTATACAAAGATATAAGGTTCCTAATTTCACACCTTTAGCTACTACAAGGGAACCTTTTGAAACCTTCCAATCTTTATCATTAAAAGTAACTACACAACCCTCATCACCGAGTTGCCCTGCTAAAATTAAATTTCTACTTAGTTTTGGAACATGTCTTACCTCATGTAGTAGCCAATGATTCCCATTTTGCAACTTAATCTTAATTTTTCCCTTTCCAACAATCTGATAGGGTTCATTATCCCCCAAATAAACAAGCCAAAAATCCCCTTGGACATAATCAATGAAATAACCTCTATGAGGTGTAGCATGAAATGAAGCACCAGAATCTAAAACCCATGAATTATCAACACTCTCTAAAGACAGAAGCAAAGCATCCTCTTCAGATTTGTTACTTACCACATTTGCTTCCTTGTCTCCATCTGATTTATCTCCTTCATTTTTCCTTCGATTCCAGCAATCTTTCTTTTTGTGCCCTGGTTTCCCACAGTACCAACAATCATTTGGTCCTCTCGATTGAGACCTCCTCCCCTTTGACTTTGCTCTTGATTTCCTACAATTTCCAGAGTTACTTCCTCTTTCAGTCGTTCTGCCCCTGCTTTGTGCATTTAAAGCACTTCCTGATGTAGATCCTCCTGAGGATTTTCTACGAGTTTCCTCACTTAAAATAACACCGATCACATCATCATATTTTAGGGTACTAGATCCAGGAACAGAATTACTCACCGCCATTACCAAGCCATTCCATCTTTCAGGCAAAGAACACAAAATCAAGAGAGCCCTAATTTCTTCATCAAAATTGATACCCACAGAAGATAATTGACTAGTAATAGTATTAAACTCATTTAAATGATTTGCAACAGATCCACCTTCTACCATTTTCATATTAAATAAACGCTTCATGAGAAATACTTTATTTGAAGCAGAGGGCTTTTCATACAATGTCGTTAGGGTTTTCATCAAATCTTCTTTCGTCTTTGCTTTTGTAATATTAAATGCCACCAATGGTGCCAAGCATAACCGAATGCTTTTGAGTGCCTTTCTGTCCAAAAGATCCCATTCAGCCTCTGACATAGTTCCCTGATTCTTGGTTTTTCCTTCCAACGGCTTCCATATATCCTTCTGATATAAATAGTCTTCCATTTTCATCTTCCATAACTAGAAGTTCTGCCCATTAAACCTATCAACCCTCAACTTACCCTCATCTGCCATCGCTCCCACTCAACTGTGAGACTCCCACTTAATCGTGAGACTTTCCTACAGAGGATAACTGAAAGACAACCTTGCTCTGATACCACTTGTTAGGATAAACCACGGACAGAAATAAAAACTACATGCAAATATAACCAATAACAGAAAATAATAGAACACACAGAAATGAACACAAGGCACCAAGATTTAACGTGGTTCACCCAATCCCTGGGCTACGTCCACCAAACAGTAAGTCCGATCTTATTACAATCTAGTGATTACAACCTGATTACAATTCATAATCCCTTACAGCTCAATACCGTCGCAAGAACCAATTTCGTATCACAACATTATGAAAAATACCCAACCCTAAGCCCTTTTATACAAGTATTAAACTGCTTTAGGGTTATAACATGTTAGCCATATGTATTGAACCCCACTATTTATGAAGTATATACAGTACTTTCCTGATTAGGCACCACAATCTAACAAAATAGATGCATCAAATTATGCTCTTGGTGTTGTACTCATACAACACAGGCACCCCATTGCATATCATAGTGAGACATTTTTTAATACAATTCAAAGGTACCCCAACTATGACAAGGATTTGTATTCCATTGTTTAGGCTTATAAATAATGTAAGCGCTATATTTTGGGAAAGGAAACTATGCTACATACATATCATAAATCTCTTCAATTCTTACAAACTCAAGGGAAGTTGCAAAATCATAGGCATCAGAGGTGGTCAGCTTATTTGCAGAAATTTCACCTCAACATTTGTCATAAAAAGGGAAGTAGTAATAAAGTAGAAAACTATTTGAGTAGGCCTCCAATCATAGGCTTGACAATGGTGTTGGATTCCTGTGGCCATCAAATAGAAACTTGTGCTCAACCATATGGTAATGATCCTAATTTTTGTGACATTTACAATGTAGTCTTAGATGAAAAACATGTTCCTAAATTTTATATACATGATGGCTTACTTTTTTATATTGGTCACATATGTGTCCCTAGTGAAGAAAGAGAGAAACTAATATGGGAACCACACTATAGTCGAGTGGTAAGACATTTTGGTATTGGTAAGATTACTGCAATTCTCCAAAAGTATTTCCAATGGCCAAAAATGAAACATGACATTGGTGATTTATGTTGGTCTTACTATTGATCTTTATCTCTTATCACCCAAAAAAAATTTGGAATAGTACTATAGCTTCATAGGATGCTAGAACAAGTTGGTAACTCAAACATTCACCAATGAAAGGTTCACCTACCTTGGCAATACTTACAAGTTTATATTGTGTAGATAGTTCTAAATTCTCCCTATTACAAATTGTTGCCTCACTTAAATGACTTTTCTTATGACTGATGGTTGAATTAGTACACATTGGCAATTGGATAAGAAATTTTTGTTACGTCCCAACCAAAATGAGAGGGCACAATAGTCTTGAATACATAAAGTTATAGCCACTAAACTGTATTCTAACAATAGTCTAAATAAGAAAGTTGTGTTGAAAATATATTGATACAAGTATGATAAATGTGTTTCAATCATTGTTTTGTCACTGATGTCAAACCTGCTACATTCTGGTATGGAAAATGCTTATATGATTTAAGTACTTTCATTTATTTGATTCATGAAGAGGATTTGATAAAAGAGGTAACAATAGCACCTAGAGGAAAGGTTGAGTTATGATATGAAAAAGAGTACAAGGATCAGTTAAGATGGTGATATTATAGTGCATTGATAATCTACTTGAGATTGCAAAGGTTGGTTACACTGAGTAAGTTTAGAATAACAAGTTAAAATAATTTTATCTACCAAGCTTGACTAAGTGGATAGTAGGTGTTGAGCAAAGTTAGTGAAAGTCGAGCAGAAAATCAGTTGGAGCTGAGCAAATTTAATTTTAGTGTAAGTCAAGTGAAATAGTGTAAGCCAAGTAAAGTTTAGTTGATGTCAAGCACCAGTAAACTTTAGTTCATGCTAAGTGTTTTGATAGTGGATGTCGAGCAATGTAGTATGTGCCAAGCATCAAAAGCTAGTTATTGCCAAGTGTTAGCATTATGACAAAGATCAAAAATTCAATAAATCTGAGCTGACAAGTTCATTTTCTTGGATTGTATGAACCATGTGGAAGATAATATTGATGTGTCTATGGAACACAATTCAAGATGTACTATTTTGAGGTGAATTCAATGAGAATTGAAGGAGAAGTTTCTAGAAGGGAATGAAATTAAATGAGGGGTAGAATTATTGAATCCTATCTAATCCAACCTAACCCTAAAATAGATGATAGAGGTTGAAATAGAAAAATATATTAATTCTCTATTTATAGTGATGGCTGGTTAGAAGCAAGAGTTGAAATCCAAGCAAAATGAAGGACTAAAATAGAGATTTGTAATCTACAAATGAAGTTCTGAGTCGTTATCAAATCAAGCCTTATTCTTACTCTCTAATAATTGTATCAATCTAGGGTAAATCCTTTGGATTAAGGTTGACCTAACAGTCATTTGTAAATCCTTTAACCAAGTGACATTCCAAGTGAATGATCTAAAGTCCTCTAACAAGGCTCACTCCTAATAGAGTGATTGAAATCCCTTAACTGGGTCACATTTAATAGTGTGTATTGTAACCTTTAACAAGGTTGGCCTTTCACAGGAAATCACTTCAGAAGAGTGATAATGGGTAGCATGTTACTAGTAGTTTTTCCAAAATTGGGCTTCCATATGAAATCATTGTGTCAAATGAGTTATTAAATCTATTATGTTTCATGTTTACATTTCTAAAAATTGATTTGATAGTAACCTATAAGTTTAAGTGATTGCATAATCTAATGGATACATGCATGATGAACATGTTTTGTGGATATGGGTTCACTAATTTGTGAAAAAAAATTAATTGTACATCTAGACCTTTGATAATTGATTCACCACACCCCCCCCCCCCTCCAACACCCCTCTCAGTTATTCTAAAGAATTCCAAGAATTGGTATTAGAGTCATCTACTTAAGAGGACTAGTTTGAAGGTAATAGAAGTAAAAAGATCCAAATGTCAAAAAGAGAAGTACCCAAGCTTAACAGAGATAACTTTCTTACATGGAAAAGTTTGATGAAACTACACCTAGGAGGTCTTGGAGATCATGCACAACTGACCATTGATTTTGAGCATACTGATCATGTTAGAGGCCTAATTGCTGAAGATCTAAAAAACAAGAAAGAACATAACCAGACAATGTTGGAGATTGCCTCTGCCCTAAGCTATGTTGAGTTTGATGATATCAAAGGTTGTGATAATGCAAAGAAAAGGTGGGTCTCTAAACACTATCTATCGAGGTGACAAAAATGTTCTAAGAGCCAAAGCTAAAATTCCTAGAGGTAAGTTTGATGATATGAGAATGTAATAAAGTGAGAATATTGCTCAATATTTTTCTAGGATAAAAGATGTTGTTAATGTAATAAGAGGAGCTGCTAGTTAAATAGATGATGATATTGTACTAAGAAAAGTTTTGAGAATAATGTTTCTCATCTATGCTATTAGAGTTTCTGCAATACAAAAATTAAGATGTATACTAGGGAATGATCTAACTCTTGAAGATCCATTAGGTATGCTCACTACTTTTCAGCTATCTAATTTTCATAATTACAAACCTAAAAATATTAAATATGATTTCAAAGCTAAGTTGTCATTGAAGGAACCAATGAGGAGAAGAAAAAGTTAAGATATGTCTCCAGTGACAGTGATATAGATGAGGAAGATGTAGATTAACTTGAAGCACTACTGGCAAGGAGATTTCACAGAGGTAAAGGCAAGTTTAAAGCTAAGCTACCTATCATGTGTTTCAATTGCAATGAGGTTGGTCATATTACAACTAGATGTCTTGAGAAGAAGAATTATAGAGGTGGTGACAAGTACAAAAGTAGAAGAGATGAAGACAGTAAAGAATACAAATGCAAAGGCAAGAAGTCTTGCTACATTGTTGAAGAGGAAACAAAAGATGGATCTAAAGATCACGATGATGAAGTGGTGTATGTTGTAATGAAGGATGAATCTGATGAAGATGAGGCAACTATAGTAGTGTCTTTTGTGGACAAGAATCATAGATGGATAATTGATAGTGGGTTTTCACATCACATGATAGGAGATAAAAGTAAGTTCATTAATTTGAATTATTATTATTGAAATAGTGTAAGGTTTGGTAATGATGCACCATGTCTGATAAAAGCAAAAGGATCTTTCAATCTCATAGAAAATATTATATATGGTAATGCTTACTATGTTGAAGGACTTAACTATAACTTGTTGAGTGTGTCAAAACAAAATAATTTGGCTGTCAAGTTGAGTTTGAGAACAAAATTGTTAAGATATATTGTATTGATGAAAGACTGATTAGAAAAGGTGATCAAACTAGAGGTAATCTAGTTTACCTTGAAATAGAGGATGCTACTTGTTTAGTTGTAGAATTTGATGATGTGTGGTTATGGCACAAGAGGTCATGTCATGTTGATTTTGATAACTTGGTTAGTATCAATAACATGAGAAGAGTCAGAGGTTTTCCTAAGTTAAAAAGCCTTCACAATATAATTTGAAAACAATGTTAGTTAGGAAAAATGACAAAGTCAACTTTTAAAAGTAAGACTCGTACCTCTAAAGGAATATTAGAGATTGTCCATACTAACTTGTGTGGACCAATTAAAATGCAAAGCTATAAAGGAGATAAGTACATTGTGTTGCTTGTTGATTATTATTCTAGAATGATGATAGTTATGTTTCTAAAATAGAAATTTGATGTTTTCCAAATGTTAAAATGGTACTTAGCAAGAGTTGGGAAAGAAATAGGTAAAATTCTAAAATTTTTGAGATCTAACAGAGGAGGGGAATTTACATCGAATAAGTTTGAGATGTTTTGTAATGAGAGAGGAATCAAAAGATTTACATCTAATCCTAGAACCCCTCCACAGAATGGAATTGTTGAAAGGAGGAATAGATCTATAATGGACTGCGCTAGGACACTCATGGTGGAGAAAAATGTTACTTTGAAATACTAGAGAGAAGTTGTAAGTACAACTGTCTATACCTTGAACCATGTACAAGTTAAGAAAGGTACTAATTTAACACATTTTAAACTATGTTATGGATACTCTATTGGAAATATTCAAGATATGATAGGTTACTGAGAGGGGAGGGGTGAATCAGTAACCTTAAAACTTTTTATTAATTTACCACACATCCATCTATGCTACTGCATGCATTAGTTTTGAAACATAAAAAATTCATTACACAAAAGAACACAATATTTTGGTGACCCAAAAACCTTCCAAATAGAAAGTAAAACTAGGGTGGGGATGATACCCACAAAACTTCAATACTGCAATATAAAGTTGGCCTGTTAAGGCTTACATTCACCACTTTTATTGATTTGCCTTGTTAGGAGCACAAAGGACTGCTAGGTCCACCTTGTTAGAGGATTTGCAAACATACAATAAAGTATGCACCCTATTAGAAGATTTGTACAAAGACTTCTAAGTCGACGTTGTTAGAGGATTTAGAAAAACTAATTCACCTATTAAGATGAAGTAGTGGATCTACTTACAACTGATTGCTGATAAGATCCTTTATGCACTGATCACCTCATGTGACTGATATAACTTTTCACCCTCTGAATTGACCTTGTTGTGTTCCTTGAACTGTTGTTGATAATCTTTCACATATACTTTTCACTTGCTTCACTATTCCTTTCATCATTTTTTGATATCTTACAATACATCTTACATATATACCTTTCAAACTTACAAATTACAAGGTCATCCAAGACACAAGTAAACAAATACATTACAGAGTCAGCCCAATAGTAAATAACTTGGGTTCACTGAACTGACTCGGTGATCTTTTGATACACAGTGTCCACTGCATTACTCGGCATCATCATGCACTTGATAGAAGTGAAGGCTTGGTCCAGACTAATCACTCGATACCATTCTGAATTCAGTAACCACTGGTGACTCGGTAGATGTAGTGTCACTTGGTAGATACTACACACTGAGTTTACCTTTCTTCACTCAGTAAACACTGCTTCTTTCAATGCTCAATTTACACTGAATCTTCATGACACAAACTATTTTCTTGGTAGACACTATGAAGCATGGTAGATACTGAGAAACTCTGTAGACACTGCTAGACTTCACATTGCTTGTATTTACTTGGTAGCTTCAAGAATGCTTACTGTAAACTGCATAACTACTAAGTATACAAGTTAACCACTAGATGCTTGGTAAGCATTCAGAATTGAGCAAGTGTTGTCACTAATGAAAAAATAATCATAATTCCAACAATCTCCCCTTTGGCATTAGTGAAAAAAATACTTATGAACCAAAACTTATCTTAACTGACATTCTGATTTACCAAAATTGATCTTTGTAAATCTACTATATACATATCTTACATATCTCCCCCATACATATGGCATGCATAGCTTTTATCTATACATATGTCAATTTTATTTTATTTTTATTTCTCCACAATGCCTCTCTTACTCCTTTTGCTCTCTTTTCTTGTACAACTCATACTCCCCCTTTTTGACAATAATATCAAAGAATATATACAATAAATTTAAATAAAGACACCAAAATGTGAGAGAAATTTGGAGTGTACCTTGAGAATAAGAGACAATGTCTTATCCCAATTATCTTGCAAAATTTTGCAGGTGGAGAGAGCCACTTGAACTTCTATAGAAAGTTCAATCATATGATCTGCTATAGAAAATTTGTTGTCTTGAATCAATGTTTTTGAATAGGAAATATTTTTTTGCATTTGGTCCATGACTGGAAGAATCATATTCTAAATGTCAATTAGTGTAAACCTAATCCTAGCTTCTTCTCTAAGTAATTCTACCTACATTTTCGACAAAAATTCAACTTCATGTGATGAGATGAGCTTGAACTATGGTCAAGCTACAACTTTTGAGCACTAGCCTTCATTTCCACATCTATCTTATTTAATTTTTCTTTGACCTCCTTAGTGTACTCGATAACATCACAGAGCTTGCCAAAAAGTGATGTTACATTTGTAAAAGCTTGCTCAAGGTTGCTCAAAATTGAGGATAATTCTACCTACTTTATTGCAATGTGTTGAGCAATGTGCTCAAGCACCTTATTGTCAAATTTCTTCTCTGCGTTTTCAATGAGCTTCTCTTGCCCAGAGGTATCCTCATTGAACTTATTTATAGCCTCTTCTAATTGTAACAAAATGTGTTGAGATGGATCAAAATCAACACCAATAGCTTCAGTGATTATGTTTTTAGCATTCTTAATTATAGTGTATTTTTTGTCCCTTTCTTCTCTTAGTTGCTTCTGCCTTGCCTTTTTCTCTAAAAGCTGAAAAAATGATCTCATTTCATTGGCTGAGGAAGTGTCCAAATCTATTTTTGGAATAATAATTTCTTTATCCAAGTCTATATCTTCATCAATTTGCTTCCCATTAAGCAGAATTTTTAGAGGAGTCTTAGGTTTTACTTCAGTGCTTACTTCCTTGGATTTAGAAATAGAAACAATAGTTGATATAGATGGACTAGCAGAAAAAACTTTAATTGGTCCAACTAGAGGAAAACTGAGAGAAGTACCGACTATGTCCAAAATTGGTGTGCTTCCCAAAAATATGTACAAATAGGTAATGTATAGGCTGGAATATTAATAATTTAAGTTCTAACAATAGTAGGCAAAATTTTAGAATGAGTTGTTGAACTTACTATACATGGAGTAGAGGAGGTTGACACAATTGATGATGTTGTGACTAATTACTTGGGTGTTGATGAAGAGAGCTACAGCTCAGTAGATGAAGTAATTGATACTTCCATAGAAGATGCTTGGAGCTATGGGGTAGTAGGATTAGATGATATTTTTGATGTAGATGCCATCAATCCTACTGAAGTTGTCTCCAACCCTGATGATGTTGCTGTCTTAGGTGGAGAGTGAAGAAGGGAAGCAATGACTTGTGTTGCAATCTTCATTGGATCATATTCTTCATCCTCTTCCTTGTTGTCTTCCTCTTCAGCTTCTTCCCCTTTCTTTTCATCATCAGACCTTGGTGCCTGATAATCTCCAGTATCAATAGTAGCACTTGGAGCACTATCATCTTCTTCATCATCACTATCACCATCATCATCCTTGATCACAACTAGATCATTACTGGGCTTATGTAGATGGTAGATATTCTTCCACATGTTTGGTGCATCTCTTACAACATGCTCAATGTCCTTAATTAGAATAAAAAATGTGTGAAATCTAATCATCATTTTACCTTCATTGTTCTTCATGGCTGCCTTTGTTTTTGCCTCAGTGAGATTTGGTAAAAGATTCTTCAAGGATTATTCATAGATGTCCTTTGCTATTTGTGTGGCTGACTCCCACCTTGGTTACAGTCTTACCAATAATTATTTTGAGATCTGAGGAGCAATCTGGTCTGGGGAATACTTTCATTATCCCATTTTGGTAAGTACCAACTCCTCAATTTGCATCTTCTTTGCATCAGTTCTAGTTTCAAACTTTAAAGCTTTGAATTTAGTAATTCTAGCTCCCTCTTCCATCTATTTCAACCTTTCTTGGAAGGTAAGTTGGGGCTTGTTAAATACTACTTCATCTTTATCTTTACCTTTGCCTCTCCTGGTGAAAATAGCTATGGAGGCCTTTGGGGATTTAGTAATAATGACCCTTCCTTTCTTCTTTACTGGTTCTGCCTCTTTTTCTAATTCTTACTCTTTATTGCCTAGATCTTGATCCTCTTCTTCATCCTCTCCTTTTCCCTTGCTAATAATTAAAGGCTCAGTAATAGTTTTCATCTTAGCAACCTTTCTTTTACCTTTGCTAATTTCTTGAGGAAGCTTAATCTCTAATTCAATTCTGGCTTTTGCCTCATCATAAGTACCAAAACTTGGTTGCTTGGGATCTACAGGCTCATTTACTAGTGCTTCAATGATATCTCTGTTTTCATCAATATTCACCTTATAAGGTAGGGATTTTACCATGCAACTCGGGGCCTAATTGCCTGAATGTATACTTTGTCACAGTCTTCAATGAAACATACATCATCTTTGTAGTCCTCAACAAGTTTAGGAGGAATCCTAAACCTATTGTTCATCCTTTCCTTAAAGTCTTCAAAATAGTTATCCATTATACTATCAAAGTTTACATCCATTTCTACTATAAACACATTTATCTGATATAAGATGGGAACATACTTTCTCCATATGATAGAAAATTTGGATGGAAAGAATTTTCGCACATAAATGAATAAACATGTTAAGAAAGAACCAAATTTACAGGGATTATTCTTTGATGAATTGATGTTATCCATGTTCTTGTTTATTTTCCTTAGGAATAGCTTAGATAGGTCATATTCCAAATTCTTCTTCAGAATTTTAAATGCTAGTTCTACGGCCTCACATGGCACACTATTCAAATGACTGGAACTATAAATCTTGTGAGTAATTACATGAATTCCAAATCTCAACTCTATGTCAGTAACAATGCTAATTTTTAAGCCTCTACCATCCCACTTGGCTAGGGTTTTCTTTTGGAGTTCGTCTTGACCTAGGGTTTTGGTGGATTTAGCTTTGCTGAGTATGGGAAGGCCAATAATCTTGTGAATCATCTTCTTGGTGATCAATACAGGCTGCTCCAACTATAACTAACCATTGTGAACATGGCTAAGAATATACCTAATCCATTTTATCTGAAAGCTTCTTGACAGATGTGATATGTGGGTCAAGCCTTTTGTTTCCAAATGCTTATGCTCGAGTTTTAGTGAGCCATCAACACACATTTCTTCTAAAGTGTTATCCATTTCTAGGGTTCCTATCTCTTGAATTGAACATTTAAAATGAGTTCGGATATCATTGATCAGAAGCACCTTTGGTAGAATTTGTGATTGTGTGCCATTAGAGTTGAGTGCCTCTGCCACTACGGGAACTAACTTGAAGTTTGTTGCTTTCCATTCTACACCCTTGACAAATATTTTTTATCCTCATTTTGCCTTGCTAGTGCTTGTGCTTTTGGATGCCATTGCCGCTCGGTAAGTGATGGAAATCTTCAAGCAAATTCCCTAACTAAAAATTTTCTCAAAATCGCTTGAAGTTGCTTGAATGTACCTAGAAATATCTTTGCTCTATGGATACGATGAAAAATCAAGTTGAATTTTGCCCACTTTGATGAAAAAATTTCCATTAATGTTAGGTACCATATTGTCATAGTGCGTGACAGACTGTCATCCACTAACCTAAATCGACAAGAGTATCAACTTGGTAGACGAACCAAATTTTCTTTATTCTTGACCTTGCTCAATAAGGTCTTTAACCACTTTCCTCGGTAGAGTTTGATGCAATCAATGAAAGATAACCTTTCTATGATCCTAGTGTATCTGCAATACTAATTGGATCATTTTCATTCCTCATATTTCTTGGAATTGCTTATGATTTTCTTGTTGAGTACAACTCCAACTCTTTCTTTAGGAATTTAGTTTGAGAGGATGGATTCACCCACTTCTTAAGTGACTTCACTTCCATGATTTAAGCTTGTATCTTCAGTGGATTTAGGAATTGATTGCTACTTCATTTGTTTCCTTATGTTGTTAGCCCTTGCTTTCTTTTCATCTTCTATCTTACCTATATTCATGCAATTTTTAGCTATATGACCAAGTTTAATGCATGTGTAACATCTTATAGTAGTGTCCTTCTTCCTTAGGTGATGCCTTGCACAATTTATACCAATGTGTCCATATTCTCCACAATAATGACATCTGCACCAGGTATTGTAGTCCCATCCAAATATTGCCTTCATAATTTGTTTAGCTAGATTGAATGATTTGGATTTGCATTGAGATGCCTTGTGACCATGCTTCTTGTATTTGTGACAATTTCATTCAAATTTTTGTTTTTCCTTGCATTCATTGGCTTTGTGACCATGCTGATTATAGTTATAGCACTTTCCATTGAATTTTCCTTTTCCATTGCTCCAACATTTTTTTGATGTATGACCAATTTTCCCACAATTATAACATGAGGGTGTTAGATTCCTTTTTGCTCCTTGCTTGGAAGATTCACCTTGTTCTTCATTGTATCCAAGTCTTTCTTTATCTTTTTGCTTATGAAGATTCTGCTCATTTTGTTGAATCAGTTGATTCATGTCTTCTTGTGACTTCATCATTCTTTCATTGATTTCTTTTTCAGTATTTAGGTCGCTCTTTAATTTTTCAACAATTTTCTTTTCACATCTCAGTTCTCTCAATATTCTTTCATTAATTTCCCTTTCACAATTTAGATCACTTCTTATTCTTTCATTCTGTGCTTTGAGAATCCTGATTTCTTCATTTGCTCCAAAGATTTGATCAATGAGGTCTAAATGCTAATTCGATTGATTATTTCTTGCATCCAAGTCTTCATTTTCCTTATTTCTTTGTTCCAAAATTTCACATAGCCTGATTGATTGGATTTCTTGTTGTCTTTTAAGTTTTGTTACTTCTTCCTACAGAGAGCCATTCTTTGTTAGGAGTTCCTTGATTGCCTCATTAGCTTCATTTGAGCTACTTGATGGTAAAAGGTATTCAATCTTTTCTTCAACATACTAATGGTCATTCATTTTTCTTGCAAGTTCCTTCATTCTTTTCAGGGACTGGGAAAGATGCTCCTTTGCTTCTTTGAGCTGAGCCATGGCCATTTCTAGATCTAGCTTTTCATTTTCAATTGCCTTGTCAAGTCTAAATATCTCCATTTTTCTTTTAGATCTTTGCTCAAGCTGCCAAACTTTTATCCTGAGAACCATAAAGCTCTGATGCCAATTGTTGGAAATATTCAGCATATGATAGGTTACTGAGAGGGGAGGGATGGATCAATAACCTTAAAATTTTTTATTAATTTACCACACATCCATCTACGCTACTGCATGAATTAGTTCTAAAATATAAAACATTCATTACACAAAAGAACACAATATTTTGGTGACCCAGAAACCTTCCAAATACAAAATAAAACTAGGGTGGGGATGATACCCACAAAACTTCAATACTATAGTATAAATTTGGCCTGTTAAGACTTACATTGACCACTTCTGGTGATCTGCCCTGTTAGGAGCACAAAGGACTACTAGGTCCACCTTGTTAGAGGATTTGCAAACATAAAATAAAGTATGCACTCTGTTAGGAGATTTGTACAAACACTTTTAAGTCTACCTTGTTAGAGGATTTCAAAAAACTAATTCACCTATTAAGATGAAGTAGTGGATCTACTTACAATTGATTTTTGATAAGACCCTTTAGGCACTGATCACCTCATGTGATGGATATAACTTTTCACCCTCTAAATTGACCTTGTTGTGTTCCTTGAACTGCTATTGATAATCTTTCGCATATACTTTTCACTTGCTTCGCTATTCCTTTCATCATTTTTTGATATCTTATAATACATCTTACATATATACCTTTCAAACTTAAAAAATTACAAGGTTAGTCAAAACACAAGTAAATAAATACATTACAAAGTTAACCCAATAGGAAATAACTCAGGTTCACTGAACTAACTCAGTGACCTTTTGATACACAGTGTCCACTACATTACTTGGCATCATCATGCACTCGGTAGAAGTGAAGCTCGATCCATACTTATTACTGAATATTGTTCTAAACTCGATAACCACTTGTGACTTGGTAGATGTAGTGTCACTCGATAGATACTGCAAACTGAGTTTACCTTGATTTACTCAATAAAAACTGCTTCTTTCAACACTCAATTTACATTGAATCTTCATGACACAAACTATCTACTTGGTAGACAATGTGAAGCATGGTAGATACTAAGAAAATCGGTAGGCACTACTGGACTTCACATTGCCTATATTTACTTGGTAGCTTTAGGAATGCTTTGTGTAAACTATATAACTGCTAAGTTAACAAGGTAACCACTAGATGCTCGGTAAGAATTTAGAATTGAGTAAGTGTTGTCACTAATGAAAAAAATAAACATAATGCCAACATACTCACCTAATGTAAAATATTTTAAGGTGTTTGGAAGCAAGTGTTATATTCTCAAAGATTTCAAGAATGGTAAACTAGATGCAAAAAGTGAAGAAGGTATATTTCTTAGTTATTCAACAAGAATTAAAGCTTATAAGAATTTAAATACTAACACTAACAAAGTTGTGGAAAGCGTAAATGTGAAATTTGATGAACATATAGAAGTTTATGAGGTTGAACCTATGAAAGAACCAAAATAATAGAAATCATTTGTATACTTTTATGAAGGTATGCCTACTAAAGAACATGTTGCAAATCATGTTACAAACCGATAGCAATTTCTAGTGACTACCAAGTCATATACTATGAATGTCGAGATGCATTCAGGAACCTAGCTACATTTAGGTGCTGAGTTATAGAATGAAGTTAAGGAAAATTTTGATTTTAAGATTAGTGTACATGAAAGAGATGTTGAACTACCTAATAGAGATTCACCTAGTGATTCAAAAGTTAAGAGACCAAATGAAGAAAATAGAGTTGAACCAAGATTGTCTAAGTATGTCAAGAGACATCATCCCACTACACAAATCATTGGAGATAAAGATGCTAGACCAATGAAAAGGAACAATTTGAGAAATGATACATGTTTGTTGAGCATGCAAGACCCAAAAATTATGAAAGATGCCTTAGAAGATGTGGACCGGATTAAAGCCATGGAAGAAGAGATTGAACAAATTGAGAAAATTAAGATATGGACTCTAGTTCCTAGACCAGAAGACAAAAATGTGATTGGTGTTAGGATTAAACCACAGATAGAAATAACAATTACATGCAAATATTAAAAAATATCATAAAATAATAGATCACAACAAAAAGAACACAAGACACCAAGATTTAATGTGGTTCACCCAATCCCTAGGCTACGTCCACCAAACAACAAGTTTGACATTATTACGACCCATTGATTACAACCTAATTACAATTTGCAATCCCTTACAACTCAATACAATTGTAAGAACTATTAGGCATTCATTTCACACGAGGTTAATAGCAGGAATCCATTGCATAATTCCTCTCTTGAAAAGAAAATCTTGTAAGGATCCACTCCAAGGTTCAGTATTTGTCTTGCGACGTACCAAAATTTTTTTAGTAGAAGATAAATGTGAGTGTTCACAAGGAAGCCTTTGCTGATTCTAAAAACTCTTTTATCTTGGAATTGAATTAAAATCTATTTGCTGTCTAAAAATATCACACCAAAAGAATAATATTCTTTTGTAATTTTCTATTTTTTAATACATGCAACTCTAATAGTGTAGCTACTATGAGGTCCTCCTCTAACAAGGTGTTAGCAAAACAAATAAGAAAAATGAAAGCAAATAACTTGAATTCAAATGAATTGAAATTGAAATTCTTAAACAAACATAAACTACAAAACACAACATGTTTCGAGCTAAAACCTTCAAAGAAATCAGTAGAAAACCAATGAAAATAGGAGCAGCACTTCCTACAATCCATTGATGCAATCATCAGTGAGAATATTTAACAAATCAAATGATGTTTCACTCTTCATCAAATTGCAAGGCCACAAAAGTGTGCTCATGTGAGACAAAAAGCTATGTAGACACAATTAGGTGATCTATTCTCAAGCTTGTTACGTCAGTAGAATTCATATATCTGTAGCAAACACCAAAACTAAAAGATCCCACATCCAAAAAAAACACAATAAACCTTTGGCTCAATCACAATCTCATGAATAAAATCCACAAAACAATGACACATTCAAGCAAGAATAACTACACTCTAAATGCTAGCACCAAAAGTATAATTTTATTGCATAATAATGGTAGCCTTTCTTACATTTTACAATGGGGTATTTATAAGAAATTGTCTCTTCAATTTGTGTTGAGAGTGAGAGATATCTTGATGCAATAAAATTCTTTTAAAATATTTAAACAAACTAAATATATACAAAATGACAATCTAACTAGTGCTTAGAGAGACTCCATCCATATTTTATTCATTAATTGGATGCATGAGTCCTTTACATGTCAAAATAGAGAAAGCATGAGAGAGAAAGCAGGAGGAAGCCATCAGTCAAGGTAGAAGTGCATGGAGACACCAAAAATAGAAGTTGCCCCTTCACTAGACATGTGTCAAGGTTAACTTATCATTAGAATGCACTCCTGATGCATGGAAAGTGATATTATTATTATTATTATTATTATTATTATTATATAAATTTAAATGATGGAGCAAGTGTGAGGGTGAGCGCTTGTGCAAGGGCATGGGCGTGTGTGCATATGTGCCACTTTGGCATGCCAAAGGGAGCCATGTGAGTGCCGCGCGTAGTGTAGCAAGTGCACCCAAAAAAGGGGCACAGTTTGGAGTGCCGCACACAGGTTCAAAAGGGTGTGTGGTGGCGCAGACATGGGTTTCGTGAAGGCACTACTCATGCACCCAAAAGGTTGCATGATGTGCCTCGCAGGAATGTCACACAAAAGCCACACGTATGCCCAAAAAGGGCACTGCTTGTGGTGCCACAGTAGCACACAGCTCAAGCGCAATGTGTGCGCACCCATGAGGGTGCATAGCTTGATTGAAAAAGGGGGGAGGGGGTGTTCTTACCTCTCCCTCCTTGGTCTCCCAAAAGAAATGAGCAAAACAAAAGGGGAGGGAGGGTTTTATAACCTTCTCTCTCTCTTGTGAAATGTGAAGCGTATCGTGCCTCGATGTGCACGCACGTGAGAGAGAGTTTTTTTATATATTTTTTTAATAGATATTTTGATTTTTTGATTATTATTATTATTTATTTCTAACTCTAAAACTCTAACTCTAATACTAATTTCTTCTCCCGACTCTCGAATAGTGAGTATGGGAGTCAAAAAAAGTAAGGGGTCCCCATTCCTAAATCAAGAATGGGGCATGTGTTATGGATGCCACAAAAAATAGCCCCCAAAAAGGAAAGAAATTACCAAGGCATTTCTTCATCAGAAAACATTCTTCCAATATGTTTCGAACACAAACCAAACTCTAAACATCTCGAGCTTATTTCGAATGACTTCATAGTCAAAACTTTAAGGACTTGAAATCTTCAAGTTTATTATGTGCATTGTGTATTCATTCCCTTTGATGCTTTAGGATGTAGTTTATCAAAGTTTTTTGATAACTTGAAAATGATCTTCCACTCCCCCTAGCTCATTCATTCGAAATCTCCATGAGGGCTTTTTATCAATAAATTGCTTGACCACATTAGAGAATCAGTTCAAGAGCTCTTAGTGGGATTCCACGCTCTTTTAATTTTCTAACCATTTGAATAGTTGCTCCATGTCATTTAGAACATTACTTTTGATCAAGTGATAGTTTGAATATAAGATATTCTATTTTGAGAATGTATCTTTTTCCATTTGATATCTTTGGAATCCTTCAGCCTTATCGTATTCCCCATTTTTTTTTTCTCTTTTTCTTTTTCTATATCCTGACTACGCTTAGACTATGTACTTAGATCATTGGTGTCATTTCTTGGATTTGATCTGTTGTAAACATCCCTTGTGTTCCTCTTTTAGAAACTCTCACGCCAATCAATAATCTTAGCAATCTTTCAAGGAGACCCCTCTTGTTTGAACTAGTTGAAGTTCAAATCATCTCTCCTCGTCTTTGACTCCAATTGAACAACACCAAAACAATCAAATTTTAAAATTTTCAAAGTGTTAAGAACTTGTTGGTTTAGAGTTCTGATTTCCTGACTGAAAATTCCTTATTTCCATAAGAAATGTCCATTTCTTGGTTGGTATAAGACACACAATCATCCAAATGTTTTGACAAAGAAATACCTCTTCTTGGAATCGAAAACCAAAGAGTGGTTAGTAAAATCTTGAAAAAATCTCAAGTACACCTTACCCCCTAAGACTGACACAACTTTGAAAATAAAACACACAATTGAAAGCAAACACACAACTAAAGCAAACACACAATTGAAAGGGAACACACTTGCCAAAATAAACACACTTGTAGGAATGAAAATCTAACGTAGATGCAGAAATAAAATCTAACTAAATTTTATTTTTTGTGTTCATTTAGGCTTCAAAATAATGTTTTAGAAATTTCCCATTTACGGGCAAATGTAGAAATTCCCCCTGTAAGGAACTTATCCTAAAAGTGTTTTTGCTGAGAATTTTTGCAATCTAATACGGGCCCATCCACAAGTGTTGAAACTTGATATGGTTGCCTTAATTTTCTTTCACCTTATTCTAAAGTAGGACAGGGTTAGAAATCCTGAAGAATTTTATTGTGGCCCTCTTGTCAAACCACCTTTTGACGAAAGCTTGATGTTTAGCCATGTGTTCTAGTGCAACCGTCCGCTTCTCATCCAATTCTAAAAGATTCATTAGTCTAATCTATACTTTGTCAGTGTCATCAACATACCACTCATGAATTTTAAGATAGGAATCTTGAGATTGAGTGGGAATACCTTTTCTTGTTTGTAAACAAGCAGATATGGAGAAGTCCCCAAGGTATTTTTAACTCTAACTCGATCTATCCATAAGGCATATTTCAATTGTGTATGCCAATCCCTAGGATTCTCCTTCAACAATCATTTTATCATAGTGATTAAATTCTTGTTTATAGACTCTGCTACCCCATTTCCTTACGGGTAGTAATTTGGGGAGAATTTGATAATGACTTTATTTTCAAATGCCCATTGGGTCAAGAATGTGGAAGCAAATGCAGACATGTTGTCGCATACAATATTGAATGGCATTCCAAATCTAGTAACAATATGTTCTTCCAAAAAATCAGTCACCACCTTAGCAATGCAGTTTCTAAAAGTCTCTGCCTTCGTCCATCGTGTGCAGTAATCCATAGCTATAAGAATAAATGCATGTCCAATTGATGATGGTGTGTTTACTAGACCAATGAAATCTAGTCCCCACTTTATGAAAGGGCATACCTCATATACTGCTTGTAGTGGCATTGTTGGGTGCCTCTCTTTGTTAGCATTGGTTTGGCATATATGACAAGAACACACATGTTCAAAAGTATCCTTGAGTATCGAGCGCCAAAAATAACCTGCTCTTAAAATCATGTGAGTTGTTGCTTCTGCTGAACCATGTCCAGTACCATACTTGTCATGAAAATGTTCCAAGACATCCTTAGCTTCTTCACATCCTAAGCATTTCAAATAAATCCCTTCGTAGTTCCTTTTATATAGCTTTTTATTAAGTAAATGATAAGACTTGCATTTCATCTTAAGTCCCCTACATTGTGAACTGTTCATCCATTTGGGGCATTGATCTTGTAAGAGATAATAGACAATATCTTGGTACCAGACATCTGTCACCACACATTGATTGATATCAAATTGTGATATAACCATCTTCTTTTGATCATCTTATATGTTTCATCGTCAAATTTGAATTCCTTTTGATTTCCATCTTGGTTATCAGCTATCATTTTTGATAACCCTTGGCCTCTAAATAATCTCATACATTGAATTTTGAGATCAAATTCCTAAAGTATGGCCATCCACTTTCCCCTTCTTTAGCCAAGTTCATTCTGCATCAAAAGCATCTTTATTGTTCGATCATGTACAATTGCATACACCTTACTTTTGAGTATGTAGTGACAAAACTTCTTTACTGCCTTGATTAATGCAAAGGATTATTTATTAAGATTTGAATATTTCAACTCAGCGTTCTTTAGAGGATAACTCATAAAAGAAATTGTTCGCTCATCTTCCTTCTCTCTTTTTTTTGTCAAGATCTTTGCACAAGAATGTTTAGAAGCAAAGGAATAGATCTTGAATGGTAACTCGTAATCTAGACTCACCAAAACTGTGGCTATGGAAATGGAAATCTTAATATCTTGGAATGATTTCTTTATCTCTGGTACCCATTTTGTTTTAGCCCCCTTTTTTAGTAAATCATTGAGGGGGCAGACTATTTCTGTGAAACCACTTATGAATTTTTATACAAAGTTTATCTTTCCAAAGAAAGATTTCAATTCCTTCTGACAGTGTGGAGGTGCTAACTTCAAAATAGACTCAAATCTATCTAGATCAATGGAAATTTTGACTTCAGAAATGACATGTCCCAACAGAGCTTCCCTTTAGTAACACTAAATGAACATTTCTTGGGATTGAGTGATATGTCGTACCTATGACATCTATTGAATACCTGCCTTAGATCAGAAATATGAGTATTTCAATCTTTTGAAAAGACAGTCAAGTCATCCATGTAGATGACTATACACCTATTTATCAATCCTTGTAAAACTTCATCCATTGCTCGTTGAAATGTAGCTCCCACATTAAACAACCCAAAAGGCATCCTTCTGTAAGCAAACATTCCCCACTTGGTTTTGAAAGCAGTCTTTAGCCTATCTTCTTCGTCGACCATCACCTAGTTATATCTTGAGTGACCATCCAAGAATGACATCATCTTTGAACCATTAACAATTTTCAATACCTCATCTAGTGAGGGTAGAGGGTAGTTATCCTTCTGAGATGCTAAATTCAAGTTAAAAAAGTCAACACAAAGATGAATCTCTCTAATCTTCTTTCGTACAGGAACAAAATTTGCCACCCATGTGGAATGACGGATAGGAAATATGATCTTAACATCCAAAATTTTTTGAACTTCTTTCATAATCAATGGTTTGATAATCAGATTTATTGGTCATTGTCTTTGTCAGAAATGTTTAGCGTCTAGTTTCAATAGGATGTCATGTGTGATAATCCTAGGATCATAAGTCTTTAACTCTTCATAGCTCCAAGAAATAACATCTTTATACTTAGTGATAAATTTGAGCATGTCATCCCTTTCTTGTTGATTGCACACTTTTCCTATTTGCACCATTTTTGGTTCTTCATCAGTACCCAAATTGTACGAGTCACATTTTTTGATTACTTTCTCTTGAGTTTCCCTTCTATTGAGTGCTGATTTTTCACGATCAAAGATGCATTCAAGTTCAACCATTCCTTTTGGAATGGTGTTGGCTTTCAAATTAAGGATTCCATCATTATCTTCAAGCTCATCATCTTCAGGCTTGTCCTCAGGTGTATCATCAATCTCTTGTCCTTGAAAATGGTGACTACACATAATAAACTCGAGTATATGTTGATCATCCTGAAAGACCTGAAAGTTAGTGGTATTGTTGAGAATGGAAGGAATGGCAACTAATTTGACAAAGAATCTTTTTAACTTTTTCTTTTTAACTGGTTGCAAAGCGCTTGCTGAAATGGAAAGGGTGTCTGCTACCATCTTTCTTCTTGGAATGGATTTGATGTTTAGAGCTTCAAAGTCATCCATTATATCCCATACCCTTTTCCTATAAGCAATTAATTTTTTGTTGTTGCATGAGTATATGGATTTTACTTGTCATATAACTAGTTGAGAATTCCCTTCACTTATAAGAGCAATGACTCCTTTTTCCAATCCAAAGAGAAGTCCTTGAATCAAAGCTTCATATTCTGCACCATTGTTAGTACATCTAAAATACAATCAATATGCGGCATAGAAAGACCTACCTTTTGGGTTGATTAGTTCAATACCTACATCAGCTCCTAATTTGCATCTGGAACCATTGAAACAGAGTATCCAAATTGTATATTCCTTGGGTTTTTTGACTTTGTGCTTATTCATCCTTAACTTTTCTTTTACTTGAGCCTTGAATGACTATTTCTTGGGAACCCATTGTAACTTTCCTTGTGTAGGGCTTGATGAGTCCCCTTCATATCCTATGGAAAGAGGAAGTGTGTGTTTTTCTTGTTTCTCCGAAATTTTCCCTATTAGCTCTTTGATTTGCTTAACTTTAGGTTTAGGATGAATGACTACTGAAGTCCATCCTTTACCTTTGACATATCATCTTCTTCTTTGAACTTTAATCATCCTTGGAGGAGGAGAAGATAAACCTCCACCATCTGAAGAGGTATCACTATATGATACATTTAAATCTTCACTTCCTTCTTCAGTCTATTCAATAAGGTTGGATGAATTTATTGAATCTTGACTTTTAGTGATTTCATCTTTTGAGGTCTTTGTACTCTTGTTTTCAATCATTTTTGTCAATACCTTTGCTACTGCTTCTTGGCATATTGAACATTCAAACTCTAAGTGACTAACTTTATGAAACTAGCAAAATCCTAGGAGGAGGAGGATACTAGGGTTAGCTTCCTCTCCTAAATAATGTAGATTAGTCACCATACTCTCTATGAATTGTTTCACAGTCTCACTTTTGGGTACTGAAACATTAGGTTCTTCATTTTGATCTTGAGATGTATTGTTTGAAACTATATTCAATACCATCACTTTTTAGGAACCCAAATCTAATTGTAAGAATGCTATCTCATTCGAGGCATTGTAATCTGTGATCATTATTTTTAGTTTGGGCTCAGCATCTATCTTGATTTGATTTTTCAATCCTTTCCATGGCAACCATAATTGAGTGAAGTTTTTAGAGAACCATCCTCTGAGACATTTTGTCCATTCTTTGCCCAGGAATAATCCATATGTCTTCGAGATATCAACCACATGTATGTCAATAATATCCTGGATCTGAGGATCAATTGTTAACTATATCCGCACATCTTTCAATACTCCAATGACTTTTACCTCTGTTTAATCCAACTGTATTACCACTCAGTTAGAGGGTTGAGGATTAACTCCTAGCTTTTTAGATATTGATAATGGCATCAGATTACATGAAGCTCCTGAATCAATAAGGAAATTGTGAAGATTCTTCCCATATATCCTTATTCTTAGCAAAAATGGGGGGACCTCAACTTTGTCCTTGAACATAGTTGGCATTGCTTCTGCAGCATTTACTTGTTGTTTTTGAGGGACAACATTCATATTATGGGAAACCTTTGTATTATCTAATGTCTTCATGAGTGTTTCTCTTTGTTGTGGACAATTCTACACCATGTTAAACATGGACATATTAGCTTTAGTTTTCTTCAGATCTTCTACTGCATTATACTTTTTAGTAGACCAAGAAGGGTTCTTCAGTATTGTTGGTATGTTCACTTCATTCTAATACTGTTGTCCTCCTTGGGTTGGCCTTACTGGTGGCAGATTGTTGTTTGCTCTAGGATTAGGTGGAGTTGGTTGTAAACTAGGAGGAATTCCATCAGTCAAGGGATCCTTTTTATTTCTAAGATTATATGTATTTCGATTGTCATTTCAAAAAGAAAACATCTCATCGTGTTGAAGATCAAGTTCTTGACTAAATGGGAATGAGAATTCCTCACTTGCTTGTTGTTCCACTTGTACATTCTATGTAGAATCATAAGATTCTAATAGCATTTCATTGAATTGGATAGGAGGAGGATTATCATTTACTTGTGAGTTTTGATTCACCTCTTGATTACCATTATAGTATGCCCCATCATTGCTAGACACATTTTAGCCATCATCATACTGATTGATATCAGCATACTGAATGTTGTTTTTGTTGTTATTAGCAAGAATGCTTCCATTATTTGGTTGAGTATTCCATTGTCAATTTTGTCTTTGGAAGCCATTGTTGTGATCAGGAGGATTGAAGTTGTTTCCTCCTCCATTGTTTCCTACATTGTTGTTACTATTACTGTTGAAGTTCCTGTTGTAATTCTGACCAAAATTGTTGTTGTAGGGGCCAACATTATTTCTTTGGAAGTTGTTATTTTGTTCTTGTGACAATCTAAGATGTGTCAACTTGTTGTTCATTTGTGACATGGTCTTCTTCATTTGGCTAGCTTTTGAAAGGAGATTTTTATCTACTTCCACAAGAACCATTGCTTTGTATTCAAAGAAAGTTGTTTTTGAGGGCTCATACCCTGGATATGTTATCGCTTGAGTTTGTGGAGTGAGTTCCTATTGCAATAGAACTAAGTTCATAAGTATGAACTGACTAGGCATGATGGGTGCTCCCACAGGGCATGTTGGTATTGTAGGGATTGTTTGTGCCAGAAGCATCATTCCTCCCCCATTAGGATTAGCTTGCTTCATGAACGTGATCGCTTCTGCAAAGACTTTGTCCAATGTGTCAATATTTGTTGCAGGAAGTCTTCTCAAAAAATGTTGGCATTGTAGGGACTGTTTGTTCCAGAAGCATCATTCCTCCCCCATTAGGATTAGCTTGCTTCATGAACGTGATTCCTTCTACAAAGACTTTGTCCAATGTGTCAATGTTTGCTGCAGGAAGTCTTTTTAGAAAGATTACAGTAAGAGGGTCCATAGCATTCAAATAAATTTGGATGGCAACTTCAACCAGTATTGTGTATGGTGTTTCCAACTTGTGGTAGGCCATATGAAAGCGATGGTTGAAGTGTGAAACTATCTCAGCTGGGTCCCTTTTTATTGATATGAATTGTTGATGTATCACTATTGGATTGATGAATGTTTTGAATTGTTCCAATAACAATTTTTTGAAAGTGTCCCAATCTCCAACACATCCTGGTGGTAGGTTCACATACCAATTAAAGGCAATTTCCCCCAAAGAGTAGGGAAATAAACAAAGAACCACATCCTCATTAGCAATTTTCTTTCAGTTGCAAATTTTCTTTAAAACCTTGACATGATCTTTGACGGTTCTTATTTCTCTGTAAATGAACCTTGGACAAAATTTCTTGAGATTCTTAGGGAGGTCATGGAGTGCACCTCTCAAGTTAATGGGTGAATCAACTATGTTTGCAAAAAATGCCATTGGATGATTTTGTGGACCTAACGGTGGCTGGGATGGT
Source organism: Cupressus sempervirens (assembly GCA_028749045.1). NCBI lineage: Eukaryota > Viridiplantae > Streptophyta > Pinopsida > Cupressales > Cupressaceae > Cupressus > Cupressus sempervirens. Next base: position 827,810,500 of record CM053793.1, read on the forward strand.
GATGGGATTGTTGGAATATGTGGAGGTCCACCTAGTGGTTTAATGGGTGGTGGAGTAGAAGAAGATGACAAAATGTCAAATGGAAGTGGTTGAACTCAGGGTATTCCTTTGTCACTACATGGCTTATGAAAATGACTAAGCTCTAAAAATTCTTGCGCACTTGGTGAAGATCTTAAGGCTCATTGGAATGGGGATCTTGGATCAATATCCTCCAACTTGTATCAATTTTGGAAAAAGTGCACCTCTGCAGAAATACACTTCCTCACTTCTTTGAATTTTGCACACCACAAAGTTCTGCAGACCTGCAGACCTGCATACCTACGGATCTTCGGACCTATGGATCTAAATTTTTGAAAATTTTAGAAGTGATTTCTAAACTTTTATGGAGTGTAGATTATTGCAAGGGTGCAAGAATTTCAAAACTTTATCAAATCTTCCTTGTTTCTAATGGTAGGTTCTTTGTTTTGTAGCCCTCCTTCTAGTGCCACTTCTTTTGGGCATTTGTTTCACATGAGGTCAATTGTAGGAATCTATTGCATAATTCTTCTCTTGAAAAGAAAATCTTTTAAGGATCCACTCCAAGGTTTAGTATTTGTCTTGCGACATACCAAAATCTGCTCAATGCAAGATAAATGTGAGTGTTCACAAGGAGGCCTTTGCTGGTTCTAAAAACTCTTTTATCTTGGAATTGAAGTAAAATATGTTTGTTGTCTCAAAATATCACACCAAAAGAACAAGATTTTTTTGTATTTTTCTATTTTTTAATGCATGCAACTCTAACAATGCTGCTACTATGAGGTCCTACTCTAACAAGGGGTTAGCAAAACAAATAACAAAACTAAAAGCAAATAACTTGAAATCAAATGACTTGAAATTGAAATTCCTAAATGGACATAAGCTATAGAACACAACATGCTGTGAGTTAAAACCTTCGAAGAAATCGGTAGAAAAAAAATGAAAATAGGAGCAGCACTTCCTAGAATCCACTGATGCAATCGTCGATGAGAATCTTTAACAAATCGAATGATGTTTCACTCTTCATCAAATTGCAAGGCCATGAAAGTGTGCTCATGTGAGATAAAAAGCTATGTAGACACAATTGGGTGATCTCTTCTCAAGCTTGTTACATCAGCAGAATTCATATATCTGTAGAAAACACCAAAACTAAAAGATCGCACATCTAGAAACAACGCAATAAACCTTTGGCTCAATCACAATCTCATGAATAAAATCCACAAAACAATGACACATTCGGGCAAGAATAACTACACTCTAAGTTCTAGCACCAAAAACATAATTTTATTGCATAATAACAGTGGCCTTTCTTACATTTTACAATGGGGTATTTATAAGAAATTGTCTCCTCAATTTGTGTTGAGAGTGAGAGATATCTTGATGCAATAAAATGCTTTTAAAACATTTAAACAAACTAAATATATACAAACTAAAAGTCTAACTGGTGCTTAGAGGGACTCCATCCATATTTTATTCATTAATTGGATGCATGAGTCCTTTAAATGTCAAAATAGAGAAAGCATGAGAGAGAAAGTAGGAGGAAGCCATCAGTCAAGGTAGAAGTGCATGGAGACACCAAAAATAGAAGCTGCCCCTTCACTAGATGTGTGTCAGCATTAACTTGTCATCAGAATGCATTCCTAACACATGGAAAGTGCTATTTTTGAAACTGGCAGTCAACTGTCGATGCACCTCTGAATTGTGGAGCTGTGGACCTAGAGACTTTCAAACATGCGGACCTCGACTGCATACAAATCTCAAAATTTTACTAAGTGTTAAAATTGAAATTTTGGCATCTGGGTTTTGCTCATCTTTATCCTAAAGCTATGTTTGGATGTTAGCCCTTGAATTTCTCTATAATCTCAATAATCTTAGCAGCATCTTGAAGATCCAAAGCCTCATACTTGTCTTTGACCTTCTGTCTATAGTTGTCTACCTCAATTTGAGTCTCTGCAAAATCTTTGAGTTTGGTGTCCAACTCTAACAGTGCTTCCTCTGTCCTGAAGGTCTGTCTGATGTCTTCATCACTAGATGCTTCCTCTACAATCTTTCTAAAATTTTCCACAACTACCTCAACTAGCAATAGCTTCTCTTGTTCTTCATCTTCAAAATTGTCCAAGCATGCATCACTGTACAACTTTTCAACTTCAAAAATTCACTCTCGGGCTTGGTCCTTGAGCCTATGTATCTCATCATGCAATGTTTCCATCACTTTATTTCCATCTAAAATCTTTTGTATCCAATAATCTATCATGTCTAACTCCTCTCCAGTATATACATCAATCAGAATGTGGTACCTTTGCCCTTTCATGGCTTGTAGAGTTTGTAAACCCTTGCTCCATACCTGTACCTCATCCATGATGCTGAAGTATTGCCTCAAAATTGCCATGATCTTATCAACATTGTCTTTTGTAGCATGCAATAACTTCAAAATTCCTGTGATTATAGTGACACCCTTATCCTCAAGGCTATCTTGCCAATCCTGAAAAGCTCTCAAAAATGGACTAAGCCATACACCTTCCCCTTCTCTAAGAATGGTACTCAAAATATCCTCAGGGCGTTCAGAATCAAGAGGACTAATAACTTCAACTAGATATCCCTTTAAGATCTCAATTTGCCTTCGAAGTGTTCTAATTTCAATCTTATCCTGTTCCATATGGCTGTGAACCTCATTGACTCCCATAGTCATCATCTGTCAACATGTATCCTGTGTAGGCTTTCCTAACATGATATCTTTCACTTCATAGTCCTGAAGGCTAATAGCTTCTACATTTGTACCTTCCAGAGGGTGAGCCACTTGTGCAAATAAGTCTTGGTTCCATGTAGTAGTAATGAATGCAAATGGCATTGCATCATGTAATGGAGAGTTAGGCTTGTTCAAAATCTCTACAATGTCACAAATATCATCCTCTGAAGCACAGAATTGATGCTTGGCACTTCTCATTATTTCTTTCTGAAACCATCTTGGAATATGTCTTTCTATAACCTTAGCTCTAGATGATGAAGGCATGTGTTCAACTACCTCCTTACCTCTATCACTCTTGCTTGGAATCTCCTATTGTGGGGATTCTTCTTCCGTAGTCTTAGTTTCTATAGATCTTGTAGTTTGATCCTCAACTTCCTAAGAAGGTTGTTGTATATATTCTACTATCTATGCCTCTTTTGATGGCTCATCAGTAACCCTTGGTTCTAGTTGACCTTTTAATGACAGTTCCTTCTAAACATGTTCTTCTGAACTCAGAGGTGGAGGTGTTACTGATACCTTATCTACCATCATAACCTTGGGTTAAGAAGGGGGAGTGAGATGAGGACCTTGTGTCTTAGGTGGCATCTGCATCCAATCTTTCTGTTGAAGTTCACCTATAGGGGTATCTCTAATCTTATCTCCAACTAATTCTATACCCAAAGGCATGAAATCAAAATCTAGGATGGAGAGAGCATCATCACCTAGCTCCCTTTTCTCATTCACCCATCATTGTACTTCATCTTCCCAAGAATAGAATTTTATTATTTCAGCTTGGGTGGGTAGTGGGGTATTTGTGACACTCTTCCTTTTTTCCAATTCTATGGCTTTGGCCAATCAAGTTCTCCTTTGTAGAGGCACTTGCTCCTCCTCTTCATATGACTCTATTTCCTCCTCATCTGACTCTTCCTCAAGAATGGTTTCAGGAATAGATTGATTAGGTACTAATCTTTTATGAACTCTTTGCCTCTTGTTCATTCTAACCTTGATCCTCTTTTGTTTCTATGGAACCATAGGAGAAACGGGCACTTCATGCACCAGATGAATGGATGTCTCTGGAATTTCTCCCTCTTCTTGATGAATCAACAAAATAGGAGGCAATGGAAATTCAAGTTGAATATGAGAACCTCCACCATCTTGGGGTTCTTGGGAACTAGATCCTAGTTGCTGGGAAAGGGCATGTTCTTCAACATGCTCTATCTGAAACCTATGAGGACAGGCTCTCTTCCTCTTTCCCTTCTTCTCTGGAGGGTGATAGTATCCCACTGGATGACCTAGCTAGTAGACTATTTCTAGCTTGGTAGGAGACTAAAGTACAAAGATAGGAACTATGACTTTTTTTCCCTTTCCCCTTTCTGGGCTAGCATGTGCATGGAAGATCACCATATCTAGAATTGGATCAAGTGGAAATGGTTTCTTGATCCAACTCTTAATGACATGTTTGGCTCAATGATTACTATCATCTCCTTCCTCTCTATCAACTTCTTCATTCAGAATGCGCCTCTTGCAAACTTTATCTATATTGAATAAGGGATCTGGTAGCTTCTGTGAGTTGTGTAGCCTTATCTCATCTGGGATGGTCAAATGGAGAGCCTTCTTTACTAAATACAAAGTCATTCTACAATAGTCTCTGATATAAACATCGTAGTCATTTGTGGCATTCATCCAATGATCTTCAATGGCATCCTCATGATAGAACTCCTTTCCTGCCAAGTTTTCCACTTTGCCAACATTGTCAAAGAATGGCTAGGGAGAGTTATATTGTTCAAGAGGATAATTCTTCCATTCCCACTTGAAAGTTGGAATATCCTACTTTCTCTTTACCTGGTATGCTCCTATTAAAAAAGGCCATTCCCAACAAGGCGTCCATTTTCTTTTGATCCTCTCATAATCTGTCTCAATCTATCAGGATATTTCCATCAAGACCAACTTATCACTTGGGTACCTTGGGAGTTTCTTTGGATTGATGGATGCACCACCTACCCGAATGTATGTGAATGTCTAAAACTAAATGAAATATGCACCAAGAGCTTTGATTTGCATCTTGGCCTCATCAAAAAATCTCTTCCCATAATCCCCTTCAATGAATCAAATGATGGCAAATATGAAGGCATCGGTCACAATTCTATACTCCTTGCTTTGTGGTCAGAGCTTCTTCTTCACTAGTTGAGGATAAACTATATACGGCCATGCATTAGGATCCTGCATACTACCCTTTTTGTACAACCTAGGATAGTTAGTTGCCCTTGTTGTAAGTAGATATGCCACATAAGAAGTCATATAGAACTTCTCCTTGTCCTTCACTGTCTGCAACTGGTCACACAAGTTCTCACTAAGTGTGGTGGCCCAATCCAGTGGCATCTTTGTACATTTCATGGTCTCAATGAATTTGACCATGAATGGAGTGAGATGACCCGCTACAGGCAATCCTATAACTTTTCTTAGGAGAATGATTGAATATCCGATGTCATCCTTCATGTATCCTCGAGTAATATCCACTTTGCTTATTGTCTTTCACTAAGGTGGCTTCTCAATGAAGTATGAGGAATATATGATGTCAATGGACTCTTGGTAATGATCTTTATGCCACCTCTCAGCTACTTCATATGAAAGTCTGATGAACTGATCAGCTCTAGGTAGATGAAAAATGCTCTCAATATTATCAAGTCACAGATCCAAGACCACTTCCACAGTGATGCTCTTTACCACCCTTTCATCAGGAAGAAAATGCAAAGAGAGGGTCATAATCAATTCAGCTGACTGCGTGGTCCCAGAATGTGATGTTGCATTTACTAATCAAAAATGAATTAGGGTAGACCTCAAGGATGACCTTTCAGTTGGACTATTACAATCTCTCAAGAACTCTCCCAAGTCCGTGTGTCCAAGGTCTGTGTCTTTGAACTCAATGTACTCATTGTGTAACTGTGATTTTGGGGTTATGCCTTGGAACTTGTAAACAAATGATTTTGCTACTAATTCAAATGTGGACACCATCTAATTATATTACCTGCGCATCATAGGAAAAATAAAACATGATTAATCACTAGATATTGAAAAAGAAAAAATGTAAAAAAAAAGAAGAAAATAAAATTTTAAAAATGTCCCCCTTAAGGACTTATTTGTTTTTATTTTTTATTTTTTTAAATTTTTATTTTTTAAATTTTAAATGGAGCAGGTGTGGATGTGAGTGCTTGCACGAGGGCGACGCTTTGGCACATCAAAGGGTGCCACATGAGTGCTGCATGTAGTGCCGCAAGCATTCCCAAAAAAGGGGCATGACTGGGGGCACCATGCACAAGCCCAAAAGGGCGTGCAACTTGCCCCATAGGTGCCACTCGCATGGTGGCACGGGTGTCATGTGTGCACCCAATAAGGGGCACGGGTGTTGTGCGCATGCCCAAAAATGGGCGCGGGCACCGCAAAGGCATCGCTCATGTGCCCAAAATGGCATGCAACACATCGCTTGGCTGCATGACGTGCCTCATAGGAGCATCATGCATGCACCATGCGAATGCCCAGAAACGATGTTTCTTGCTGCATCGCTCAAGCGCAATGCGCACGCGTGCCCATGAGGGTGCACAACTTGACTAAAAAAGGGTAGGGGGTGTTCTTACCTCTCCCTCCTTGCCCTCTAGAAAGAAATGAGCAAAAAAAAAGTGGAGGGAGGGTTTTATAACCTTCTCTCTCTCTTGTGAAATATGATGTGCGCCATGCCTCGATGCGCATGCATGCGAGAGAGAGGTTTTGTTTTTTATTTTTAAATATTTATTGATTTTTTTATTTTTTTTATTTTTGTTTTGATTTCTAACTCTAAAACTCTAACTCTAATACTAATTTCTTCTCCCAACTCTCGAACAGTAAGTCTAGCAGTTGAAAAAAGTAGGGGGTCCCCATTCCTAAATTAGGAATGGGGCGTGTGTTGTGGATGCCACAACAAGAACCAATTTTTGCATCACCACAATGAAACAATCCGTAACACTAAGCCTTTTTATATAAGTATTTTTACCACTTTACAGTTATAATTAATAATTACATGTCAGCCCAAAATCTTGATAAAATAGGGCCCAAAAAATTTTACAGTACTTCCCTAATTAGTCCTTATAATCTAACAATCTCCTACTTGGGGACTAATCAAGCTTCATGCTAAACAACAATCTCCCACTTGGAGACTAATCTTGTAGCTATGTCACTACTCCATGAGGCTCCCACTAGATCAAACCACCCTAGACTCTGTTGTTCTTTGATTCTTGTTCAGTTTAGAAGACCAATTGAAGTTGAAGAGGAGTTCAACTTCTCTCTTGTTACTACCTTTATAAAAATATCTACTACATTGTCATCTATATGTAACTTGTCTAGCTTTAACTATCCATCATCCAAAACTGGTCGAATGAAATGATAGCACAATTGTATGTGTTTGGTCTTTGAATACAAAGTTAAATTCTTTGCAATATGAATGGTACTCTAACTATTTATATACAAATAATTATCCTTCTAAGGATGTCCTAATTCTTCCAAGAAGAATTGAATCCATATCATCTCCTTGGCTTCCTCTATAGCAGCAACGTACTTTGCCTCTATAGTGGATAAAGCATTAACCTTATGTAAGTTAGAAACCTAGCTCACGGCTGCCCCACCAATAATAAATACATAACCTATATTACTTCACTTGATATCAATATCCCCTACCAAATATAAGTTAATATAGCCCTATAAATTAGTAGAAGAGCCCCTAAAGTGTAAAAACTTCTTTGATGTTCCTCTTAGATATCTGAGAGTCCATTTAACTGCATTCCAATGCTCAATTCCTGGATGACTCATATACCTGCTAACGAATCCCATGGCATGTGCATTATCTGGCCTTGTACATATCATAGTATACATCAAGCTTCTTATAGTTGAAGCATAGAGTACCTTTGACATCTTATACTCCTCTTCTTGTGTCTTGGAACACATCTTAGTCAACTTCAAATAATTAGGTAAAGGTGTGCTAATAGCTTTAGCATTCTCCATAGTGAAATGTTGCAACACCTTCTCAACATAATCAGTCTGAGATAGCATCAATTTCCTATTCTGCCTATATCTATAAATCTTCATACCAAGGATTCTTTTTGCTGCCCCCAAATCCTTCATAACAAATGCATATGCTAACTAGCATTTTAGCCCCTTAATGTGATCCATGTTAGACCCAACTACAAGAATATCATCAACATATAAACATAAAATAATGTAGCTATCATCATCCAACCTCTTAAAATTAACAAAATTATTTGAATGACACCTACTATATCCATGCTCATTCATAAAACTATCAAATTTTAGATACAATTTTCAAGGTTCTTGCTTCAAGCCATATAAACTTTTCTTCAATTTGCACACTAAGTTCTCCTTACCTTTGATCGCAAATTCCTGTGGCTAAGCCATATATATTTCTTCATCCAAATCACCATGAAGGAAGCTTGTTTTAACATCAATTTTCTCTAATGCAAATCTTTAATAGCCACAATACTCAAAATAGTATGGATAGAAGTCATTTTAACAATAGGAGAAAATATCTCATCAAAATAAATGCCCTTTTTCTATGCAAATCCTTTTACAACTAACCTGGCTTTAAATCTTTTCTTACCTCCATCCTCTTCTTTTAACCCTATAAACCCACTTATTTTGTAAAGCCCTTTTACCTTTAGGAAACATGTATAAGTCCCATATCTTATTTTTCGACAAAGAGTCCATTTCATCTTTCATTGCAGACTCCCACTAAATCTTAGTATCCACCTATACAACTTCATCATAACATTCAGGTTCACCAACATCAGTAAGTAAAATAGAATACAAAGAGGGAGAAAATATTTTTGGAGGTCTAATTAGCCTTGTTGACCATCTAACATTCACTAGTGTGTGTGGTATTTATTGTTATTGTTGTTGCACGTCTTGAGGAATGGCTAGAACATCATCTTTTGGAGTATCATCTAGCACTACATAATCATCTTCTTTCTTCTCATGTTGTTGCAATGGATCTCTATACAACAATTTCTCATTGAATATGACATCCCTACTTCTTACAATTTTATGATTTTCAAAATTCCAAAGCCTATGACCAAATTCATTAATACCATATCCAATAAATACACATTTCTTTGACTTAGCTTCCAGCTTGGTTCTATTTTTAGAATCTATGTGAGAAAATGCTTCAGAACTGAAGGTTTTGAAAAAAGAATAACTCACCTACTTATCAGTCCATGCTTACTTTAGAATACCACAGCCCAAAGGAGTAGAGGGACCTCTATTAATCAAATATATAGAATTATTGATAGCCTCCACCCACATGTGTAAGGGCAACCTACCATGCAACCTCATACTCCTTGCACACTCCATTACAGTCTTGTTTATGCGTTAACCACTCCATTTTCCTGTGGATTCCTTCAAATAGTTTTTTTCTCTATGAATACCATTAGTGGAGCAATAATCTTCAAACTCATGACTGCAATTCTCACCACCATTATCAAATCTGAGACATTTTAATTTCTTAACTTTCTCATTTTCAACCAAGCATTTCCATTTCTTAAAAGTTTGAAATACATCATATTTCTATCCAAGGAAATAAACCCATACTTTTCTAGTTGCATTATCAAACAAATGTAACATAATAATGAGATCCACCAAGGGAAGATACCTAAGCCAATCCCCATACATCCATATGAAAAAGCTCTAATTTCTCCCTTTTATTTTCCTTCCTAGCTTTCACAAAACTCACACTCTTTTGTTTTCCATACACACAACTTTCACACAAATCCATATTAATACATTTCAAACCTAGTAAAACATTCTTTGAATTAAGTAGTTTCATACCTTTCTCACTCATGTACCCAAGTCTACTGTGCCACAATGTTGTATCATAATCTACAGTAGCTATTTGTTCTCCCTACTTGACTGCAACAATTTTTCCTAAACATTCATTTTTCTTTGAAACAATTAAAGTAGAAGGAATGGTATGACTTGTATAAAGATATAAGGTGCCTACTTTCACACCTTTTGCTATGACAAGGGAACCTTTTGAAACCTTCCAATTTTTATCATTAAAAGTAACTACACAACCCTCATCACCAAGTTTTTCTACTAAAATTAAATTCCTACTTAGCCTTGGAACATATCTTACCTCATGTAGTAGCCAATGATTCCCATTCTGCAACTTAATCTTAACTTTTCCCTTTCCAACAATTTGACAGTGTTCATTATCCTCAAAATAAACAAGTCCAAAATCCCCTTAGACATAATTAATGAAATAACCTCCATGGGGTGTAGCATGAAATGAAGCACTAGAATCTAAAACCCATGAATCATCAACACTTTCTAAAGATAGAAGCAAAGCATCCTCTTCAAATTTGTTACTTCCCACATTTGCCTCCTTATCTCCATCTAGTTCATCTCCTTCATTTTCTTTTGAGTCCAGCAATCTTTCTTTTTATGCCCTAGTTTCCCACATTACCACTAATCGTTCAATCCTCTCGATTAAGACCTCCTCCTATTTGACTTTCCTCTTGATTTCTCATGATTTCTGGAATTTTTTTCTCTCTTAGTCATTTTGCCTCGACTTTGTACATTCAAACCACTTCCTAATGTAGATCCACTTAAGGATTTCCTATGAGTTTCCTCACTCAAAATAACACTAATCACATCATCATATTTTAGAATACTAGATCCAAGAATAGAATTACTCACAACTATTACCAAGCCATTCCAGCTTTCAGGAAAAGAACACAAAATCAAGAGATCCCTAATTTCTTCATCACAATTGACACCCATAGAAGATAACTGACTAGTAATAGTATTAAACTCATTTAAATAATCTACAATAGATCCACCTTCTATCATTTTTATATTAAATAAATGCTTCATGAGAAATACCTTGTTTGAAGTGGAGGGCTTTTCATATAGTTTGGGAAACTCGTAGCTTACCCTCGTCTACCATTTCTCCCACTCAACCTTGAGACTGTCACTCAACTATGAGACTTTCTTACTGAGGATAACTAAAAAAAAAACTTCACTTCGATACCACTTGTTAGGATTAAACCATAGACAAAAATAACAATTATATGCAAATATAAACAATATCAAAAAATAATAGATCACACAGAAAAGAACACATGATACCAAGATTTAATGTGGTTCACCCAATCCCTCGACTATGTCCACCAAATAGCAAGTCTGATATTATTATGATGTAGTGATTACAACTTGATTACAATCTATAATCCCTTACAGCTCAATACCACTACAAGAACCAATTTTTCCATCACCACAATGAAACAATCCCCAACCCTAAGCCCGTTTATACAAGTATTTTTACCACTTTAGGGTTATCATTAATAATTACATGTTGGCCCAAAATCCTAATAAAATATGGCCCAGAAAAAAAAATCAGGGGCTCTACCCCCAAACCCCTACTTAGGGCCTAGCCTAGCCCTAAACCCCATTGAGGAATTATGGAGTATGTATAGTACTTCCATGATCAGTCACCACAATCTAAAAATTGGTACCAAGAAGGTATATAAAAACAAGTTAGATGAAAATAGTCAAGTCAAAAAGAACAAGGCAAGATTATTTTGTACATGATATGCACAAGAAGAAGGGATAGATTATGGAGAGACATTTGCTCCTATTGCAAGACTAGGAGTAAGAACCTTTTCTTTCTTACTCTACGTACAAAAATTTCAAAGTTTATCAAATGGATGTTAAGTCTACATTTCTAAATGGTATATTGGAGGAAGAGGTTTATATAGAACAACCAGAAAGATTTGTTGATGCTAACAACAAAAATATGGTATGTAGACTACACAAAGCTTTTTATGGTTTGAAGAAAGCACCAAGAGCATTGTATGAGAGACTTTGTAATTATCTTATAAAGATTAGATTTGAAAGGATTGATGATAACAACAATCTATACTTGAAGACAAAGAAAGGAAAAGGTACTTTTTTATCTAAAATTTTTGTTGATGATATCATTCTTGGAGGTCAAGATACTTTATGTAAGGCTTTTGCAAATGAAATGAAGTAAGAATTTGATATGTCTATGTTTGGAGAGATCAAGTTTTTTGTGGTTTTGCAAGTACATCAGAAGAAATATGGTATATTCATCACTTAGTTAAAATATGTTAAGGAGATACTGAAAGCTTTTGGATTGGAAGATTGCAAGCTAGCAAGTACACCTATTGTGATAGGACATAAATTATCAAAAAATGATGATTCAACTGAGGTGAATCAAACATTATACAAGTCCATGATTGGTAAATTATAATATGTAATACATAGAAAACCTGATATTGCATTATCTATAGGGATAGTTGCAATATTCTCTATTGATCCCAAGGAGAATCACTTGATGGTAGTTAAGAGAATAATGAGATATCTGAAAAGAACATAAGAGTATGGTCTATACTACAAGAAAAATGTGAAATTTGAATTGAAAGCCTATACTGATGTTGATTGGGATGTATATATTGATGGCAGAAAGAGCACCAGTGGAGGATCATTTTTCTTTGGCAAAAGACTGGTTACATGGACTAGCAAGAAATAAAACTGCATTTCTCAATCTATTTTTGAAGCTTAATATGTTGTTGTTGCAGAAAATTGTACAAACATTCTATGGATCAAACAGCTACTCAAAGGTATGAAGAAAGAAATCACTGAACCTGTGATACTTTATTATGATAATATAAGTGCTATAAATATATCAAAGAATCTTGTGATGCATACAAAGACTAAGAACATTGCAATCAAGTATCATTACTTGAGAGAATTAGTTCAAGATAAAGAGGTGAAGATGGAATATGTCAAAACTAAATAACAAATTGTTGATATCTTCACAAAATAATTACCTAAGGATTCTCATGAGTATCTAAGAGGTAAACTAGGGGTGATACCCCTATCAAAGGCTATCTAAGAGGCATGAGAAGTGCCCTATATAAAACAAGCTGATTGACATGTGTTACACATTGATGTAGTGGATCTTACTTTAGGAGTTGCCTAAACTAATCAAAGTGATGGAACTACAAATTAGTCACAAACAAGGTGATAGAGGGAGAAACTGAAAATATTCATATCTGCATATGAAGATGACACATATTTGTCATTATTGTCAAAAGGAAAAAATTATTGTCAAGAAAAATGTACTAAGTTTCATGAAAAGATGAGGGAGATAAAGGAGAAATATTGATTTGCCTAATCCTAAGGTAGATAATATTGATGAAAATATAAGTAGTGATCAAGAGGGAGTCATAAGGATGAGTTGATTGTCTACTAATCAGAACAAAAATTTTGTAACCTATTCAGAAGATGAAAGTTACTAATAGAGGGAGAGATTTCAATACAAGGAATTTTTTTTTTGGTATTCTAATTGGTCATACTAATTAAGATTGGTTAGTTCAATTTTCCATCAATGCCAAAGAGAGATTTTGTTGAGAATAGATTGATACAAGTATGATAAATATGTTTCAATCATTGTTTGGTCACTAATGTCAAACCTGCTACATGTTGGTAAGACAATTACTTACATGATTTAAGTACTATCATTTGTTTGATTGATGAAGATGATTTGATCAAAAGAGGTAAAAATAGTACCTAGAGGGAAGGTAGAGTTATGACATGAAAAAGAGTACAAGGATCAGTTAAGACAGTGATATTATAGTACATTGGTAATCTACTTAAGGTTGCAAAGGTTGGTTACACTGAGTAAGTTTCGAAGAACAAGTTAAATGAAGTTTGTCTACCAAGCTTGATCGAGTGGATAGTAGGTGTCGAAAAAAGTTAGTGCAAGCCAAGTAGAAAATTAGTTGGAGTCAATAAAAGTCAATTTCAATGTAATCCAAGTGAAACAATGTAAGCCAAGTCAAATTTAGTTGATGCTTAGCACTAGTAAACTTTAGTTCATGCCAAGTGTTTTGGTAGTGGATGTTGAGCAACGCAGTATGTGTCGAGCATTAGAAGGTAGTTAATGTCAAGTGTTAGCATTATGAGAAAGATCAAGAATTGAATGAATTTGAGCCAAAAAATTTGTTTTCTTGAATTGTGTGAACTATGTGGAAGATAAGATTGTTGTGCTAGTGGCATAGAATTCAACATGAACTATTTTGAGGTAAATTCAAAGAGAATTGAAGGAGAAGTTCCTAGAAGGGAATGAAATGAAATGAGGGGTGGATTCATTGAATCCTATCTAATCCAACCTAACCCTAAAATGGATGATAGAAGTTGAAATAGAGAAATATCTTAATTCTCTATTTATAGCGATGGCTAGTCAAAAACAAGAGTTGATGTGCAAGAACCTAAGGAAGATAAGGAGTCTAGGATATTTTCTTCATTCAATAACCTAAGAGAAGAGACTACATTGGTAAAAAAAGAAAGAAGGCTTAAGGGTGTGGATGCTTGAAGGGTGAACAAGCTATCAAAGTTGATGAGTGTGAAAGCCAAGTAGAATGGAGGACTAAAATAGAGATATATAATCTACAAATGAAGTTGTAAGTTGTTATCAGATCAATCCTTATTGTTACTCTTTAATAATTATGTTAGTCTAGGGTAAATCCTTAAGATTAAGGTTGACCTAACAATCATTTGTAAATCCTTTAACTGGGTGACATTCCAAGTGAATGATCTAAAGTCCTCTAACAAGGCTCACTCCTAATAGGGTGATTGAAATCCTTTAAATGGGTCACATTTAATAGCATTTATTGTAACCTTTAATAAGGTTGGCCTTTCATAGGGCATCACTTTAGAAGAGTGAGAATGAATAGCATGTTACTGATGGCTTTTCTCAAATTGGATTTCCACGTTAAATCATTCTGTCAAATATTTTATTGAATTTGTTATGTTTTATGTTTACATTTTTTCAAATTGATTTGACAATAACCTACAAGTTTAAGTGATTGCATAATCTAATGGATGCATGCATGATGAAAATATTTTATGGATATGGGTTCACTAAGTTTTGAAAATTTTTAATTGTATATCTAGACCTTGGATAACTAATTTACCTTGCCCTCTCAGTTATTCTAAAGAATTCCAACAAGTTGTGTAATATTAGTTTAAGAGATTAATGATCTTTAAATTGATAAAATAGTTCAAGACAACAATTACTAGTATAAAAGATAATTAACGTATAATTAAGGATTAAGGGTTAAGAGTTGCAACTCTTCAAAAGGGAAAATAATGAAAAGGCATGACTTCTCCCTTATATGGGAAGATATATAAGGGACAAGAAATCATTTGAAATGGACATCCAAAAAGGATCAAAGAAATCAAAAGGAAATATAAGTGTTCCTTCTATAATCTAAAAAGGAGGAATCAGAAGTATAGATCTAGTTTAAATAATAAGTGGATCTCATTGTGAAAGGTTGTGTCCCTTTCAGATGGTAGAAATAATAAATAGTTGCACTCTGATGACGGTGAAACATTGTGTCTCTTGTTAAAGAGCATTTATGATAAAACATTAGGACCTTTCCCTCACAATGAGAGAAATAAAAGAAAGAAGGTTTATTTGAAAAAAGTGGATATATTTGATTAAACAAGAAATAGAATATTCATTAGATTCAGATTCATTTACTCATCTTGAAATATATGCATAATGCTAAAATTTGGATGTATAGGATAGTTATGCTTAATTTCACTTATATGCATATACATTTATAATAATGAAAGACCAATGTAATTAGTTGCCTGGTTTTTACTCCTCTACTAATACCTGACATGTATTTCTAAAGCCTTGAGGGAGAAGTCCCAAGATGGCTATGAATATGTTTTCCTAAAACCTTGAGGAAGCCAGCTTGTAGATGGTTTACAAGTATCCTAGTGCAATAATATCATTCTCCTCCATTAGGGTTATAGAAGTAGTGAGGATAAACCCTAAATATATCTAGTTTATTTATTAGAATACAAATAATTAGATCATTTCTAATCTCATTAACTTAATATAAGGCATAATAATGTACAATGATGTATGTTAATTATTGGGAAACAAGTGTACTACTAAATACATCAATTTTATTAATATAATCAACATTTCATAATGTTTGGAACTCTGAATATTTTTGTCTTGGATGGGCAGGAGTTTGATTGATGCATTGCCACCTCAATGTCCATATAACTTGGAGATTGGCAATGGTTTTTCTTGTAGAGAATGGGCCAAGTAAATTGACAAGCATAGAAACTCCTCCTCCATATTTTCCAAGATGCTAATATGATTTTAAAATAATCTCCACTCTAAGTCATATATATTCTTCTCCTTTTTCTTTTTTTTGCATTTTTTCTCTTCATTGTTCTAGATGACCTACTTTGGTTAGAGTAGTATAGTTAAGGAGAAAGATGCTTATCATCAGCATTGTTCCAAAACAACATTTGAAAAGAAAAAAAAAAATCTTGAGCCTTAAGGTTCATGAAAACATTCTTAGCATGTTTTTATCTACTAGGAACATGGACATGACATTTCATATTTAGAAAGATATGGAAGAATACGGTTATAATTGTGGAAGCCAAAGTTTAGAATTGTATCATCTTAAAATGGAAGCATTTTTGTGTTAAGAATGTTTAGCCCTTTGAGTAAGTGGTATAGGGGCATTTCAAGTGCCTTGAATGGGTATTTGCATGGATCTAGCTATTTTCCCTTTATTTAGCTTCTCTCTCTCCATTTCTAGCCTATTTCTGACAACCTACTCTATGAAAATGAAGAATTTGACTTCTAGGTCAAGGATGATCTAGTGGGTCAAGGATGACCTCAAATCTAACCTAGGGAAAGTTTGACCTTGTCCCTAACCCCAAGTTCATTATTCAATTTCTAGGACGAGCTTCAAAAAGTTTCTTTTTCCAACTTCTAGGTCACCTATTTTGGGTTTCAAAATGATACTCTTGAATTATATTTAATCTAGGTCTACTCCTAGGGGTTAAGATTAAATGAGATTTAATGCTCCTATATTAGCCTTCTCTAGGAGTTAGTTCCCTAGATCTCTATATAAGGAAGGCTTCTTCCCTCATTTTGACATGCACAAGCTATCAATTATAATGCTCATCCATCATCCACACACTAAGAAAAGTTATTTCATGAAGTGAAGATCTACTACCTATCAAGAATTCAAGAATTCAAATGTTCAAGAATCCAATTCACCAAGGAGGTCCATTGTTAGCTATTGAAGGATTCAATCTCTATGGATCCCTCTTGTTGAAGATTTCTCCATCCATATTCATTCAAGCCTTTTCCTATGCAAAGATACATTAAAGAAACTATTTAAAAACATCAGAAAACACCACTTTCTAGATTCAAGGTTAGTATGTATCTTTTATATATTTCAAGATTTAAGCACATACTTCCTCATAATTAAAAGATCATTTAACCCCTTCTCTCCTTATTTTCATCACATGATCCATTTATGCATTGATCACTTTCTTGTGCTTAATCAATTCAGATCATCACATTAAAAAAATAGGGTTAAGGGAAAAAACATTATTTATTTTGATTTAAGAACATACACAATCTACAATAACACTAGCTCCAATAAAAGTTTAGACCTATCAAAAAGATTTTAAAAACTAAGATAAAATGTACTACAAAAGTTTTAAAATATACATAATACTTAACTAGGACTTTCAACTGCCTATATTATTCATGAACATTGATACTTTAGATAATTCTCTCTCTGTATGACTCTGATAGTAATGCAAAGCTAAAAAATGATTTCACTTCAATGATTGAATGCTTGGGACAAAGGGTCAATTTCACTTATTGGAGGCTTAGCTTAGAGGTAATATGTTTATTTAAATTTATTGACAATGGCCCTTATTCCCAAGATATTGTGTGTCATTACCTACATCACGTATTTTTATCTTTGCATTTCAAATTTTTGATACACACATTCCACATATCCCTTATAAAAATTAGAACGAATGTCAAAAGTGAAATAACCCCTAAGGACATAAGTGTTACTGATGTAAGTTAATATTTGTACTTATCCTTAAGTGTTGCTGATGTAAGTTGATATAACTGTTACACACACATAAACAGAGAGAGAGAGAGAGAGAGAGAGAGAATCAACAATATTTTGTTGAAAGTAGATTCATGCAAGTATGAGAATGTATTTCAATCATGTTTTTGTCATTGATGTCAAACCTGCTACTTGCTGGTGAGACAACTGCTTAGTTGATTTGAGTACTAACATTTATTTGATTAATGAGGAGGATTTAATAAAATGAGATAAAAAAAGTACCTAGAGAAAAGGTTGAGTTATGGTATAAAAATGAGTACAAAGATCAGTTAGGAAAATGATAATATAGTGCATTGATTATCTTCTTAAGTTTGCAAAGTTTGGATACACTGACAAATTCTAGAAGAACAATTAAGAAGAATTAAGTCTGCCAAACTTGATAGAGTGGATAATAGGTATAGAGAAAAGATAGTGCAAGCAGAGCAAAAAATCAATTGGAGCTGAAAAAAGTCAAATTTTAGTGTATGTCAAGTGAATTTTAATTAATGTCAAGCACCAATAAACTTTAATTTTTTCTGAGTGATCTAGTTGATGACAAGTAGAAGAATAGTATGCAAGCTGAGTGACAACACATTGATGTCGAGTGTAAATATTCATGTTAAATCATGTATTTGATGAATCTTAGCCAATTATTTTATTTTCTTGATTTTTTGAAGTGTGTGGAAGATTACTATGATTAGTTGGTGGCATAGAATTCATGGTAAACCATTTTGAGGTGACTTCAAAGAGGATTGAAGGAGACATTTCTAAAAGGGACTTAAATGAAAATATGGGTAGATTAATTGAATCCTACCTAATCCTACCTAACCATAAAATGGATGATACAGGATGAATGAAAAAATATCTTAATTTTCTATTTATAAAGATGGCTGGTCAGAAGTAAGGTTGATCAATGTTGTAGAACCTACGTTAGATAACAGGTCTAAGGAATTGCTTCATTAGAGATTGAATAGAAGAGATTGTTATTGGCAAGAAAAGAAAGAAGGCTTAAGGGCATGAATACTTGAAGGGTGAACAAGCAATCAGAGTTGAACTGTGTGAAAGTCAAGTAGAATGGATAACTAAAACAAATATTTGTAATCTGCAAGTGAGTTGTAATTTATTATCAAATCAAGCCTTACTATTACTCTCTAATCATTGTATCAATCTAGGGTAAATCCTTTGGATTAAGGTTGACCTAATAGTCATTTGTAAATCCTTTAACTGGGTGACATTCCAAGTGAATGATCTAAAGTCCTCTAACAAGGCTCACTCCTAATAGGGTGATTGTAATCCTCTAACCAAGTTACATTTAATAGTGTGTATTGTAACCTTTAATAGAGTTGGCCTTTCATAGGGCATCACTTCAAAAGAGTGAGAATGAGTAGCATGTTACTGGTGGTTTTTTCCAAATTGGGTTACCATGTTAAATTATCGTGTCAAATGTGTTATTGAATATGTCATGTTTCATGCTTACATTTATGAAAAATTGTTTTGATAGTAACCTACAAGTTTAAGTGATTGTATGATCTAATGGATACATGCATGAAGAATATGTTTTATGGATATGGGTTCACTAAGCTATGAAAATTTTTATTTGTACATCTAGACCTTGGATAACTAATTCACTCCCCCTCTCATTTATTCTAAAGAATTCCAATAATTGGTATCAAAGCCATATGCTTAAGAGGACTAGTTTGAAGGTAATAGAAGAAAAAGATCAAGATGTCAAAAAGAGAGGTAACCAAGCTTAATAGAGATAACTTTCCAACATGGAAAAGTATAATGAAGCTACACCTAGGAGGTCTTGGAGACCATGCACAATCTACCATCACTATTGAGCATATTGATCATTTTGGAGCTCTAACTTTTGAAGATCTAAAAAGAAGAAGGAACACAACTAGGCAATGTTGGAGATTGCCTCTGCCCTAAGCTATGCCAAGTTTGATGACATCAAGGGTTGTGATAGTGTAAAAAAGATGTGGGATGCTCTTCATACCATATATGGAGGTGACGCAAATGTATTGAGAGCTAAATCTGAAAGTCTTAGAGGTAAGTTTGATGATATGAGAATGCAAGAAGGTGAGAATTTTGCTCAATATTTCTCTAGGATAAAAGATGTTGTTAATGCTATAAGAGGATCTACTAGTAAGATATATGATGAGACTATATTAAGTAAAGTTTTGAGAACAATGTTTCCCATCCATACTATTAGAGTTTATACAATACAAGAACTAAGATACATACCAAGTTCTAATCTAAGTCTTGAAGGTCTGGCAGGTAGGCTCACTGCTTTTGAGCTATCTAATTCTGGCAACTTCAAATTTACCAATATTGAATCTACTTTCAAAGCTAAGTTGTCATTGAAGGAACCTAATGAGAATAAGAAGAAAAAGGTAAAATATGTTTTCATTGACAATGATATAGATGAGGAGGATGTAGAATAACTTGAAGCACTTTGAACAAGGAAATTTCACAGAGGTAAAGGAAAATTCAAAGTTAATTTACCTATCATGTGTTTTAATTGCAAAGAGGTTGGTCGTATTGTTGCTAGATGTTTAAAGAAGAAGAACTACATAGATGGAGAAAAATACAAGAGGAGAAGAGATGAAGACAGCAAAGATTACAAAGACAAAGGAAAGAAGTCTTGCTACATTGCATAAGAGGAAACTATTAGGATTAACCTTAGATAGAAATAACAGTTACATGCAAATATAACCAATATCAAAAAATAATAGACCACACATAAGAGAATGCAAGATACCAAGATTTAATGTGGTTCATTGAATCCCTAGGCTACATCCATCAACAACAAGTCCAATATTATTATTATCCAATTATTACAATCTACAATCCCTTATAGCTCAATACCACCACAAGAATCTACAATATTACCATTACATTATGAAATCCCTAACCCTAAGCCTTTTTATACAAGTTTTTTCCACTTACAAAATTAGGGCTAGAATAAGTCATCCAATAGGAAAAATAGCAGTCAACACCTTTTAACATATAAGGGCATTTTTGGCTTCAAGGGTGCAGCCCCCCAAAACCCCTGCGGGGGCATTTCCCCTCTACTCCACCTTATACTATGACATGGAGCACACCTTAGACACTACCCCTTGACCCCATCTTTGGGGCACTACCCTCAAACCCCTATATAAATAATATGGGGAGAAAATCACACTGAATAAACCTCTAAGTATGATTAGGCTCCACATCACAATAGAAACCAAAGATGGATCTGATGATCATGATAATGAAGTGGTGTATGTTGCAATGAAGGATGGTTCTAATGAGGATGAGGCAATTGCATTAATGTCTTGTGTGAACAAAAATGATAGATGGAGCATTGATAGTGGGTGTTTGCATCACATGAGTGGAGATAAAAGTAAGTTCATTACCTTGCAATATTATGATGGAAAAAGAGTAAGGTTTGGTAATGATGCACCCTATCTGATAAAAGGAAAAGGTTCTATCAAGCTCACCAAAAAGATTTTATGTGACAATGCTTATTATTGTGAAGGACTTAACTATAATTTTTTGAGTATGTCATAACTAAATAGTTCAATTTGTAAGATTGAGTTTTAGAATAAGATTGCTAAGATATATGATATTGATGGAAAACTAATTAGGAAAGGTGATCAGATTAGAGGTAATATATTCTATCTTGATATGGATGATGCTAGTTGTCTAATTGTAGAATTTGATGATGTGTGGTTATGGTGCAAGAGGTTATGTCATGTTGATTTTTATGAATTGGTTAGTATCAGTCACATGAGAAGATTCAATGGTTTTCCTAACTTGAAGAAACTTGATAATATAATTTGCAAACAATGTCAATTAGGATAAATGACAGTCTAGTTTTAAGAGTAAGACTCACACCTCTACAGGAATTTTGGGGATTGTTCATACTAACTTGTGTGGACTAATTGATGTGAAAAGATACAAAGGTGATAAGTACATTATCTTATTTTTTGATGATTATTCTAGGATGATGACAGTGATATTTTTGAAACAGAAATCTGATGCTTTTCAAATGTTTTAGTAGTACTTAGCAAGGGTTGAGAAGGAAATACATAAAAGACTAAAAATTTTGAGATCTAAAAGAGCAGAATTTACATCAAATGAGTTTGAGATGTTTTGTAATGACAGAGGAATCAAAAGAAATACATCTACTCCTAGAACCCCTCCACAAAATAGAATTGTTGAAAGGAGGAATAGCTTTGTAATGGACTATGCTATGACACTCATGATAGAGAAAAATATTTCTTTAAAATAATGGAGAGAGGTTGTAAGCACAAATTTATATAACTTGAACTATGTGGAAGTCAAGAAAGGTACTCAATCAACTCCTTTTGAACTATGGTATGGATACTCACGGATTGTAAAATATTTTAAGGTATTTGGAAGCAAGTGTTATATTCTCGAAGATTTTAGAAATGGTAAATTAAATGCAAAAATTGAAGAAGGTATATTCCTTGGCTATTCCACAAGAAGTAAAGCTTACAAGTGTATAAATACTAATAGTAAAAAAGTTGTGGAAAGTGCAAATGTAAAATTATATGAATATATAGAAGTACATGAGGCTAAACATATGAAGGAACTAGAGGAATACAAATCATTTGTATAATTTTATGAAGGTATGCTTGTTGATGAAGATGTTATAAATCAAGTTGCAAATTAACAACAAATTTTAGTGACTATCGAGTCACACACTATGAATGTTGAGTTTCATTCATGAATTGAGCTACAATCAAGTGTCAAGTTATAAAATGAAGTTAAGATATATTTTGATTCTGAGATTAGTGTACATTGAAGAGATGTTGAATTACTTGATAGAGAAGTACATAGTGATTCCAAATTTGATAGACCAAATGAGGAAAACAAAGTATAACCAAGATTGTTAAAGTATGTCAAGATACATCACCCTACTACATAAATTATTGGGGATTAAAATGCAAGACCAATAACAAGAAATATGTTAAGAAATGATACATGTTTTATTAGCATGTATGAACCTAAAATAGTGAAAGATGTCTTAGAAGATATGGACTAGAGTAATTCCATGAAAGAGAAGATTGAACAGATTGAAAAGAATAAGACATAGACAATTAGTTCCTAGACCATAAGATAAAAATGTGATTGGCACCAAGTGGGTATACAGAAACAAGATAGATAAAAATGGTGAAGTCACAGGGAATAAGGTAAGATTAGTGTGCAAGGGTTATGCACAAGAAGAAGGGATAGACTATGGAGAAACATTCACTCCTAATACAAGATTTAAAGGAGTAATAATTATGCTTGCTTACTCTCCATGTTAAACATTCACTCTCGGTACAAGTGTTTCAAATTTTATCAAATGGATGTTAAATTTGCATTTCTGAATGGCATATTAGAAGAAGAGGTTTATGTAGAACAACCAAAAGGATTTGTTGATGCTAACAACAAAAACATGGTATGCAAACTACATAAAGCTTTATATGGTTTGAAGCAAGCACCAATAGTATGGTATGAAAGGCTTCATAATTATCTTGTGAAGATTGGATTTGAGAGGATTGATGATAATAGCAATCTATACTTGAAGATAGAGAAAGGAAAAGGTATTGTACTATCTAAGATTTTTGTTGATGATATCGTATTTGGAGGTTAGGATAATTTATGTAAAGCCTTTACAAATAAAATGAAGAAAGAATTTGAGATGTCTATGTTTGGAGAGATCAAGTTCTTTGTGGGTTTGCAAGTATATCAAATAAAATATGGTATACACGACTTAGTCAAAATATGTAATGGAGATACTAAATTTTTTTGGATTGGAAGATTCCAAGCTAGTAAGCACACCTATGGTGATAGGACATAAATTGTCAAAGAATGATGATTCAAATGAGGTGAATCAAACATTGTACAAGTCTATGATTGGAAAATTAAAATATGTAGTACATACCAAACCTAATATTTCATTATCTATTGGGATAGTTGCAAGATTCTTTGCTAATCCTAGGGAGAATTATTTGATGGTTGTTAAGAGAATAATGAGATATCTAAAAGGTACAGAAGACTATGGTCTATACTACAAGAAAAATGAGAAGTTTGAGTTGAGAACCTACATTGATTTTGATTGGGCTAGAAATATTGATGACAAAAAGAGCACCAGTGGATGAGAGTTTTTCTTAGGAAAAAGGTTGGTTACATGAACTAGCAAGAAACAAAATTGTATATCTCAATCTATTGTTGAAGTTGAATATGTTATTGCTACTATAAATTGTACAAACATTGTATGGATCAAACAGCTACTCAAAGGTGTGATGGAGGAAATCATTGAACTTGTGATACTTTATTGTGATAATACAAGTGCTATAAATATATCAAAGGACCATGTGATGCATACAAAGACAAAGCACATTGCAATCAAATATCATTACTTGGGAGAGTTAGTTCAAGATAAAGAGGTGAAGATGGAATATGTGAGTACAAAAGAGAAAATATTTGATATCTTCACAAAAGAATTTCCTAAGGATTCTCATGAGTATCTAAGAGGTAAACTAGGGGTGATACCCCTATCCAAGGGTATTTAAAAAGCATGAGAAGTGCCCTGCATCAACTGAGATAATTTACATATGTTACACATTGATGCAAGGGATCTTACTTTAGGAGATGTCTAAAGTAATCAAAGAGCTAGAATTTGAAGTCAGCCACAAGTTAGGTGAAAGAGAGTGAAACTGAAAAATATTCATATCTACATGATAAGATGACAAGTATTTGGCATTGTTGTCAAAGAGGGAGATATATTATACAGAAAGGGAGATAGTGTGCTTGGTGGTTAAAAGAGATACATCTAATTAGTTAAAGGGAGATAGTACTTAGGAAGATATAAGTATAGACAAATACCTAAATAAAAATGAAGTGATCAAGAGGGAGTCATAAGGATAAGTTGATTGTCTATTGATCATAACATAATTTTGTAACCATTACAGAAGTTGAAAGCTACTAATATAGAGAGAGATTTCAATACAAGGAATTATTTTCTTTTGATATTATTGTTGGTTGTACTAGTTGTACTAGTTTGTCATCAATGCTAAAGAGGGTGATTGTTGAAAATATATTGATACAAGTACGAGAATGTGTTTCAATCATTGTTTTGTCACTGATGTCAAACTTGTTGTTTTCTAGTAAGAAAACTGCTTAGTTGATTTTAGTACTATCATTTATTTGATTGATGAGGATGATTTGATCAAATGAGATAGAAAAAGTACCTAGAGAAAAGGTTGAGTTATGGTAAGAAAAAGGAGTACAAAGATCATTTAAGATAATGATAATATAGTGCATTGATTATCTACTTAAGGTCACAAAGGTTGGATACATTGACAAAGTCTAGAAGAAGAAGTAAGAAGAATTAAGTCTACCAAGCTTGACCAAGTGGATAGTAGGTGTTGAGAAAATTTAGCACAAGCCAAGCAAAAAAATAGTTGGAGTTGGACAAAGTCAAATTTTAGTGTAAGCCAAGTAAATTTTAGTTGATGTCAAGCACCAGTAAACTATACTATTTGACGAGTGATCCAGTTGATGACAAGTGGAAGAATAGTATGAAAGTCGAGTGACAACATATTGATGCTAAGTGCCAGTATTAATATTAGATCATGGATTTAATGAATCTGAGCCGAATATTTTTTTTTCTTGAATTTTTTGAAGCATGTGAAAGATAACTATGTTGAGTTGGTGGCATAGAATTTATGGTAAACCATTTTGAGGTGAATTCAAAGAGGATTGAAGGAGAATTTTCTAGAAGGGACTAAAATTAAAATATGTGTAGATTTATTGAATCATACCTTACCCTAAAATGGACAATACGGGATGAACAACAAAAGATCTTGATTTTCTATTTATAGAAATGGTTTCTAAGAAGCAATATTAATCAATGTTGGAGAACCTAAATTAGACAAGAGGTCTAAGGAATTGCTTCATCAGATACCAAATACAAGACTATTATTGGAAAGCAAAGAAAGAAGGCTTAAGGGTATGAATGCTTGAAGGGTGAACAAGAAATCAAAGCCAAAGTGTGTGAAAGCCAAGTAGAATGGAGGATTAAAACAAAGATTTGTAATCTACAAGTGAGTTGTAATTTTTTATTAGATCAATCCTTACTATTACATTCTAATCATTGTACCAGTCTAGGGTAAATCCTTTGGATAAAGGTTGACCTAACAGTCATTTGTAAATCCTATAACATTGTGATATTCCAAGTGAATGATCTAAAGTCCTCTAACAAGGTTCGCTCCTAATAGTGTGATTGTAATCCTCTAAACAGATCACACTTAACAGTGTGTATTGTAACCTTTAATAGGGTTGGCCTTTCATAGGGCATCACTTTAGAAGAGTGAGAATGAGTAGCATGTTACTGGTGGTTTTTCCCAAATTAGATTTCCACATTAAATAATTGTGTCAAAAGTGTTATTGAATATGTTATGTTTCATTCTTACATTTCTAAAAAAAATATTTGATCGTAACCTACAAGTTTAGGTGATTGTATGATCTAATGGATGCATGCATGATCAATATGTTTTATGGATATGGGTTCACTAAGCTATGAAAAGTTTTATTTGTACATTTGGACCTTAGATAATTGAGTCACCCTATTCATAGATTATTGGAAGCATAAATGTTGATAATATTCTTATGAGGGAGTATTGTAGATATATTACTATGATGATATGTTACATTCATGATTGATTTTGTCATTGATGTCAACATAGCAATTTTCTATGGTATCTAACAGAAGAATACTGGGAAGATCAAGTTGGTATGGATGGCCAATTGAGTATTATCACTATTTAAGGTTATGGGAGATACATATAAGTATATAGTATATGCAGTTAATGTTAGATGAAGAAATGATAATTTTGGAAGAAGTTATGTAAGTTTTGGTGATGTTTGCTTTGAGATAGAGTTTACAGAGGCATGTTCTAGTAAACTTGTTATATCTCTTAGCAGAATTGTTATTTTGAGAATCAAGGTTGACCATGTGTAGAAGACATATTGATGATAACACGACTAAGTTTTTTTGCATAATATTGCTTATACAAAAAGTTATTCAAGTTGCAAGGTGGAAGATTAATGTTATCACTAAGTGTAATGTGTTCTTAATGTAGTCCTATAATGATTAATTAAGAAGGTCTAATAGCTGACTCAGGAAATTTTTTTATGGACTCAGTATAAAGGAAGGACATTTTTTTTTATCATGATATGGATGTATATGGATGAGAATGATATTTGTAAGCAACACAAGAGTAGAATGTGAAATTGAGCAAAGCAGAGTAGAAGTGAAGGAAACCTCATTGCTGAGGTTTTGCTGAGTGATCTAAAGTTTAATATTTGGATCAGAGGTTCGTGACCTAGTCTACAAGGTTTGAAAATGTTTGGTTCAGTTTTAAGAACAAAGGAAAGAAGAATATAATAGTAAATTGTATGTTTGAGTAGTGAGCTCTTCTTGTAGTTGAAATTGCATGTTTGGGCAGTGGGCTCATCTTGCATACATTGTACTACAACTCCTAACAAGGTTGGCACAACTCCTAATAGGGTTTTAATCTCCTAACAGGGATTCAAAGTCTTCTAATAAGAACTCTATGCACTAAATTTTTGTAATAGACTCCTAACAGGATCTATCCTCTAACAATGAAATATTTATATTAGTACACCATCTTGTGGGCATCATTCCCACTGGAGTTTTCCTTCTGATCAAGGGTTTCCCTAGCTAATATATATGGTGTAATTGTCTATGTGAATCTTCTTATGGTTTTTGTTTACTTTGGTTGAATAGTTAAGTTTTTTTAAAGAAGATAAATCTTTTAGTAGTTGGATAACTAATTCACCCCCCACCCTAGTTATCTTGGTAGACTATTGTTTTTTAAAATTGGTATCAGAGCATCAAGTCCTTGAAGATAAAGTTAGCAACTTTTGGAGATCCATGGCAACCATGTTTAGGAAAGATAGTATTGAGTCTGATGGAAGAATTTTTGACACCCAAAAGATGGAGCTTCTTGGTGAGAGATTAGATTTGTGTACAGAATTAAGCATTGAATTTCTAGATAGAGGCACAAGTAAAGATAGAACAAGATCTGAAGAAAACATGAAGATCAAGGATCTATTTATAAATAAAGAGAAAGAAGGTATGGAAATTTTTTCTTGTGGACATGTAAAGAGTTTGGTCATTTTTCATCTACATGCCCTAAGAGAGTAAGGAAAACTAGGAAAATTTCACTTTCTAATGAAGATGAAGAATTTAAAACAAGTATAGAAAGATTGTGATGATAAAAATAATGAGCCTAAATTGGTTAAGGAAAGAAAGTATTAGAAGATCCAAAGGCTAACCATGAAAATGTGAAAGTTTTCATTAGCAATGATTTGTAGAATGGGAATCAGATTGAAGAGAAAAGATTCAATCCTAGAGCAGAAGAAAACGTTGAGTTGAAGACCCTTGAATAGAATGGCATTGTAGAGAGGAGGAAAAGGTCTATTACAAAAGCAACAAGAGTTATGTTAGTTGAGAATAATGTATCCAAGATGTTTTGGAGAGAAGTTGTG
The DNA here is from genome assembly GCA_028749045.1 of Cupressus sempervirens. Classification (NCBI taxonomy): domain Eukaryota; kingdom Viridiplantae; phylum Streptophyta; class Pinopsida; order Cupressales; family Cupressaceae; genus Cupressus; species Cupressus sempervirens. The sequence continues at coordinate 827,838,832 of CM053793.1, forward strand.
AATACAATAGTCTACACTATGAATAGAGTGCAAGTCAAGAAAGATACAAACAACACCCCTTATGAACTATGATTTTCTCACTCACCTACATTTAAGTATTTTAGAATTTTTGGGAGTAAGTGTTATATCAAAAGAGATGATGATATTGGTAAGTTTGATGCTAGAAGTCATGAAGGTATGTTTCTTGGTTATTTATTGAAAAGCAAGGCTTATAGATGCTATAACTTGAGAACTAAGACTATTATGGAAAGTGCAAATGTGAGAATTGATGAGAAATTCAGGATATGAGAGAGAATAGTATATTATAATTTAGATGATGATGTTGTTACTAAACCAAGGAATGATGAAGTATTTCTTGAGACTAATAATGATTTGCAGAATGAAGGAGGGCCAAGGGAAGAACAAAACTCAAAACCTTTAGTAGAGCCAAGAGTTGAGATAGCAACTCCTACTTCTGGAAAGAATATGATAAAGAATCACCCATCTGAGCAGATCATTGGAAGAAGAGGTAAAGGTGTGATGAAAAGAAGTAGAATCAATAAAGAACTATGTTTGATATCTCAAGTTGAACCTAAGAATGCAAATGAATCATGTAAAGATGATTGTTGAAAACAAGCTATGAAAGAGGAATTGGATCATATAGTAAATAATGAGACATGGGAATTGGTTACCAAACTAGTAAGCAAGAATGTGATAGAAACTAAATGGGTATTTAGGAACAAGATGAATGAACAAGTAAAATTTGCAAATAATAAGGCAAGATTGGTATGTAAAGGTTACTCACAACAACAAGGAATAGACTATGATGAGACCTATGCTCTAGTGGCTAGAATAGAAGTAGTAAGATTATTCTTAGCCTATGCAACACAAAAGAAATTCAAAGTATATCATATGCATGTCATGTTAGCATTTATGAATGGAGAACTTGAAGAAGATGTATACATAGAATAGCCTGAAGGCTATCCTTTGACACGTGACAAGGCATAGTATGCAAATTGAACAAAGCACTTAATGGCTTGAAGCAAGCACCCAGAACCTAGTATGCAAGGTTGGACAAACGTTTGACTAGAAGAGAAATTGATGATGGTTTGATGATTTTGGTACTATTTGTTGATGATATCATATTTGGAGAAAATGATGAGGAAAGTGAGAAGTTTGTAGAAGAAATGAAGAAAGAAGAAAGAATTTGAGATGAATATGATAGGAGAAATGGCATATTTTCTAGGATTGTAGATTATAAAAAATAAAAAGGAATATTTATTTCTCAAACTAAGTACTTGAAGGATTTATTAAAAAGGTTTGGTTTGGAAATATGTAAACCCATTAGAACACCTATGATAACTAGACACAAGTTATCTAAAAAGGATGAGACACCTATTGTTGAGCAGAAGAAGTATAGATCTATGATTGGAGCATTGCGATATCTGACTCACACAAGGTGGAATATAGCAAATGCAGTTGGAATTGTTGCAATATTCCAAGTTGATCCTAGAGAAGCACATTATGCAGCAGTCAAAAGGATATTTAGATATTTAAAAGGAACATCAGAGTTCAAATTAGAGTATGACGGATCTAATGATTTTACTCTAATTGCTTATACTGATGTTGATTGGGCAGGTAGTATGGATGACAAAAGACCACTAGTAGTGGAGCCTACTTTCTTGAAAGAAGATTGGTTTCTTGGCTAAGCAAGAAGCAGGATTGTACATCACAAAGTATAGCAGAAGCAAAATATGTTGCAGTAGCAAATAATTGCAAGCAAGTTGTTTGGATGAACCAGATGCTAAAGGATATAAGGATAGAAATTAGTAAACTTATTGTCATAGATTGTGACAACACAAGCACAATAAATATGTCTAAGGATCCAGTGTTGCATTCAAATACTAAGCACATTTCTATTAAGTATCACATGTTAAGAGAGAAAGTTGAAGATAAGGAAATTAGATTAGAGTATGTGAGCACCAAAGAGTAGATTGCAGATATATTTACTAAGCCCCTTCCCAAAGAGACTTTTGAATATTTGTGAGGTATGCTAGGGGTTATGCCCCTTCCTACATCATAGTAGAAGATGCAAGAGTGCATCAGTCTAGTGTAACAAAGCACCATTATTTTTCTAGACTAAATGTTGATGCTTCCTATATGGGGGAGTATATGTGATGGATAGAGTCATCTAAGAATCTTGTTGGATATTTTTTTGAATAGTGTCTTTGGACACTTGAGCTAGTAAGAATTAGTTTTTCTAGAGTTTGATGTAGTAAAGTTGGTTTTTGAAACCTTTGACATTGATGTCAATGGAGGAGAAGTACAACATGAAAAACATCATGGGAGAAGATCATGAGGAAGAAGCACAGCAATGAATGACAATTTGATTGAAAGCACATTGAGGTATATCAATGGGGAGAATGATTGATGAAGAGGATTTTAAAAGAGAGATGGACAGTCTTTTTTTGGTATTCTTGGAACTAGATGTTTTTCATCTATGTTGCCATCAATGTCAAAGGGGGAGATTGATGAGAGATTGTTGGAAGCATGAATGTTGATGATATTCCTATGGGGGAGTATTGTAGATATGTTACTATGATGATATATTACATTCATGACTGAATTTTTCATTGATGTCAACATAGCATTTTTTTATATGGTCTCTAATAGAAGAACAACGGGAAGATTAAGTTAGTATGAATGGCTAGTTAAGTATTATCACTATGCAAGGTTATAAGAGATACATCTAAGTATCTAGTATATATAGTTAACATCAAATGAAGAAATGATAAGTTTGGAAGAAGTTATGTAAGTTTTGGTGATGTCTATTCTAAGATAGAGTTTACATAGACATGTTCTGGTAAACTTTTTATATCTCTTAGAAGAATTGTTACTCTATGAATCAAGGTTGACAGTGTGTAAAAGACATATTGGTGATGACATGGCTAAGTTCACTCATCATAACATTGTGTATACAAAAAATTATTCAAGTTACAAGGTGGAAGATTAATGTTATCACTAAGTGTAACGTGTTCTTAATGTGGTCCTATAATGATTAATTGAGAAGGTCTAATAGCCAACTTAGGGAATTATTTTATGGACCCAGTATAAAGGAAGGACATTTTACTTTATCATGATATGGATGTAAATGGATGAGGATGATATTTGTAAGCATCACAAGAGTGGAATGCAAAGTTGAGTAGAGTACAGAGGAAGTGAAGGAAACTTCATTGTTGAGGTTTTGTTGAGTAATCCAAAGTTTGATATTTGGATTTGAGGTTTGTGACCTAGTCTACAAGGTCTAATAGTATTTGGTTTAGTTGGTAGAACAAAGGAAAGAAGAACATAACAATAAATTTCATGTTTGAGTAGTGAGCTCTTCTTGTAGTTGAAATTGCATGTTTGGGCAGTGGGCTCTTCTTGCATATATTGTACTACAACTCCAAATAGGGTTGGAATCTTTTAACAGGGACTCAAAATCTCCTAACAGAGACTCTATGTACTAAATTTTGTAAGAGACTCCTAATAGGGTCCATCCTCTAACAAGGAATATTTATATTAGTACATCATCTTATGGGCATCATTCCCACTCAGGTTTTCCCTTTAATCAAGGGTTTCCCTAGTTATCATATCTGGTGTAATTGTCTATATGCAGCTTATTATGGTTGTTGTTTACTTTGGTTGAATGGTTAAGTTTGTTGTTTAAAGAAGATAAATGTTTTAATTGTTGGATAATTGATCCACCGCACCCCCTCCCCCCCCCCCCCCCTTTCAGTTATCTTGGCAGACTATTGTTTCTAAGTTAGACAAGAGGTGTAAGGAATTGCTTCATTAGATACCAAATAGAAGAGACTGGTATTGGAAAGAAAAGAAAGAAGGCTTAAGGGTATGAATGCTTGAAGGGTGAACAAGAAAACAAAGCTAAAGTGTGTGAAAGCCAAGAAGAATGGAGGACTAAAATAGAGATATGTAATGTACAAGTGAGTTGTAAGTTATTATTAGATCAAGCCTTACTGTTAATTTCTAATCATTGTACCAATCTATGGTAAATCCTTTGGATTAAGGTTGACCTAATAGTCATTTATAAATCCTTTCACTGGGTGACATTCCAAGTGAATGATTTAAAGTCCTCAAACAAGGCTCACTCCTAACAAGGTGATTGTAATCCTCTAACTAGGTCACATTTAACAGTGTGTATTGTAAACTTTAATAGGGTTGGTCTTTCACAAGGCATCACTTTAGAAGAGTGACAATGAGTAACATGTTACTAGTGGTTTTTCCAAAATTTGGTTTCCACATTAAATCATTGTGTCAAATGTGTTATTGAATATGTTATGTTTCATGCTTACATTTTTGCAAATTTATTTTGATAGTAACCTACAAGTTTAAGTGATTCTATGATCTAATGGATGCATGCATGATGAATATGTTTTATGGATATGGGTTCACTAAGCTGTGAAAAGTTTTATTTGTACATCTAGAACTTAGATAACTAAGTCACCCCCCTCTCAGTTATTTTAAGAATTCCAACACATTTATCCCTTTCTCCATGAATGTCAAATCGATTGGACACCCCCCACTAAAAAATTCAAGGAGAAGAACTCCAAAGCTATACACATGTGAATTTTTAGTCACTTTGCCACTATGCATGTACTCTATCAAGAACATCACACACAAATAAAGAGAGAATCATAATTCAATTAAACTTTTTTTATACATATAATGTTGAGTCTCATGCATAACATGTAATACTGTTATAGTAATGAGCAAACCAACATATAAAAGTCTGTACGTTATGCCTTCTTCTTTTAAATTCTTTTGCATGACTAATTTTTTTAAAAATTTATACCTTCAACATTTATTCAATTAGTCTAACTTGAAATCCAAAAGTTATGATAGTATGACACAAATAGTAGTAGTCATGTGTTATTGGATAGAATTGGCTAATTGCACATTATCTTTGATGTTACATAAATGTCATATCATTTGCAGTCAATACATGCCAATCTCACTCAAGTAGTGAAGACAGTTCTCAGTGTCTACTGAGTGTTCCTATGCTTGTCTAGTTCAGAAGGTAGCATCTACTGAGTTCACTTAGGTGTCGAAAGAAAAGTTGTAGAAAATGAGTGTTAACCAAGCTCACTCAGGTAACAAAGGAAAGTTGGATGGAACTAGTGCTAACCGACATCACTCTATTGCCAAAGGATTTTAATGAGTTTGCAGTGTTAACCAAGCTTCTGTTGGTTAAAAAAGTAAATTGTTTCAGAGTTAGTTTCTACTAAGCTAGGTCAGCTAATGAAGGATTTTATTATTTTATTGGATTAAGCTTAATTGATTTATCTATTTATTCTAGTTGGCTAAGGTGATGAATGTTGATTATTCTAAGTTTGATTTGAGCCGACTTAACAAATTGGAAGATATAAGTATAAGGTCAAGTTCTGATTTCAATGTGTGCAAGTTAGTAAGTGTACAAATTATGATGATGTGATTGAAGATCTAATGATGATTAGATGAAGTGAATTTGAAGGACAAGTAGAATATCCTTGTGGAGCAACAAAGCTATATTTGATCAGGAAGGATCAAGTACAAGCTAGAATAGAGATCTAAAATCAGCAATTTAGTTGAATTCAAATCAAGTCATCTCATTGTTACTCTCTAACCATTGTAGTAGTGATCTAAATCTCCTAATAGAGTTGGCTTAATACCTATTTGCAAATCCTCTAACAAGGTGTCAATTCCATTGAATTGTTATCAAGACCTCTAACAAGGCCACTCCTAACAAGGTGATTAAGTCCCTTAATAGAGTCACACCTAACAGTTTGTTTTGTAACCTTTAACAGGGTTGGCTCCTAATAGGGTTCACTTCAGAAGAGTGAAAATTAGTAACTAGTTGCTATTGGTGGTTTTTCCCAAATTGGGTTTCCACATTAAATACTAGTGTCAAATGTGTTAATGCTATTTTCTTTTATGTGTTTGCAACTAAGTTAAAGTAATGGTAATCACAAATAACATCTAAAGGTTTATATGTTAGTCATTTACCAAGCTAATCCAATTATTATCGAGTTATATCATTCTGTGTGTTTACCAAGCATTAGTAGTATTCAATTATCTCTTTGCATTTTGTAATGACATCTAAGGGATATGGGATTTATTTTTGTAGTAACTAATTCACCCCTCCCCTCTTAGTTACTCCTCTTATATTTCCAACATGTGCAATATAAATGAGGATCAACTTAGAGAATTTTTTGTTGGTGAGTGTTATCGTTATGTTTCCATAAATCCCTTAGAGCGATCTATTTGTTTATGAAACTCAAGAGTGACTAGATTATGTGGGAAGTAGTGTAAAGAGAAAATAAACAATTATGAAGAGAACTAATACTAATAAAAGTTAGTCCAATCCTCATTTAATTCCTTGAAAATGTCATAAAAGTGATCCTCTTGAGGGGATGCTCACCCACATTAGAAGAAGAGAGATTTGAATGCAACTTAATGAATGGTGTCTTCATTTTTAATTTATGTGTGACTTCTAAAAAATAGTTACAACCCCACAAATGGAAAAGATAGTAGAAGATCATATATTTCGTATAAAGTGGTACAGATTCAAGTCAAGCTCATAATTTTTCGATAACTATGAGATTTGTGAAATTATCCAATTTTGAAACAAAGATAAAGATAGAAATGATAAAAGAATTTAGTATACTTTTCATTTATAAGATAAAAAAGAAAAGTGTTCTTGTCTTTGGATTCAATTGTATGAAATTTTTTAACATGAATGTTTTAAATCACATTCTTTGATTCACCATCTGTTTTCTTTATATTATTTCCTTACATTTAGATAATGAAACAAACAAAGAGTTTTGGAAACATTGATGTAAAATATTTAAACAGAATCCAATCCAATCTAGAAATAAGGACATGCTTTAATAAAATGAAAAGAGTAGTCTAATTCTTTGAGCATAGTTTTTGTTGTTGTTGAAGTTCCATTAATGATATTAGGTGAAGGGGCTACTAGAGGAGGACCAGCAAGTGTAGAAACAGCTAGAGTTGTGGAAATGGCTCTTAAAAACAATAAAATTTTAAAACAAAATAAGTCTTTCAATTTATGTGTCCATGAAGTAAATCAATTTATGTTTCCATGGAGTAAATAAAATAATTTTGAAGTAAAAGAAATAAAAACTCTGAAGTAAATAAGATAACTCCAAGCTTATATATGTTTAGAATTTATAGATTAATGTATTTAGTATATCTATGTCGGTAGTATTCTTTTTCATTAATTTTATTTATAGATGAAAGGCTAGGGGAGCATGTCAATGGTTTATTCTACTCATTTTCATATGTTATCTGATGTGATTTATAGTAAATTAGATTCTCACAATTAATGCCTTGAGAAAAAAATACTATGAAAAAATTGAGATCTTTTAATTTGATTTAAATAACTAGTGTACATCTTAAATGATATTGGTATGATGAAGATTGATAAAATATTACAAATACGGTATGCTTGGTTTAATTGTAGAATATTTTGTAAACTCATTTGCAAGATGACATGAACTGCATAGGAGATTATGTGAAATTCCTTTGTCAATGGTTTATTAATAATTGCTTTGATGATATGAAATTCATAACCTAAAGAATCAACCAAACTATCATAGATCATCTTTGCAAATTATTTTCAACTCTATTTGAATGTATTACCTACATAGAGGTTGTCCAACTATTAGAGAAGGTTGTACTTATTTTTCAAGTAGTTATAGGCATATATTATCATTTACATTTCTTGACTTATCAAACTTTAAAGATAATAAGGACTTGAGAATATTGGATTTGTTTGCAAATAAACAGGTCACAGATAAGAAATTTGAGAACAAGGTACAATGGAGAATTCATTTAGCATTAGAGCATGAAAGGTATGCAAAGCACAAGCTTCTCATATATTTTGTTGGCATATGCTAGAATCATTGACAAAAAATATGGTTATACATGCACTATCCACTTTCATGAGAGTGTTGGATCCAACTTTTAGGAAAATATATGATATTTTTAGTACCCAATTGATGCAGATATTTAACTGAGGTGATATTTAAAAATTTATTTATTGTATGATCAAGGAATTGTACATGTGACTCAATGAGGATGAAAGGATCTTTGTTTCCATGGATGTACTTGTAGCAAAGATAGGTTCCTCATCTCCTAATATGTTTAGGCAGTGAGCTTAGATGTAAGAAATAAAATGCATATTAACCATGGTGTAATTCTCTAGGATTGAGCTAAACTCGATGAGTCTACATATGTCTAAGCTTATGATTGCATTCAACATCTTTTGGTTGAAAGTTAAGCTTATGTGCATTACTTCATAGTTTGGGGAGCTAATAGGTGGGAGTCAAGGGAGGAGTGATGGGAAGTTATTGAGAAAAGGTATGTGGTACAATGGGTTATCTTTTTTCATTCTTTGTAAAAACATTTTATTTCAAAAATAATTTTTTTATGCATAACTTATTTTTGATGTATGGTTGTAGCACTATTGAAGAGCCACCTTAAGTTAGCAATCATTGATAGTGTCTTAATTTGAGATAGCTACATTTACTTGGTTATTCGAAAATGTTTTCATATTCCATAAAACCAATGGAAAATGAGAGTTGGACTTCTTTATCAGTCTATATGGTCCTTTTATAAAGATAATTACATAGACTTGATTGTGGACTAGGTCATAGCAAGAAGAAATATTTCATTATTATCTCTAACTGTGACTTGGTCTAAAACTTTTCACTTGTTATAAGCATTAATATCATGTTATAGTATATTGTGTAAACTAAGTTGTACAATGTGAGAATCTTGATTGCTGGAGATATAGAGGATGATAGATAAATCAAATTCAAAATATGATATTTGTTCAATTATCTTCCAATACTAAAGTTGCATAGATGTTTGAAAATTCCTAAGGCACAAATTTTATTGGTGTTGTAACCCAATGTACTTTCAATAGTATTCACAAAGAAAATTAGAGGTTTGAGATGGACCTAACAATGACATGGCCTGTTATTATGGCAGGAGTTGCTACAATTTATGTTTCTCTTTTTCTACTAAAAAGCCTTACAAATTCTAATAACAAGAACCGTCATCCTCCAAGCCCAAGAAGTCTTCCCCTAATTGGGAATTTTCATATTCTTCTTGACAGTAAAAGGCCAATTCACCAAATCTTATCTTCTCTTGCTAAAATGTATGGGCCAGTTATGCATTTCAAATTTGGTAGCCGCCCTATTTTGATAATAAGCTCTGTAGAGCTAGTGAGAGAGTGTTTCATAGTGAATGACAAGGCTTTGGGATCGAAGCCTCAACTTTTACAAGGGAAGCATTTGGGGTACAATTATTCAATGGTTGTTGGGCTACATATGGCCCCTTCTAGAGAATTGCTTGAAGGATTTGTGTTCTTAAGCTTCTCTCTCCCAAGAGAATCCAGTATTTTTCTCCCAAGAGATCCCAACAACTTTGCAAAGGAGTCACTTTTTTATTTGAGCAGACTTAGCTGCAAAATAGTGTTAACATGAAGAGGTTCTTCTCCTTCTTGAACTTCAAGATGCTCATGTCTATGATCATTAAAGAGAGGTATTTTGGAGAGAAGTTGGGGTTCTTAAAGGAGATTATTTCCAAGTTGATTGAGGAGTCTTTTGTGTGTCATGGGTGTTGTTGGTGCTCAAAACTGCATTCCTATTTTGAGTGTCCATTCCAGGTTTTGAGCCCCCTATGAATGCATTTTCATGCTTATGTACCCAACTATTGTATTAATGCCTAAGTGGTGTTTTATTTTTCTAACACCCTTCTTTCAGCCTACCCTTATGTTCTTTAATGACAAATTGACATTTCGAGCCATTCTTCGAAGTCCCATTTTGAGTGGTTTTTAGTTCTGCATTTTCTGCCATAGTGTCAAACAGCGATAAAGAGCCTAGTTTTTCTTTGAATATCTTTCACCTAGTTATGTTTCATAACTTTCCACTTTGAGGATGTTTAATATTCATAACAAAGAACCTATTTTCCAAGTTTCAAGTCATTTTGACATATTTTGACTAAGTTTTGAATATCTCAAAGTTGGTCAGTTGCCTTTGTTGTAAATCTGCATATTGTTCATAATTATGGGTAGCCCTATTTGATCAATTATATCTTTGACTCAATTGACCCAAATGAAGAAATTATTTTTTAATTGTGTTCTAGGGGTTAAACACCTCATATGTTCCAATTTTGAGATTATGACGAATCTGTTTGATCAGTTTTCCAACATGCTTAAAAATCCAATTTACATTGTTTTGTTATAGCTAAGGTATCCAAATTGATCTGTACCCATGTTCAGCATGTTATAACTTTGATCTTGTCATTGGTAAGCCTAAATAGATTATACCATCGTGTTGTGTCTTGGAAATCCTTGAAGTATGCCAATCCTCAAATCATGATGAATCCATCTGCATACCTTCTTATGTTCGTCTGTTTACCAAAAATTACTTCTTGACACATTTCCTAGTTTAAAATTTCCAAATGCCTATTTTCAAAAATTTCCCAAATTTTCCCTATTATTTTTCATAAGCCTTAATTTTGGATTCTTATCCTTTGAATGAAAAAGAACCTATATTCTAGTTTTCAGAACCCTAAGTAATCAATAACCCAGTTTATAATGTCAAACCCAAGCCTAGTTTATGTTTTTTAACACTATTTACCTGCAGGATAATTGAAGTATGGATGTTCGGCAATTAAAATATTTTGACTAGGCATTCATCATGGGCTAAGAATTTTCAATATGGTAGAGTGTGTAGGATTGTACACTCATGCCAGTTTTTGTGACCCAGTTACTTAATTGAATCAATTTTTAAGGCCAGCTAGCGAGCCTCCTGACAAAATTTTCACAGTGGTGTGGAAATGATTAAAAATAAGTTTTAACGATTGATTCAATGGTCAAATTTATTTTCAATCAATCTGGGAAGATCATTAGATCAATTTTCAATATCATTTATTTGGAAACAAAAAAAAATTAGCTGGACCCGCTTTTGGGGTCCGACTGATTCCATCAGACTGGTGAAGATTGTGTGCAAATTGAAGTTTTTTGGAAAGGAATGTGTGACATTTTCTAATTGTTTCAATTTTCACCATATGCATGACATCATTTGAGTTCAAATGAGAGTGTAGGATTAGGTATTGTGTCAACTATGGAGGAGTTTAATAAGTACAAAAGGGGGGATATTTGTTTTGACTGAACAATGTTCTATTGAGAGAACAAAGTTAAATGTGAATGGATTCTACTCTTGAATTGAAATCAGAGGTGAGAGAATGTCAAATAGTGTTTTAAAATTCATATGTCTTTCATTATGGAATTGCAAAATGATTTTGAAATATAAATAAACAATGATGAGTTCTGTGGGCACCCATATTCCATGTTAAGAGAATAAGATAATAAAAAATATAGCTTGTGAAGCTCCACTCATTTTGAAGGAGAAATCATTTATATACAAAAGAAGAATAGCCCATGGCAATACATAGAAAGGCATGGGAGTTGCCCATCCATAAAATGTGGCTTGTGAAGAGGAGAATGCAACAAAAGGGTAGCTCACGTTTTGGATCAGTAGCCCACAGTTAAAAATGGAGGAACCTCACATTTTGAAGCATCCACAATATGTGAAAGATATGGCAGGGAAGGGTGGTAGTGAGATCCATATTTTTAGAGCAAAGATGCCAAAGAAGGGTACTAAGAAGCTCACAGCTCATGCTAAAGAGGCCCACGGTTGTGACTAGACGTGTAGGGCAAAGGGGACAATAGGAAATAAAAAAAGGGTTCACCCATGCACTTACGAGTGACCAGCAAGGGCACCCATGATTGGTAAGGAAGTTTTCACAACCCACATGAAAGGGGAGGTGGTATAGTCTATTCTCATGAAAGAGTAGCATCACTGTAACTCTAGGTAGGAGGAAGACAATAGATCCCATATCGTTTGTGTGGGATGTTTCTTTTGTTTTTTTATTGGATGGAGCACAAGTTGCAAGTAACTTCAAAGGCATGGGTTGATGTGGAATTAATGTCTACTCGTTGGTAGACTCACAGCCAACCAGTTAGACAACTACATTTTGACCAAACTCATGCAATGTGAGGTTGCTACATGGAAATCCATCGTGAGGTCAGCGACTTCAAATCAAAGAGCCCTGATATTTTGACCCAGCTTAGGATCGAAGGATGAGAGAAAAGGCCTTGATATTATGACCCAGCTTAGGATTGAAGGATGAGAGAAAAAGGTCCACGATCTTACAAAATTCGTAAGGTCATGGGAGTAAAATATTTCATATATGATGCCATGATGAAATTTGAATTAAGGTTTTAATATATTAATATGTTTATTCAAAGCTTATCATATCATCGGGAAGGATGAGATAAAGAGCTACGGTATTATGATTTGGTCATAATAAGTGTTTCAAATGTATAAAATGATAAGGGCCCGCCAGAGTACATTTCAGTAGAGCAAATTGATCTAAAAATCAAAATTCAGGATGGTTTTCAAAGCATAGATTTTCAAATTGAAAGATTTGAATTATTTTTAAAGTTTTGTAAAGTTCAACTATATAAATTTTTTAAATTTTTCAATTTTTAATCGCTTTGTTCAGTCTAGGAGCTAGTTTTTTGAAATGGTCTCAAGGGCACCATTTTTGTCTAGAACACATAGTGTAATATACCAACGGAACTAGCAAAGAGTGAACTATCCATTTCTGGGATTAGATTTTGTGCACGTATTAACAGGAAGTAGCTACAAGAGGTTTTCTAATTTTTGAGGCTTCTCAGTAAAAAGTGTAGATTTAAAGTTGCAGATGAAATTACAATCAGTTTTGGCCATGATTTCATCTAATTTAACTTCTCCGGCAAATTAAAGAGAGATTTGATTGTTTTTAAAAGCAGTTGGAGGCAATTGTGTTTTTGGTAACAGCACAAGTTGATTTTGCTAGCAAAAGAAGAAGTGACATGTTAAGATTAGATTTTGAAGCTTCAGTATAGTTTATGATGAATTCTTGATATTTTCTCCATGAGATATTTTGTTAATTGCTTTAGGCAGATATATCGGGTATTTGTGCATCTTGATATATTTGTGCATCATTGATGATTTTAATTGTAGGTAGTTAGGGGAAGTTCAGTTTCAGCAACTTTAGTTTGAAGACTTTTCTTGGGAGATAAATGTTAGTTTGAGCTTCCAATTCTAGAAATATCTTCTCTCCTATATATCTTCCCTCTCTGCTCTTTGTAAGGGTTCTAGTTCTTGGATATTTTTTCATTACAGTGTAACTACTTTGTGGTACCAGTCTAGTTAAAGTCCCTTCCCTTTAATATGATACCATTTTTCTCAGTGTTCTTCTATTATGAACAACATATTGTATTCCTTTTGAGGCATTCCATATTATATAGTCATTCATTTTGTATTTACTGAATTTTGGCATACAGATGATGTATTGTTTCCAAGGAAATTAATGCAAGAGTTTAACCTACTTAGTTTCATTCTGATTATCATCTCCTGCTTCTGTTATATGCAAACCTTTGTGTTTGAGAATGAAGAGCTTGAACTTAGTTGCAATCCCTTAAGGTTGTATGTCAGGATGAATTTTTTGTTTGAACAAAGATCCATGTAAATGCTTGTTTACATTGATAGGGTTGCATGTTACACTAGGAGGATATTACCATAAGTATGAGAATTGTCATGAAGATTGATGTTTCTTTGCAAGTCAAATAGATAGATCATATGTCTGAATATATGAGTATACTTTAGATTCCCATGTGTATGTTAAGGTTTGGTTGATGCCCAATGGATAAGGGACTAGTCAGTTTGGAGAGTGTGTCTCCTTTGCTATTGCATACCTAGGTTATGCTGAGAGATCAAAACTTAAAATGAACATCAATTTCCCTTTTTATGTATTGAAGAACTAGAATTGCTGGTCATTGCTTATTTGTTGTTAATTTCTATGGTTGTAAGTAGCTACTGCAATCAAGAAGTTTATCATTAAATCATAGAAGATATTGACCATTTCTGCTATAGGGGATAGTCTAGCATAGAGAAATATCAAGTTAATCAGACAGATCCCTTAGGTTTTCCCACCTTGGCTTAGCAAAGCCTAAAGTGAAGTGTGTCCTGAAGACTCTGTTAATTGGTCCAAAACTTAGATTTAGCCTTGTTTAACATAGGATTTAGCTTGTCCTTAGGCTTGTCCTTGTCTTTTTTTCCTTGTATTAGGTCTAAATCCACCTAATATGTTCTTTACAAGAAAAAACTCCAATAGGTGTGTTAATATTGGGGATTATATTCTCTAGTTGAAGTCGCTTGATTTGTAAAGGTATGAGAGGGAAATGATTAAAGTACAATCACATTTGGACTTGTATATGTAGACAATATTGGAGAAACACAAGGAGAAAGGACCAAAACACTAGAGAGAGATGGAAGACTTTGTTGATGTTTTGATAGATAAGAACCTCATCTATCTATAGCCAATTATAATGCCATCAATATAGGTCTATGAAATCTCATCTCAAGGTGATGGTAGACCCACCAAAGACCTAAAGATAAATATCCAAACTATGCATTAACTAGGTTGTCATTGGTGATTACTTTGGATATTTATCTTCCAATAATTTTTTCTTTAAACAAATCACATTGGTTGAAATTTCCACCAACAATTTGTCAAAATTTTAACCAATGCATTGGTCGTGGGTTTGGCATCCTAGTTGATCAACAATCAGAATTGGTTGAACTTTTGACCAAACTTTGGTGGAAATTTTGACCTATATTGGTCAAAATTTTGACCAATGGTCTTCACAACTACAAAAGCCTTTTTCAACAAAATGCTTGGTCGAACTTTTAAGACTTGGTCAAAATTTTGACAAAAAAAATAGTGACAAAGTAACTAGTTGAAAATTTGACTAACATGAGTCAAAGATTTGAACACTTTTTGTCGAAAAATGAATCAAAATGTACTAGTGATGGCAACGAAATCCTAGATCTCCACTGATCTCCACAATCAACAAGATCTCTCTATATATACATATATACATACATAGACAGATAGATATGTGTGCATATATATATGTATATACATACATACATACATATCTGCATACATACATATATATAGACATACATACATACATCTACATGTGTAATTTTATTACCCTGGAAAATTGTATTTGATCATGCTAGCTGAGAAAAATTGATTATGGTTATGGCTTGTTTCTTTCTAAAAATAACTACTATGATATGTTTTTCTAAAATTTCTTGCAAAATCTACCCATTTTTCATGGTCTGCATTTTTTTTGTACAAGATCTTGAGCTAAGTCACTTAGTGCGGTTTGAGTGAGTTTTATTGTTTTATTATTTGGATTCTAAAATATGTATGTAGTTGGCTCAATTTTTCTATTGTGCTAATATGTAATAAGAATCTTTAAAAAGATCTCTTTGTATATATAAAGTGTAAAGTTTCTTACCAGATTTCGTATTCAAGGATGACTGATGCATAACTTTTGTTGTAGGTATGAATGCTAATTTGTGATGGTGAATGAGCATATCTTCAAATGGAGACATGAACATTCACAATCATAGAGAGGGTTTTAATGGTGAATGGGCATGTCTTTGAATGGAGACATGAACATTTACAATCAGAGCGATTCAGTGATGGTTTGTCAAACCTAATTTGCATAGACTTAACACAAGTCTTAATCATGTATTACTAATCATTATGAACTATATCTCAATATAATATAGATCAATAGTGATATAAAATCAAAGGAATCAGGATATAAGTTTCAATCATGCCTTAAATGAGATCTTAGACAATATATATATGATTATCGGTTTCAATTATGTATTGTTTCATGTACTTCTATTATACATATGCATATATATAACAGTATGTGCATCATACCAATATACATTATGTACATATGTATATGTATCTTGATCATAGTTATTGTCAGACTGAAGCTACATGCTTTAACATAAAGACTACAAGTTGTGCAATTTGTCATGTATTGCATCTACATTTACTTTTCCATTGCTTAAAAGAGTGTTTCAAGGTTGGGAACCACTTCGACATTATTTTCATGGTTTAGAGGTAATGTCATTATGGAAGAGAGAATAACTTTAGTGAAGAGTTGGGTGTAAGGAGTTACTACCCTAAACCTATACTACAAATTCATGGGAACCAAGGGACCCTAAACTATGCTACATTTTCTAGAGACATGCGAGAAGTTACTATCAGCTTCAGTACTTGATAACATTCTGGATCATATAGCGATGCCCAAATTAACTTCAATACATGTATGGTTACATCTTTGGCTTCCATTATTGGGCTAGTGTATGGAGCCTTCATATCCAACTATTTGTTATAAATTAGGGAATTCACTTCATGCCTAACATGCAAGTGATGCATCTACATATGCAATTTTATCACCTTGGAAAACTATATTTGATCCGACTAGCTAGGAACAACTAATTGTTTGTTTTATCATACCTAATCTGATGATAGTTCTATAGTAATTTGTAATCAACCCAGCTAATTAGCATCTAGACCAATTTGATTGGGTTATGGCTTGGGTACATGCTAGTCCCATTTATCATATGGTTGCAATGTTGAAGGCAACATTTTTTTCAAAGTGGCATCAAGTTTTGTATCATTGGCTTTGTTTAAATCCTTATTTTAATGAAGTAACAAAGTGGTTTTTAGGGTGGAAATGACTATATAATGAAGAGGAAACTTGAAAACATGAATTTTGAAATGTTGAAATGAAAGCTATCAAGGATCAAACACCTATTCCAGAGTTAAAACATAATATGAAGTTGATTTAAGTTATAAACAAAAAAGAAAAGAAAACATGACATAAGTCATTCCCCATTTATTTTGATTATGGAGAGTTGCACGTAAAAGAGGGTGGAGAGCTCTAAATGTCGGTGGAGATTTCATTACCATTGCCTTGTGATGGCTATATTTCATTTATATTCCCTTATGATCTCTACATTTTCTTGTCGTGCCCTTGGTGGAGACCAATGGAGATCTACGATTTCATTGTTGTGCCCTTGTGATCTTTATGCCCTTTCTTTGTGTGTCCTTTACATGCAGCACTACAATATTTAGGGTCAAATTGCAACAAAAATTTGCAATGGTAGTGTAATTTGTGGTGTATTCAGGCCCAAATGTAGGAGTTCTTTGTGATTTTCTTCAAGGGGAGAAGAGGTACCTATGTAAATGTTCTTTTCTTTTCCTTCTAAACATGTATCTCTTTATACTTACCCACATATGTGTGTGTCTATGTATGTATGCATATATACAAAGATCTCTCCATTTATATATGAATAGAGGTAAAAAAATGTGTATAGGTGGAAATATGATATGAGGGAGAATATAGGATCTATTTTTAACCCAGATTCACAAAAGGAATGATCCAATTTGATACAAATGAATCAAACAATGAAAGATATGAAGAAAGGAGGAAATCCTATAATCTACTATATAAAATACGTACTTGAAGCCTTGAATGAACAAAGATAAATACTAACCTCAAAGTAAGGTGAATCTAGAAAATGTTGATTTTTGATGTCTGTGTACAGTTTTGGAGAATTTTGCAACCTACTCCAAGATGGAAATGTCGAGACAGAGAAAACCTAGAAAACATTTATCCTTCCAAGGGTAGGTCAACCTTGACCTAGATAGCAAGGCACAATCTTCCCCCAAGGCACAATTGTACCCCCAAAAAATGACCTTGACCTACACTACTTTGATGAAAGTTTTGTTCATAGTTCCTCCAAGTTTGACAAAAAGGGTATCCAAATATGCACTTTAATTCATTTTCCTATACCTATACCTACAATAAAAATAGTTTTTTTTGTTTAAATGAGGGATTTTCCTTGGTCAAAACCCAGTTTGGAATCAACCTTAATAATGGAATTGAAATAGAGAATGCTAGCAAGTAGTAGAAGTAAATCTAATAATGAAGTTATGCTATTCAATAGATATACAATTATATTTGAAATATAAAAAAATATGTTGATATGAAAGCTTGAACATAACATTAGCAAATATAAATCAAAACCTCCATGATTGTATGCTTGGATTCCACCTTGAGAGGAGAATGAATAGATCTAGAAGATAAATGAACGATCTTGAAGGAAGATCACACCACCATGATGGTTAGATCTAGGGTTTTGAATGATGAATCTTGAACGCTTGAACCAAATCCCTTCAAAGGCTTGAATGCTTGAATCATTGATCTTCAATAAAGAACTTGAATGCTTGAATGGTAAAATGTGGATGCTTGATCATAGAAATTTATCTCTAGATTGTCTCCTCATGAAAAGTAGATAGTACATAGAAACTTCATAGTAAGTGGATGTCAAAATGAGGGAAGAAGGCTTTTGTATATAGAGATCTAGGGCACAAACTTCTAGAGAGGGCCGATATTGGAGAATTAAATTCCAATCAACCTTAACCCATAGAAATGGACCTAGATTAAATGCAACTTAAGAGTATACCATTCTAAAACCTAAAATAGCTGACCTAGAAGTGGGAAAATGAAACTTTTTGAAGCCCGATATCCCAAAACTCTTGGAACTTGAAAATTGGACCTAGGGTCAGGGATGAGGTCAACCCTACCCTAGGTCAAGGTTGAGGTCTTCCTTGACCTAGGTTACGGTCAAGATCGACCTTGACCCTTTAGGCTATCCTTGAGCCATAAAGTTAAAGTCTTCAATTTCAAAGAGAAAGTTGTCAGAAAGAGGCTGGAAATAGAGAGAGAAGTAGAACAAGGGAGGAATAGCCAGATCCCTGCAAAGACCCATTCAAGGCACTTAGCATTACTCCAGACCACTTACTTGGAGGGCTAAATGCTCTTAACATGGAAGTGCTTCCATTTTAAGATGATATTGTTGAGATCTGATTGAAAAGATCATTATAAAGAGAGATTATTGAAAAAGGGAGAATTTTGAAGAAGATTATGCATTTCAATCATTATTTTGTCACTAATGTCAAACTTGCTATTTGTTGGTAAGAAAACTACTTATAAGATTCAAGTGCTATCACTTAGTTGATTGATGAAGAGGATTTGATCAATAAGATGTAACAAAAGCACCTACAAGAAAGGTTGAGTTTTGATTATGTAATGAAGTACAAGGATCAGTTAAGACAGTGATGACATGATGTATTGATAATCTACTTAATGTTACAAATATTGGCTATACTAAGAAAGTTTAGAAGAACATCTTACACAAATTTTTTCTACCAAGCCTGACTGAGTGGATAGTAGGTGCCGAGAAAACTCAGTGCAAGCCAAGCAAAAAGTCAGTTGGAGCCAAGTAAAAGCAAATTCTAGAATATGCCAACCAAGACAGTTGATGCTAAGTAAAGTTTAGTTGATGTTGAGCATTAGTAAACTTTAGTTGATGCCAAGTGAATTCATAATAGATGTCAAGAAACATAATATGTGTTGAGCATAAGAAGGTTGATAATGTCTAGCTGGTGCATTATTTTAAAAATCAAAGATTCACTAAATATGAGCCAGCAAGTTTGTTTTCTTAAATTTTGTGAACTAGGTGGAAGATACGGTTGATGAGCTAGTGGCACAAAATTTGAGGTAAACCATTTTTAGGAGAATTCAAATGGATTCTAGAAGAAATTTCTAGAAGAGATATGAGATATGGGATAGATACATTGTATCCTACCTAATCCATTCAAACCTTAAATTTTGATTATGGAAAATGAGTGGGAAAATATCTTAATTTTCTATTTATGGGAATGTTTGGTCATGAAGCAAAGTTGTCCTGTGTGAGAAACTAAGGAAGAGAAGGAGTTAAGGGTTTTGCTTCATCAAGTAACCTAAGAGAAGAGTATACAATGGCATGTTAAGAAAGAATGCTTAAAGAGATCAATTCTTGAAGGGTGAACAAGCTATCAGAGCTACAAAGTATGAAGGCCAAGTAGAATTTAGGACTAAATAGAGATTTGAAATCTAAAAGAGAAGTTGTCAATTATATTAGATCAAAGCTCTATTGTTACTCTCTAACAATTATATCAATCTAGGGTAAATCTTTTGGATTAAGGTTGATCTAATAGTCATTTTGTTGAGATAATGGGTGTTGCACACATTGCATAATATTGTTATTTTATTATTTTATTTTTATTATGTAATGTTGTACCTAGATGGACGTGCAACATGTAAAGATTCCCATGAAATATTCTTGATGAGTTGTATTGTAACATTGTAAAAATATTTTATGTAATTATTTAATCTTGGGGAAAAGAATTAAATGCCCAATATTAAATGTGGGGTCAGTGGGTTAGGTAGCACATGGTTTTAGCACATGGTTTATGTAATACCACTTGGTGGTTTTGTGGGACTTGCTACTATATAAGCAGCCACAAGGGTAGTTGTTGTAGAAAGAGAAAGAGTGACAAGGAGAAGAAAAAAGGCAAGAGTCGAGCGGGACAAGGCTTGACAGGTTAGCCAAGGGAGCATTTGTGAAGGTTGGAAGCATGGCATGGGATGTGTGGATTTATGCTTGTTCACATAGTTTGCTCGGTTGTGGCTATGGCCATGAAGGCTTCCATAGTTGTATGGCAATGGTATTTTTGCTGAATAATACATGATGATGGATTCTTTTGGAGGCTGGGTTTTTCCCTCAATGAGGGTTTCCCAGGGTATATCTTGTGTCACATTTTGTGAGTATGTTGTCTATTCTCTTGCATGTGGATTTTAATTTCATGTTTATTTCAGATCTATTATGGGTTATATGGAAACGGTTATATTCTTTATTGCCAAGTTTCCTTACAAGTGGTATCAGAGCTATGGTTTTATTATTATAACCCTAGGTTGAATCCATGGGAATGCATGAGAGGATAAAAGAAAAGGGCAAGATATATGAATGATTGCAGATCTGAGGGTTTTGGGTTTGCTTTTATGATGGGATGTTGAAAGATTTGGGCATGAGAAATTGTTGGACAAAAAGATTTTTTTGGATGTTTCATTTAAATGAGGGTTTTGGGGGTTAGCTTGTAGAAATGACCTCCTGGGTAAAAACAGACCTCACCATTGGATCCGGGTCGACATTTCCATAAAACTTGATATATAATATGCCCTAGTTTGGCCATATTCAGAAGAAATGAAAGAGTTTTTTTGGTTTCAGCCCATGATGGCCGTCAAATTTAATCCCGCCGGAATTTTCGTCACTGAAAAAATAAAAAATGAAAAATCATACTGCAAAATGGTAAAAAGACTATCTTAGTAAAACGGCCATAACTTTCTCTCAGAATATCAGATTTCAGAGTTCTTATAGGTGTTGGAAAGCTAATTCAGAGCACTAAAAGATGGTGTAGGTTTGGTTCTATGATTTTAAAAAATTTCAGGTTTTAAGAGCCCTAAAGTCAGATGTTATTTATTTTGAGCACGGATTAGGGCATAACTTGGGCATACGGAGTCGGATTTTGGACTTCAAGTAGTCAACGGAAAGCTCTTGGAGAGCTCTACACATTGGTTTAGATTTGGTGTAGGTTTGGCATAATTTATTTGGTGATATATTGATCTGAATAGTTTATTGATATATTTTAACTATGGTAACATTGTGAGCTTATGGCATTGGAGATTTAAGATTTGATGTCATTGTATACTCAGTTCATATCTCACATTGGTCTCATGATGATATGGTTATCAGTGTTTGGTTTTGATATGCATGATGACTTGTTGGGTCTACAAGTTGTGTAGTGTTGTAAGCGGTCTATACTTACAGGTTGCATTTATAGCTTGGTTATGGGTTGTCTTTGCCCATTGATCTTTCATTATTGATGCATATTCAGATTGGTGGCTTGGATTTGGGTTGTTTATGCCCTAAGTCACATGATTTTATCTTCATGTTGAAGGGATGAGATGTTATTACTAGGTACAATCATGGTGGAGGATTGCGGTTGACTATTTTATGCTGACAGGTTGGACACTTTGAGAGCCAGATGCTCGGTTTATGGATGTGATCATGGTGCCATGGATTTTGGCATGACATGATTGGTTATACAAGTACATCCTTGATGTTCATTAGCTTGGATTTTTTGATTCAGTTATGGTGGTATATCTTCTTGGTTTAGGATCATGGTTATTTGGTTTCTTTTAAGGACCTCATGATGTGCACTTTAAGTTCTTTGATGGTTTGATGCCTTGGTTGATTCTCATGGTTAGAGGATGGATTTGTTCATCATATGTCATGGATAGCTTGGATACACAGTTTAGTGGGAGCTTGTGATAGTGATGGGGTGACAGTGCAGGATTAGTTCCTAGTTTGGTTTATATCTTCTTGGTTTGGAGAGGATGAATTTTATGATGCCATAGGTGACTTGGTACCACGGTTGAGTGGGATTTGTTGGCATTGATATATTTATTGAGTGTTTGCAGATGTTGGAGGTTTGTCTTAGATCCTGTTGCTGTAGAAGCGTCTTTCACATTTGCATGGTGTACTTGTTATCTTCATGGTGTTTGAAGATGGTTAGATCTTGAGGACTCGTGAAGTTCTTGGTTATCTTCATGGTATGTGGAGATGGTTCTTCCTAGTATGTGGAGATGGTTTTTCTTCATGGTGTGTGGAGATGGTTGCATCTTGAGGACTCACAGGGTTCTTGGCAAAGGTGTGGTTTATATTTTTTATTTGGCATGTTATCCTTGGTATGAGGATGGTTTCATTATTATGTCATGGTATACTCTTGATACGCGTTTAGATTTGTGACATGTTATGGTGTGTTCATGTGGAGCATGTTATCTCTTTAGCTGAGATGGTAAGATCATGTTGTCATGTTTATGTTCTTGAGGCCATGGTTGGAACTTTGACATTGATCTTGGTTTAGTTTCTTGGTATTGAGTACACTAATCATAAGCTGGATACTTCATGATATTGCTATGTTGCATTTGGAGTTGGCATGGATTGATTGGTTACAGGTGCTCATGGATACTTAAAGACGGTGGTGATGCTGATTTCTCTTGGATTAGAGAAGTATTTTTTGGGACAGTTGATGGTTTCAACAGGAAGTTTGAGGGGCAGTCACCTGATATGGACTTGAGAGGAGATTTTTCTTAGATGAGTCTCGGTTGGAGACTTGGGTATCTTGATGAGCATTCTCATTCCCCACTCTTGGTCTACTTGGCAGTTTTCTACTTGAGAGGTATAGCCCATTGTTTCTCTCAGTTGCATTATATTTATGCTTGTCTTTCATGGATATGGATCTTGAGCTATGGTACATGAGTTAGTTCTAGAGGGTTCATTTGAGAGATGGTTTAGCATTGGTTATCTCCATGTGCATATGTTGTTATGCTGGTTGAGTTTGGGAGATGGTTTTATATTGGGCATATTCCTTGGATTAGGAATGGTTATTCCTTGGTTTAGGAATGGTTTTATTGAGTTTGATCTTCTTGTGAGAGGCTTACATCCATGATTAGTTATATGATATGGTTTGGGTGTTGTTGAGGCTTCTTGTTGGGGTTTTATGGAGGATATCATACTTGCACAGTTTACATCTAGAGGTGTGTGTAGAAGGACATGATACAAGTTATGATTTGCATGGTTTCTCTGGTCTTGGTTATCTTCTTGGATGTTTAGATTTGCTTACATTGGATTTGAGATTGGTTAGATATTTTGATCATTGGTTTGTGCTCATGTTTTTCATGTGAGAGATGACATGGTTATTACTTGATCTCTTTCCTCTGTTAGTTGTGGAGAATTTGGGAGAGTATTGGAGACTTGTTATGAGAGTTTTTTTTTCTTGCAGGATATTGGTTTATGTATTGTGGATGTCCTTGATACTACATGGATTCACTTCTCTGAGATGTGTTGAGTGGATTGGTTATAGATTTGACATTATCTTTTGCAGTGGGAGCTTCTTGGTATATATGTGGCAGGTATTGCTCTTGAGGCTTGTGATTGCAGGTTGCAGATTGGATATGTTAGTGATATAAGATTCACTTGTTATACCTTTGAGGTATGGATAGTTGGATGGGTTTGGCACTTTGCTGTGGGTGCTATTTCAGCTATGGATATATTTTGACAACTACAGATACATGTGATTACCTTTGGATTAGGTTTTTTGTGCTTGGAATTTTAGTTGGTACAGGATTTTATGATCTTCTAATGCGATAGGTTGGGTGGCTTTCTCTTTGGATGACTTCTATGTATGTCCAGTGGGAGTGGCATAATAGGAGGTGAGATCATTCATGTTTGAGATGCTGGATACTTTGATTTTGTTGCGGGTACCAGGATGGAGCACTTGGTGTATTTTGATCCATGATGGTGGATGTGTTGGGAGGGATTGTTCCCTTGTTCATTTATGTGGCTATGGATTGACCCTATGCAATGTATACAACAAGTGGGAGATTGTTGAGATAATGGGTGTTGCACACATTGCATAATATTGTTATTTTATTATTTTATTTTTATTATGTAATGTTGTACCTAGATGGACGTGCAACATGTAAAGATTCCCATGAAATATTCTTGATGAGTTGTATTCTAACATTGTAAAAATATTTTATGTAATTATTTAATATTGGGGAAAATAATTAAATGCCCAATATTAAATGTGGGGTCTGTTGGTCTGACTTTTTCTGCAGTAAAAATTTTTTCAGTTAAACCATAGAAAGGTCAGGTGATCTATGTCTAAATGAAGTATAAGGTTTTGGATAAACCATCTGTGAGAAATATTCGCCTTGTAAGACTTACATTCATCTCTATTTATGAAAGGTCGGGCGCGAAAATTTTCAAAATTCAAAAGAAGCGAATATGCTTCCGTAATCCTTTTCCTCTCTCCCGGGTTACCTTTCTTACTGTTTGTCCCAACCGTCAGATCTGATTAGATCTACCGCTGGCATTATCTCGCTATTGAAAGTTGCATGCTCATTAAGTATAGCGAGATAGCGAGTGTCGAGTTTTTTAAGCGGTGGGACCATGAAGTGAACGTGCGACGATCGAAGATTTGCTATTTAATTGCTTTATTGTGCAGGTACACTTAGCAATTCGCCGTAAAAAGGGGGAAAAGGACCCACTAGAATATCTGACATCAGAGCCAGAATGTTGATATTTTTCCGGAAGTACCGCCACCTCGCTATCGGAAAATTTAGGCACTTCACCGTTAGTGAAGTAGCGAGGCCACGTGAAAATCTTAAAATGATGACGTTGCATCTTGCTTGTGTCATAATTACACCAGGTGGCATGACCTGTCGTAAATACTGTTGTCAGAATCAGTTTTAATTAAACAGAAGTAATTACCGGGTACCCCCTTGCTTTTTCCGGCACGGAATCCTTTAAAGTGCCGAAGCTCGCTACCTCGCTATCGAAAAATTGAGGTTCTTCACCGTTAGCGAGTTAGCGAGGCCCCGTAAAGTGGTAAAAGATCGGCAAGATCTATGATGACGTGTAATGACAGGTGACTGATAAAATTTGACATGTGCTAGCTGTGCAGAGATCCG
Source organism: Cupressus sempervirens (assembly GCA_028749045.1). Classification (NCBI taxonomy): domain Eukaryota; kingdom Viridiplantae; phylum Streptophyta; class Pinopsida; order Cupressales; family Cupressaceae; genus Cupressus; species Cupressus sempervirens. Next base: position 827,864,297 of record CM053793.1, read on the forward strand.
ATTCTCATTAATGCCTACCTGACTAAATGTACAAGAAATCTGGAACGTCAGTTTGAAGTGAATCAACGGAGCTCGCTATCTCGTTATGAAGAGTAGCAAGGAAGATAATTATAGCGACATAGCGAGATGGGCCCACCGCCTTCTTTCTTAAGAAGCCCTGTAGCGTATCTTTCGATCATTTCTTGATCCGATCAACGGTTGTCGCCGCCTCGTTATGGAAAGGTGCTTGTTCTTTATGCATAACGAAGTAGCGACATGCTGACACGTGTTCTCCGTCGTCAGTGGGTTTAAAGGTAAGCGCCATCAAAAGAAAGAATTATGTACATGGCAAGCTCTCATTGGGTAATATGACTGACATGGCAAGTGTAACTCCTAGTTGTTCTCTTTGTACCGCATGATCGTAGGATCTTTGAAGATCAACGACGCAGTTTTAAATTAAAAATGTAGTGCCACTCTCTGTATTAATTAGACAAGAAAGCTTCGTCCCTGAGAAAAAACAGAGTATAATACAGAGAGATTGCATCAGTTTCATTTCACGCGAGAAAAGATTTGAAGCCATTCCTGTGCAGAAGCTATTACTGAAAGAAAAGCGTGCCAAGGTTGATAAGAAATTGTCAAGTTATCTGTTCGCTGAAATTTTGCAGGAATTCAAAGGAAAATTGAGACAGAATTCAAGTAAGTAAAACTACCATCATCTTTGTGAGCTTTTAAGTTTTAAAGAGGATAGCTCAAGATGCCTCCTAAGAAGGGATTTACAGGAGCAGAAAACTACCTGGATAGAAATGTGCATGATGATTTGCTTGAGTTACTTCCTGAGTCCACTGTAGAAACAGTGCAAGTTAAGAGGTTGACCTCACTCAATCCTAGGCTTAGGGTAGCTGATGGATTGTATGATAAGGGTAATTGGGTCCGGGATACTCAAACTGCTCAGACTGGTTTGAGTTTATTCAAGAAATGGTTTGCAGAGAGAAAGTTATATGCCCCTCATGCCAACATTTGGAATTTTGATCTTGGGAAGCTTGTTGTTCCCAGCGTGTTCATGGATTTTGACCTGCTTGAAGCCATAGCAAAAAACTATGACCATGCCACTAAGGTAGTGAGGAGAATAGATGGTGAGGCTTTAGTTACCATCAGTCCCGAGGAGATTAGGAAGGTATTCAGTCTGGGACCCCTCACCATGTATCATGTGCCCATTAATCTGACAGATTTAGAAAAGGAATATATATCCAAGAGGGATGTAGTTAGACAGGGTGCACTGAAAGCCCACATAGGCCGAATTGGAGGCCTTCCAACCATAACATCATCTTCTAAAGAGCCCTTCAAGAAATCATGTTTTAATGCCAGGGCAGTCGAGATATATAGAACCCTGTGCAAAGTCTTCGGAGAGGGCAAAGAAGATTTTATTCCGGTGACCTTCATGTATATGATCACCCAAATCTCTTCTTTTGGTGTGGAAATAATTTTTGATTTTGCATCTTACTTGGCAAATGAGATCCATCATGGATTGGTGGGGATTGCACAGGGCAAGGTGGAAAAGGTTTGGGGTCAGTATTCCTTACTGATGCATATGTATCTTTTTAAAGGGGCCACTTATTTTGGTAAAGAAATGGTTTTAAATAGAGAACAAGAAGGGGAAGCACTACCAGTCCAATTATGGAGTGCAGACATGACCTGGGAAGCAGAAAATGCTAGCTTCGTCAGATTTGATAGGCACTTTGCCTCCAAACTAAGGTACCTCTTATTGAGTGATAATCCCAGAATCCCTAAGGCATTAATGCACCTTATCAGGCCTATGGACAAAACCCACAATCTAAAGGTTTCACATAATTGGGGAGATATTATCCCATATTCAGTCTCAACGGTCATCAGGGTCTATGGTTTCAAAGGAACACCCCATGTGTTACCCTATCAGGTACCCTTGAAGGTAGGGATAGCTGAATTTTTGTGGTAGTTAGGAGGAGTGGAGGAGGCCTTTTTGCACAAAAGGGGGACAGGATCAATTTTTCCTACTTGTACTATAGCCCACCAATTTGTGATAACTAAAGAAGGGTGGGCCTTTCTCCATAAATTTTTGGATCAATACAAAATGGCAGTGTCTCACTCTCATTTTTGTGATACAGAAGGTTTCTTTAACTCTGCCCTTAGATTGAGAATCAAGCTGCGTCCAGTTCAGCATGAATTCTATTTTCCAGAAGATGTAATAAGAAATGAATATTCTCTCCATGAGCAAGAAATAAAGAAAGAAAAATGGAGAGTCTATTCAAAAGTTTTGGAATTCATTAATTGTTTTGATAAAAATTTCAGTCCTCTTAGTAATGTTGCAAACAATGCAGATAAAGTACATAAGCTCATGAGTAATTTCTCTGAGATAATGGAGGTAATGAATGAGAAGAAACAGCATTTTATTAATTCTTTTCCAGATAAAGCCAGAGAAATTATGAGAAAATTGGGTTTCACTCCCAATATTGGAGTAGGTCCACTGGTGGTACGGAAGAAAACAGGATATACTATTGTCCGACAGCAGGTGCCCGTTGTGCATAAAGAAAAACAGATTGTTGGATCTTCCAGCACTGTCCTAGAAGAAAGACCCCCTGAACCTTCCCCCAAAAGAAGAAGAATAATAAGGGAGGAAGAATCCCCTGATGAAAGTGGCTCACCTTCTCAAACCCCAATGAGAGTGGAGGAAGAACAACTCACCAGTGAGCAATTTGAACAAATGGGGTCACAAGGAGAAATTTTTGTTACACAAGCAGAGATTGATGAAGGCAACCCTCAGGAAACCCCTGTACCAAGTTTTGAATTAACTACAGCAGATTTCAGAGGAAGGGAATTGGACCCTGTTTTGGAACAAGCCAGTCAGCATTTTTTGTCTGATAACAATTTTGTAAGATCTAGAGCTTTCCATCAGTTTGCGTGGAGAGTAAACATGCACATTTTTGAGCAAAGGTGCAATAATATGAGAACAGAACATCCAGAAATGGATGAGACCTCCATTCAAAATACAATAAAGGAACAAATGGTTCAAGAGTTCCAAAATATAACCCCTGATGAGGGAAGACAGATGGTAAAAAATGCTAATGTTTTATTATTGCCCAATTGGGACATTGCTGACGCATTAGTTTTTAATTCTGTTTCAAATAATTTAGGACTCCAGGATCCGAATAAAGAGGAATTCTTGGGTACAGCATTCAGCAATGACCAAGCTGCCCTTGTTATGTGGTCCCTGAGAAGAGGATCCAGAGTTACTTCATCACAGCCTGATGACTCAGGATTGACAGGGAGTATCATTGTAAGAAGAGTTGCTGACACTTCAAATGTACAGGCAGCCCACATGAATGTGGATTATTCTAAATTTGCCCTGGCTACTGCGGAAAGAGAAGAGAGGGAAATGATGGATATGAATAATAAATATGAAGTAGTGGTGGAAGCATATAATCAAGAGGTGAAGAGGAGAATTGAGTTAGAAAACAGGATATCTCAACTGGAAAAGGTACCTGGAAAGAGAAAAGTGGGAGAATCCAGTACATTGAGAATTGCATATCCCCCACAGTCATCTGTGGGATTAACCCCTATTATTGAGATACCTGACACCCCTGAAAGACCCCAATTCTATACTGCAGAGGAATTTGAAGCAGAAAAAACCAAATTACATGAGTGGCAGATAGAATTTAGAAATCAGCAGGAAGAAAAATGGAAGCAGGGTGTGACATACTTGAGGGATAAAATACAATGGTCAGACTTTTATGACCAGCTGACCAGGATTGTAACCCTCATAGATGAGTTAAATAAAGGAAAGAATGGACTAGACTCCCTTGCACAGAAGTGGAGACAGAGGAATAATGATGTCACGATCGTTTGTATCTCTGCAGTTCAAATGCCTTACCATCAGGTTGAAAGAATTTTTGATTTATTAAATCAATTAGATAACTTTGAAAATAAAAGAGATTCTTTACAGAGGAAATTGACACTTTGTTTTTCAAGATATCTTGCTAAAAAATTCACCCTATTCCCTTGTGCCTTAGAAACTGTTGATACAGTAAAAGAAAAGGACAAATGGAAAAAGGAAATGGATGAATTATTTGATAACAGAATAACAAACATCATCAGTGAGACTGGCTGTTGGTTTTGGGCGAAGACAAATGAAGAGCTGGTAAAGATACAATTGTATTATGCTGATATAAGAAAAGAATTCGATGAATTAGAAGATAATGCCAATTCTTTAATAAAGATACAAAGAGAAACCCTAAGTTTTGATTGGCTAGATGATGATACTTTCAACAGATGGAAAGATCAGTTTAGTGAACAGATGTCAGGAGAAGATGACGATGAAGATGTAAGAGTAATAGTTACTCTTGTAGTCAGCAATGATGACATAGAAAATTCCCAGGTTAAAGTGATTTTGCATGCAACAGAAGATGATACATCACTTGCAGACCTTATGGATATGTACTCTGAAGATGAGGAATGATTGCGAGAACAGACCATAACAACCAAGAAGCATAACAGAAAGGGACCCACCAAGAAATGCTGTTGTAATCAACCTTTCTGTTATTCTTGTTTTTTGTTTTTCAAAAGAAGGACACCTGTCACCTACTGTAGCCTGAAGCTTGTTGCATCTCACATTATTTAAGTGAGATCCCAAGGCTAAAGAGTGGTCCGAATTTGGTTTTCACTAAGTGTTGTGCTTAGTTCCTTTTTGGTCCAAACATTTTTGGAAAGAAATTTATAGTATGCTTTTTCTGTCAAAATCTCTGAGAGATGGATGAATGTAAAAAGGACTGTGCTTCTTCTCTGAAGGTTTTTCTGGGTTTTTTGTAAAGGATATATCATTTTCAAAGGAAATGAATACAAGTTATGAACTGTCCCCATATCTGTTCTTCTCTGAATTTTGTCTCCTTTTTAATACTGAGTTACCTTGATGTTGTGTGAGTAAAAGCTTATGCAATTGATTGCAATTTAGTAAGACTGTACATCCATTTGTTATTGCTGTTAATTCAATGAATTAAGTAAAGGCTTTGATAAATGTGATGAGGTTGCTTGGGTGTTAATAAGGATTCTTGAATGATAAATTCTGGTAAGAATTGCTAATGAAAATTCGTTGCAAGGCAACAAATTAGATCTAAGAATTTACTTGACTCTGAATTCCCAATGGATTAGGCACTGATCGAGAGTATTTCAGCCAAAAGAGAAGTATATTATAACTAGCTTTTTCAAAATACATCATAAAATCAATTTTCATTTATCTTTCCTGTAAGATTTTCAAAGTTGGCCAGCACTTGCCTGCCTAGATTGTTTTAGCTTCATTTAGCCATTGTTGTTGGAAACATCTGCAGAGCTATAGAAGATTTCTTGGCCATATCTGTTCAAGGGATGTGTTTATTAGTTATTTACTTATATGTTTAAGGATTTAGAGATGAGAATCAAAATGAAACTAAGGATAATTCTCATACAATTATTCCATCTTTGAACCATCCCCGGGTGCACCCGCCCTGGTTTTACAGAGCCAAAAGAGTAGAAAACCGTCTAAGGTTTTATTGAAGTTGGGTCCTAATACTTTGCATATGCAAGTGATAATGAGAATTGGCTATTCTTTAGGTTGTGTATGTACTGATATCTAGGTACTAAGCCTTTTGTCGCCTAGTAGTTTTAGTACTGTTAACATCAAAATAAAACACCAACAAAATGGCGACTCTACTGGGGAAATTCATAGTGTCAAAACTTGAGAAAATATGAAGATATAAACCCAAGTACCATTGCTACACACTGACACATCCAGCTTATCCGAGTGTCTTATCTAACAAGCAAGAGTTGCAGTCTTACAACATCAGTGATTGATCTCTTTGTGCCTTATTTTTGTTCCCGCTCGTGTATTATTTTCTTTCTGTCAGTAACGAGTGTTATTGTATTTTCTCGAAAAAGGGTGGCGACTCAGTCAAGGTTTTGAAGCTAGTGCTTATTGTAACAAAAGAAAAATATGGCTGACAAGAGAAAAAACACAAGGGCTTACATGAGAGCCAATCCCGATGTATCAATGTATACTGATTTACCCCAAGGTGGTAGGAAGAACCAAAATAAGAAAAGAATAGATCCAAATCCTACTTGGAAGCCTAGAGGTAATGCCTCTGTAAATTCCCATTATCAACTGATAATAGCAAGAGAATCATCTTCGCTTAGTTTTGAATCAGAAAATACAAGACTTTTAGGAGGTATTTTCAGTACCCCATTACCAGATCAGAGAGTTTTTCAAGATAAAGATGTATCTACTATGGGAATTGCTTCACCCAGACCAGGGCCTGTAGCAGATATAAATTGTAGGCTAGGATTCAGAAGTTCATCTGATAACCTTTTTAATCCCAGAGTAGCCCCATATATGGAACCGAACCTTATAGATCTAGATGATCCTACTGATTCCGAGGCAACCTCTGCTGATTCTAAAGAAGTGCAATCTGAAATAGGATTTTTGAAGAAATGGATTGCTGAGGAAGAAGCTAAGCGCATCCATCTTGAAAAAGAAAGGGAGTGAGCCACTTTGGATGCAATAATAGAAAGAGATACTCTGCTAAGAAGGATGGCTGCTTTGAAAGAGCAAAATAAAAAACTAGAAGAGAATATCCCCACTCTCCATCAGGACGTCTTTGGAAATATTGATAATCTAAGAGCTAAAGTTCAACAACAGGAAAAACTCCTAAATCAAAGACAAGAACCAATTATTGCTCAAGTTCAAGCTTATAAACCCATTCAAGTTAATCCAATAGAGCCCACTGGAACAGTTCCAGATAAAGGAAAAGGCAAGGCTGTAGGAATCCAAATAAATGAGCCTCAAGCTATACCGAGAAAATCTATACAACCCTCTGTATCAAAATTAGACCTAGAACTAGAGAAGGCTCGAAAGGAGAAGGAAGACCTTGCAAAAGAACTTGAGAAGGTTGAAAATGAAGCTCAGGCCGCAGAGACCAGAAGGAAAATCCAATTCATAAAGTCTAATTCTGCATTAAATTCATGGTCTAGTTTGTCTATCCCACCTACAAATCCTGCACCAGTTAATGTTCCCATAATCTCGACTCAGAAAACACCCCAACCTGCTCCTACCTCATCTTCCAATATTGGCACTCAAGTCCCGTTTGTCCCACCACAGCTATCCCAAGCTGCTCTCCTAACTCAAGCTAATGCAGCTAGTACCTCTAACGCTCCCAGTTTCCAGAAGAAACCTATATACCTCAAAAAATATAGACAAATATCATTTGCCGGTATTCCTGGTGCCCCCCATCCCATATCTTTTGATTTAAGGGATAAAGTGGTGAAGTTTTCTGGAAATAATGCTGTCACTGGTGAAGAACATTTGAGAATTTTCATTGACATGCTCAATGATTATGAAGTTGAACATGAGGACATGGTGATGAAATTATTTGTGCATTCACTCACAGAGGATGCAAGGGATTGGTTCAGGAGGTTGCCTGATGATAGTATTACTTCATGGAGCGATTTGGAGAAATTGTTCAAGGAACAATATGGGGACAATACCAATGCAGGATTCATGTTGAATGAGTTCAACAATATCAAGAAGAATCCAAATGAATCCACATTTGATTTCAATGTGAGATTTCAGAAAGGAATGTACAAACTATTTCAATTTATGCGGTTAAATGAAGACGTCTGTCTTACAACCTACTTCAATGCCTTTGATAGCAAGATGGCCTACCAACTGAGAGATAAGGATCCTAAAACTCTGAGAGATGCCTATAGAGTTGCAGTGAATATAGAAAATAATAGAAAGGCCTCTGGCAAATTAGGGAGAAGGGATGATCCTAAGCTTTTCAACCCTAAGAATAATAATAAAAGGGAAGGTGACAAAACATCCATGGGAAAAAGGCCTGAAGAACCTACTATAGGCCATGTTTTAGAAATGCTTAAGAAAATGAATCCCACTAATTTCAATAAGACAAATGTTACTGAGAGAGCCCCTGTGAATAACAGCAATTTCAATAGACAGCCTAGGATGCAGAATTACCCTTACACCACCCAATGGAAAGATGGTAAACCAGTTCCTAACCAGATCCAAAATATGAAGGATAAGGGTACCCCAGACCCCCTGCAAAGGAACACTATAAATATGAATGATGATGTACCTTGGTGCATTATATGCCAATCACCTCATTCTGCTGACTATTGTGTTGTTGCCCAATCATTCGCCCAAGCTCAAGAAGTGCAAGCAGAAGAAGAAACAGAAGAAAAGAACCATGATGATATAAGTTGCAATATGGCGAAAACATCTGATGATTTGATAGATTCTGATTCAGAAGAACCTGAGAATGATGTTACCAGCCAGAGAATTGCTTACCAGTTACATCATCAGCAAATATTTGCAGATGATGAAAAGAATGATACAGATAAGGTATGCAATACATTTTCTGAAGTAGGTTTCACAAACCTAAGAATCCCCTCCAAGGAGGAAATTGATAGAATTACAGCCGAAATGATTTCACAAGTCCACAGTAATTACAATTTGAGAAATAGAGCAATAAGTAATGAGGCAGGAAGGCCATCTAGTATGTTCATCAAAGACACCACTCATAAGACAGATGATCAACACAAGAAAGTCAGTATAGATGTGTCTAAGATCAAGGAGAACAAGGGTCAGAAATGGGAACCAAAAAAGAAGGTTCAATTTCAGAAAGTTGAAGCAACAAAGACCGTAGTGCAACTAGAGAAATCAGAACTGGATGTTGTCAAGCTAAAAGTGGTGCCCACTACTCAAAAGACTCCGATCCCAGGTACTATTGTAAAACCTACTGTAGTTGAACCTGTTGATATGATTGCCATGTTATCTCAAATTACTGTGAAAGTACCCTTGTCTGAGCTCTTTAGAATTGAAGAGCATAAAAATAAGGCTTTGTCATGGTTGGGTGGAATAGCAAACAACAATAGTATTGATAATCAAGCTGTAGCCCAACAGACCCCATTAATAATAGAGGACAATGGTATTATATCCCAGATTCCTCAGATGTTCTTAGATGATTCATCAGTTGCGTTCATACAAGATATTGATCCTTTTTTCCTTAGTTTAATCATAAAAGGGAAAACCTTGAAAAATTGTATGATAGATTCTGGAGCTTCCAACACTATAATGCCTTTTAAAGTAATGGAAGCCCTAGGATTGAAGGTGGATACTAAGCAAGGTAGATGCCGAGGGATGGATGCTAGAGAGGTTCCAGTAATAGGTACTATAAATGCCTTACCATTTAAACTGGCTGCATTTCCTGAGGTGGAATTAACCATGTCTGTCCTTGTAGTGGATATACCCCCACATTACGGGATGCTACTTTCCAGAAAATGGAGTGCCGCCATGGGGGGAAGCCTACAGTGTGACCTTACTTATGCCACTTTCCATATAGGAGACAAAGCTGTCAGGGTAAATAGGGAACCAAGGGTTAACCACATCTTAGGTGAAGACATTGACAAAGATACCACCTGTTTCCTAGACACGGGGATCAATGCTTTCAGGGCTGAATTGATTATTCAGGAAGTGGAAAACTTACCTGATATCATTGAAAATGAGGTTGAATGTTGCATGAATTCACCAAAACTGTGGACAATGTTCTTTGATGGGGCTAGTTCTAAAGAAGGTGCAGGGGCAGGTGTAGTCTTTGTATCCCCTGAAAATAACACCTTCAGGTATTCATTCACCTTGAAGTTTTCTTGCACAAATAACATTGCTGAATATGAAGCATTGTTGCTAGGTCTCAAAGTGGCCACACATCACAAAATTAAGAAATTGTATGTCATAGGGGATTCTGAATTGATCATCTCTCAGATTAAAGGAACATACTCCTCAAAAAATAAGAGATTAAAACAATATAGAAACGAGGTCTGGGATCAAATAGAATTCTTTGATGCATTTGGGATCTCATGGAGAGATAGAACCCAGAATAAAATGGCTGATCTTCTGGCCAATGTAGCTATCAAACCAAAAGAAATATCATTTGCAGGAATCTCCCAGATTGAGATTCAAAACAGACCTTCTATACCTGACAACATTGACAATTGGCAGGTGTTTGAAGATGACAAAGATATCACAAATTTTTTGCTAAATGAAGACAGATACCATGGGCAGGAGATGGACTGCAATGGACTGATTGAAACCATAAATGGGAAGGAAACCATTTTTGGTCAAGAAATCATGCAATTAAAAACAAATAAGATGCCTAAGGGGTTGGTAGTCTTGGAGAACATTTTTGATAACCAAGACAGAGTGAGATCGGAAATAAAGGACCCCAAACCGCAGGAACTAGAAGAAGTGAATTTGGGAACAAATGAAATCCCTAAAAAGGTTTACATCGGCCAAGATCTGCCAGTTCAAATCAGAAAAGCATTGATTGACCTACTTAGAAAGTACAGGCATGTTTTTGCTTGGTCATATGATGACCTTAAAGCTTATAGGGAGGACCTTTTCCAGCATGTCATACCCTTGAAAGAAAATGTAAAACCCTTTAGGCAAAAGCAGAGGCCAATCAATCCCACCCTTGCCCCAAAAATGCAGGAAGAACTGACAAAACTGAGAGATGGTGGAATAATCAAACCAATTAGGCATTCCACTTGGGTTTCAAACCTTGTTCCTGTAAGAAAAAAGAATGGAGATATTAGGCTTTGTGTGGATTTTAGAAATCTAAACATTGCATCTCTAAAAGATAATTATGGCTTACCTAATATGGAAGCCATGTTGCAACAAGTGACCGGCTCTGAATTAATGTCAATGATGGATGGCTTTTCTGGATATAATCAAGTTCTGGTAAAAGAAAGTGAACAGTTCAAAACAGCCTTCACAACCCCTTGGGGAACATATGTGTATGTGAGGATGCCTTTTGGCTTGATTAATGTAGGAGCTACTTTCCAAAGAGCCATGGATGTAGCATTTCATGAATATATTGACAAATTTATGGTTGTGTACCAAGATGATCTTACAGCGTATTCTAATAAGGCTGAAGATCACTGCAAACACTTGAACAAAATTTTTATAAAAGCCCTGGAATATGGGGTATCCCTAAACCCAAAGAAATGCTCGTTTGGGGTCACAGAAGGAAAGTTATTAGGACACATAGTGTCCAAGGATGGGGTAAAAATAGACCCAGAAAGGGTAATGGCTATTGATAAAGTCCCTAAACCTAAAAACGTGAAAGGTATACAGTCCTTTTTTGGCCAGGTTAATTTTCTGAGGAGGTTTGTTACAAATTTCGCTGAAATCAGTAGACCCATTTCAAAAATGCTCAAGAAAGGAGCTGTTATAGATTGGAGTGGTGAACCTTCACAGGCATTTCAGGATATAAAGACTGCGATAAAAAATGCTCCAGTGTTGAGGACCCCAGATTATACAAAACCCATGCATATCTTTTCATTTGCATCATTCCATACTGTGGCTGCAGTTTTATTACAGAAAAACCAAGAAGGGTATGAACAGCCTATTGCCTTTTTTAGCAAATCCCTGCAGCATGCTGAACTGAAGTACGAAATAAATGAAAAACAAGCATATGCTTTGGTAAAGGCTGTAAAAGCATTCAGAAGTTATTTGATAGGTGCAACTATTATTGCCTTTGTACCTAGTGCTGCAGTTAAAGATATTTTCTCTCAGTAGGAAGTGTCAGGAAGGAGATGCAGATGGATCAATAGAATCCAAGAATTCAACATCGATATGCAGATAACTAAGTTAGTCAGAGGTCAAGGTTTGGCCAAACTTATGGCTGAAACTAACCTGGAAGCTAATCAGATAAACCTAGTAAATGATGATTTCAGAACTGATTTATGCGACATGGACCAGTGTGACTGGTACATTAATGTTATACATTATTTGCAACACATGAAAGTTCCTCCCCATCTGCCTGATAATGAAAAAAGAAATATTAAATTGCAAGCCATCAGGTATGCAATTGTTCAAAATAACTTATGGTGGAGAAACTTTGAAGGAGTTCTGTTGAAATGTGTTGACAGAAAAAGGGCAAAAGAGATTTTGAAAGAAATGCATGCTGGAGTATGTGGAGGACATTACATGGCCAAAACTACTGCGCATAAGATAATGAGAGCTGGTTTCTGGTGGCCCACTCTGTTCAAAGATGCTCAAGCTATGGTTAAAAAATGTGATCCTTGTCAAAGATTTGCTGGGAAGCTGAAATTCTCAAGAAGTACTCCACTGAAGCCAGTTGAAACTAAAGCACCTTTTCAACAATGGGGTCTGGACTTCATAGGAGAAATTTTTCCCAAGTCTAGTACTGGCTATTCCTGGATTCTGGTTGCTACTGACTACTTTACAAAATGGGTAGAGGCTATCCCTACCAGAAATGCAACGAGTAAAGTAGTAAATAATTTCTTATTGAATAATATCATTTCCAGATTTGGATGTCCACAGAAAATTGTCACAGATAATGCTATGTGTTTTAGGTCTGAGGAATTCATAAATTTTTGTGATAAATATGGAATGACAAGAGCAACGTCTGCCCCATATCATCCACAAGGGAATGGACAAGCTGAGTCCACAAATAAAAGCCTGTTGAAAATCATTAAGAGAACCTTGGACGATAATAAAAGGGCATGGGATTCCAAGTTACAGTTGGCAATATGGGCCGACAGAGTAACTGTAAAGAAGGCAATTGGGGTGGCTCCATTTGATTTAGTGTATGGAATTCAAGCTAGAATGCCCCAGAACAATTTGATGGGATTATACAATTACATCTAGTCATATGATGAAGATACTACGGATGAAATGAAAGAAAGAATGAATGAACTGGTAGGATTGACCGAAGCCAGAAGAGAAGCATCTCTGAGAAATCAAAAATTGCAGTTACAAGTCAAAACACTCTATGATAAAAGAACTGTAAACAAGAAATTTGAAAATGGAGACCTAGTCTTAATGTGGAACGCCAGAATTGAAGATAAAGGAAAACATGGCAAATTTGACCCCATTTGGTTAGGCCCATATCTCATTGAGAATACTTGGGGTGAACATTCCTACATAATCAAAGATGTATTTGATAATATTCTTGAATTGCCAGTTCATGGACAGTTCTTGAAGAGGTATTTTTCTTGAAAAAATACTTAGTTTCTTCCATGAACATTAGTTTTAGGTTTTCCCAGCGTCCTGTTTTCTGTAAATCCTTGTACAGTCTGGGTTTTTGTTTTTGTGTGTTGCTCAGTGCTCTCTGAAGAAGTTGTCATTTCCCGGATGTGTGGTCTGCTCTCCCATAGATTCTGAATCCTTGCATAGACTCAAGTAGTCTATCATCCCCAGACAGAGCCACTGTTGGTCTGACTTTTTCTGCAGTAAAAATTTTTTCAGTTAAACCATAGAAAGGTCAGGTGATCTATGTCTAAATGAAGTATAAGGTTTTGGATAAACCATCTGTGAGAAATATTCGCCTTGTAAGCCTTACATTCATCTCTATTTATGAAAGGTCGGGCGCGAAAATTTTCAAAATTCAAAAGAAGCGAATATGCTTCTGTATTCCTTTTCCTCTCTCCCGGGTTACCTTTCTTACTGTTTGTCCCAACCATCAGATCTGATTAGATCTACCGCTGGCGCTATCTCGCTATTGAAAGTTGCATGCTCATTAAGTATAGCGAGATAGCGAGTGTCGAGTTTTTTAAGCGGTGGGACCATGAAGTGAACGTGCGGCGATCGAAGATTTCCTATTTAATTGCTTTATTGTGCAGGTACACTTAGCAATTCGCCGTAAAAAGGGGGAAAAGGACCCACTAGAATATCTGACATCAGAGCCGGAATGTTGATATTTTTCCGGAAGTACCACCACCTCGCTATCGGAAAATTCAGGCACTTCACCGTTAGCGAAGTAGCGAGGCCACGTGAAAATCTTAAAATGATGACATTGCATCTTGCTTGTGTCATAATTACACCAGGTGGCATGACCTGTCGTAAATACTGTTGTCAGAATCAGTTTTAATTAAACAGAAGTAATTACCGGGTACCCCCTTGCTTTTTCCGGCACGGAATCCTTTAAAGTGCCGAAGCTCGCTACCTCGCTATCGGAAAATTGAGGTTCTTCACCGTTAGCGAGTTAGCGAGGCCCCGTAAAGTGGTAAAAGATCGGCAAGATCTATGATGACGTGTAATGACAGGTGACTGATAAAATTTGACATGTGCTAGCTGTGCAGAGATCCGATTCTCATTAATGCCTACCTGACTAAATGTACAAGAAATCTGGAACGTCAGTTTGAAGTGAATCAACGGAGCTCGCTATCTCGTTATGAAGAGTAGCAAGGAAGATAATTATAGCGACATAGCGAGATGGGCCCACCGCCTTCTTTCTTAAGAAGCCCTGTAGCATATCTTTCGATCATTTCTTGATCCGATCAACGGTTGTCGCCGCCTCATTATGGAAAGGTGCTTGTTCTTTATGCATAACGAAGTAGCGACATGCTGACACGTGTTCTCCGTTGTCAGTGGGTTTAAAGGTAAGCGCCATCAAAAGAAAGAATTATGTACATGGCAAGCTCTCATTGGGTAATATGACTGACATGGCAAGTGTAACTCCTAGTTGTTCTCTTTGTACCGCATGATCGTAGGATCTTTGAAGATCAACGGCGCAGTTTTAAATTAAAAATGTAGTGCCACTCTCTGTATTAATTAGACAAGAAAGCTTCGTCCGTGAGAAAAAACAGAGTATAATACAGAGAGATTGCATCAGTTTCATTTCACGCGAGAAAAGATTTGAAGCCATTCCTGTGCAGAAGCTATTACTGAAAGAAAAGCGTGCCAAGGTTGATAAGAAATTGTCAAGTTATCTGTTCGCTGAAATTTTGCAGGAATTCAAAGGAAAATTGAGACAGAATTCAAGTAAGTAAAACTGCCATCATCTTTGTGAGCTTTTAAGTTTTAAAGAGGATAGCTCAAGATGCCTCCTAAGAAGGGATTTACAGGAGCAGTAAACTACCTGGATAGAAATGTGCATGATGATTTGCTTGAGTTACTTCCTGAGTCCACTGTAGAAACGGTGCAAGTTAAGAGGTTGACCTCACTCAATCCTAGGCTTAGGGTAGCTGATGGATTGTATGATAAGGGTAATTGGGTCCGGGATGCTCAAACTGCTCAGACTGGTTTGAGTTTATTCAAGAAATGGTTTGCAGAGAGAAAGTTATATGCCCCTCATGCCAACATTTGGAATTTTGATCTTGGGAAGCTTGTTGTTCCTAGCGTGTTCATGGATTTTGACCTGCTTGAAGCCATAGCAAAAAACTATGACCAAGCCACTAAGGTAGTGAGGAGAATAGATGGTGAGGCTTTAGTTACCATCAGTCCCGAGGAGATTAGGAAGGTATTCAGTCTGGGACCCCTCACCATGTATCATGTGCCCATTAATCTGACAGATTTAGAAAAGGAATATATATCCAAGAGGGATGTAGTTAGACAGGGTGCACTAAAAGCCCACATAGGCCGAATTGGAGGCCTTCCAACCATAACATCATCTTCTAAAGAGCCCTTCAAGAAATCATGTTTTAATGCCAGGGCAGTCGAGATATATAGAACCCTGTGCAAAGTCTTCGGAGAGGGCGAAGAAGATTTTATTCCGGTGAGCTTCATGTATATGATCACCCAAATCTCTTCTTTTGGTGTGGAAATAATTTTTGATTTTGCATCTTACTTGGCAAATGAGATCCATCATGGATTGGTGGGGATTGCACAGGGCAAGGTGGAAAAGGTTTGGGGTCAGTATTCCTTACTGATGCATATGTTTCTTTTTAAAGGGGCCACTTATTTTGGTAAAGAAATGGTTTTAAATAGAGAACAAGAAGGGGAAGCACTACCAGTCCAATTATGGAGTGCAGACATGACCTGGGAAGTAGAAAATGCTAGCTTCGTCAGATTTGATAGGCACTTTGCCTCCAAACTAAGGTGCCTCTTATTGAGTGATAATCCCAGAATCCCTAAGGCATTAATGCACCTTATCAGGCCTATGGACAAAACCCACAATCTAAAGGTTTCACATAATTGGGGAGATATTATCCCATATTCAGTCTCAACGGTCATCAGGGTCTATGGTTTCAAAGGAACACCCCATGTGTTACCCTATCAGGTACCCTTGAAGGTAGGGATAGCTGAATTTTTGTGGCAGTTAGGAGGAGTGGAGGAGGCCTTTTTGCACAAAAGGGGGACAGGATCAATTTTTCCTACTTGTACTATAGCCCACCAATTTGTGATAACTAAAGAAGGGTGGGCCTTTCTCCATAAATTTTTGGATCAATACAAAATGGCAGTGTCTCACTCTCATTTTTGTGATACAGAAGGTTTCTTTAACTCTGCCCTTAGATTGAGAATCAAGCTGCGTCCAGTTCAGCATGAATTCTATTTTCCAGAAGATGTAATAAGAAATGAATATTCTCTCCATGAGCAAGAAATAAAGAAAGAAAAATGGAGAGTCTATTCAAAAGTTTTGGAATTCATTAATTGTTTTGATAAAAATTTTAGTCCTCTTAGTAATGTTGCAAACAATGCAGATAAAGTACATAAGCTCATGAGTAATTTCTCTGAGATAATGGAGGTAATGAATGAGAAGAAACAGCATTTTATTAATTCTTTTCCAGATAAAGCCAGAGAAATTATGAGAAAATTGGGTTTCACTCCCAATATTGGAGTAGGTCCACTGGTGGTACGGAAGAAAACAGGATATACTATTGTTCGACAGCAGGTGCCCGTTGTGCATAAAGAAAAACAGATTGTTGGATCTTCCAGCACTGTCCTAGAAGAAAAACCCCCTGAACCTTCCCCCAAAAGAAGAAGAATAATAAGGGAGGAAGAATCCCCTGATGAAAGTGGCTCACCTTCTCAAACCCCAATGAGAGTGGAGGAAGAACAACTCACCAGTGAGCAATTTGAACAAATGGGGTCACAAGGAGAAATTTTTGTTACACAAGCAGAGATTGATGAAGGCAACCCTCAGGAAACCCCTGTACCAAGTTTTGAATTAACTACAGCAGATTTCAGAGGAAGGGAATTGGACCCTGTTTTGGAACAAGCCAGTCAGCATTTTTTGTCTGATAACAATTTTGTAAGATCTAGAGCTTTCCATCAGTTTGCGTGGAGAGTAAACATGCACATTTTTGAGCAAAGGTGCAATAATATGAGAACAGAACATCCAGAAATGGATGAGACCTCCATTCAAAATACAATAAAGGAAAAAATGGTTCAAGAGTTCCAAAATATAACCCCTGATGAGGGAAGACAGATGGTAAAAAATGCTAATGTTTTATTATTGCCCAATTGGAACATTGCTGACGCATTAGTTTTTAATTCTGTTTCAAATAATTTAGGACTCCAGGATCCGAATAAAGAGGAATTCTTAGGTACAGCATTCAGCAATGATCAAGCTGCCCTTGTTATGTGGTCCCTGAGAAGAGGATCCAGAGTTACTTCATCACAGCCTGATGACTCAGGATTGACAGGGAGTATCATTGTAAGAAGAGTTGCTGACACTTCAAATGTACAGGCAGCCCACATGAATGTGGATTATTCTAAATTTTCCCTGGCTACTGCGGAAAGAGAAGAGAGGGAAATGATGGATATGCATAATAAATATGAAGTAGTGGTGGAAGCATATAATCAAGAGGTGAAGAGGAGAATTGAGTTAGAAAACAGGATATCTCAACTGGAAAAGGTACTTGGAAAGAGAAAAGTGGGAGAATCCAGTACATTGAGAATTGCATATCCCCCACAGTCATCTGTGGGATTAACCCCTATTATTGAGATACCTGACACCCCTGAAAGACCCCAATTCTATACTGCAGAGGAATTTGAAGCAGAAAAAACCAAATTACATGAGTGGCAGATAGAATTTAGAAATCAGCAGGAAGAAAAATGGAAGCAAGGTGTGACATAC
This sequence comes from Cupressus sempervirens, assembly GCA_028749045.1. Taxonomy (NCBI): domain Eukaryota; kingdom Viridiplantae; phylum Streptophyta; class Pinopsida; order Cupressales; family Cupressaceae; genus Cupressus; species Cupressus sempervirens. Next base: position 827,882,170 of record CM053793.1, read on the forward strand.
TTGAGGGATAAAATACAATGGTCAGATTTTTATGACCAGCTGACCAGGATTGTAACCCTCATAGATGAGTTAAATAAAGGAAAGAATGGACTAGACTCCCTTGCACAGAAGTGGAGACAGAGGAATAATGATGTCACGATTGTTTGTATCTCTGCAGTTCAAATGCCTTACCATCAGGTTGAAAGAATTTTTGATTTATTAAATCAATTAGATAACTTTGAAAATAAAAGAGATTCTTTACAGAGGAAATTGACACTCTGTTTTTCAAGATATCTTGCTAAAAAATTCACCCTATTCCCTTGTGCCTTAGAAACTGTTGATACAGTAAAAGAAAAGGACAAATGGAAAAAGGAAATGGATGAATTATTTGATAATAGAATAACAAACATCATCAGTGAGACTGGCTGTTGGTTTTGGGCGAAGACAAATGAAGAGCTGGTAAAGATACAATTGTATTATGCTGATATAAGAAAAGAATTCGATGAATTAGAAGATAATGCCAATTCTTTAATAAAGATACAAAGAGAAACCCTAAGTTTTGATTGGCCAGATGATGATACTTTCAACAGATGGAAAGATCAGTTTAGTGAACAGATGTCAGGAGAAGCTGATGATGAAGATGTAAGAGTAATAGTTACTCTTGTAGTCAGCAATGATGACATAGAAAATCCCCAGGTTAAAGTGATTTTGCATGCAACAGAAGATGATACATCACTTGCAGACCTTATGGATATGTACTCTGAAGATGAGGAATGATTGCGAGAACAGACCATAACAACCAAGAAGCATAACAGAAAGGGACCTGCCAAGAAATGCTGTTGTAATCAACCTTTCTGTTATTCTTGTTTTTTGTTTTTCAAAAGAAGGACACCTGTCACCTACTGTAGCCTGAAGCTTGTTGCATCTCACATTATTTAAGTGAGATCCCAAGGCTAAAGAGTGGTCTGAATTTGGTTTTCACTAAGTGTTGTGCTTAGTTCCTTTTTGGTCCAAACATTTTTGGAAAGAAATTTATAGTATGCTTTTTCTGTCAAAATCTCTGAGAGATGGATGAATGTAAAAAGGACTGTGCTTCTTCTCTGAAGGTTTTTCTGGGTTTTTTGTAAAGGATATATCATTTTCAAAGGAAATGAATACAAGTTATGAACTGTCCCCTTATCTGTTCTTCTCTGAATTTTGTCTCCTTTTTAATACTGAGTTACCTTGATGTTGTGTGAGTAAAAGCTTATGCAATTGATTGCAATTTAGTAAGGCTGTACATCCATTTGTTATTGCTGTTAATTCAATGAATTAAGTAAAGGCTTTGATAAATGTGATGAGGTTGCTTGGGTGTTAATAAGGATTCTTGAATGATAAATTCTGGTAAGAATTGCTGATGAAAATTCGTTGCAAGGCAACAAATTAGATCTAAGAATTTACTTGACTCTGAATTCCCAATGGATTAGGCACTGATCGAGAGTATTTCAGCCAAAAGAGAAGTATATTATAACTAGCTTTTTCAAAATACATCATAAAATCAATTTTCATTTATCTTTCCTGTAAGATTTTCAAAGTTGGCCAGCACTTGCCTGCCTAGATTGTTTTAGCTTCATTTAGCCATTGTTGTTGGAAACATCTGCAGAGCTATAGAAGATTTCTTGGCCATATCTGTTCAAGGGATGTGTTTATCAGTTATTTACTTATATGTTTAAGGATTTAGAGATGAGAATCAAAATGAAACTAAGGATAATTCTCATACAATTATTCCATCTTTGAACCATCCCAGGGTGCACCCGCCCTGGTTTTACAGAGCCAAAAGAGTAGAAAACTGTCTAAGGTTTTATTGAAGTTGGGTCCTAATACTTTGCATATGCAAGTGATAATGAGAATTGGCTATTCTTTAGGTTGTGTATGTACTGATATCTAGGTACTAAGCCTTTTGTCGCCTAGTAGTTTTAGTACTGTTAACATCAAAATAAAACACCAACAGGGTCAGTGGGTTAGGTAGCACATGGTTTTAGCACATGGTTTATGTAATACCACTTGGTGGTTTTGTGGGACTTGCTACTATATAAGCAGCCACAAGGGTAGTTTTTGTAGAGAGAGAAAGAGTGACAAGGAGAAGAAAAAAGGCAAGAGTCGAGCGGGACAAGGCTTGATAGGTTAGCCAAGGGAGCATTTGTGAAGGTTGGAAGCATGGCATGGGATGTGTGGATTTATGCTTGTTCACATAGTTTGCTCGGTTGTGGCTATGGCCATGAAGGCTTCCATGGTTGTTTGGCAATGGTGTTTTTGCTGAATAATACATGATGATGGATGCTTTTGGAGGCTAGGTTTTTCCCTCAATGAGGGTTTCCCGGGGTATATCTTGTGTCACATTTTGTGGGTATGTTGTCTATTCTCTTGCATGTGGATTTTAATTTCATGTTTATTTCAGATCTATTATGGGTTATGTGGAAACGGTTATATTCTTTATTGCCAAGTTTCCTTACACATTTGTAAATCATTTAACTAGATGGCATTAAAAGTGAATAGCCTAAAGTCCTCTAACAAGGCTCACTTCTAACAAGGTGGCTGAAATCTCTTAATTGGCTCACACTTAACAGTGTGCATTGTAACCTTTAACAGAGTTGGCCTTTTACAGGGCATCACTTCATAAGAGTGAAAAGGAGTAGCATGTTACTCATGATTTTTTCCAAATTGTGTTTCCACATAAATCATTGTGTCAAGTGTGTTGATGAATTTGTTATGTTTCATGCTTTACATTTCTACAAGTTGGTTTGATAGTAACCTACAAGTTTTAGTGATTGCATAATCCTATGGATGAATGCATGGATATGAATGTTTTATGGGTTCAATAAGCTATGAAAAGTTTTATTTATACATTTGGACCTTGGATAACTGATTCACCCCCTGCCCCCCTCCCTCTCAGTTATTTTAAAGTATTCCAACAATTGTTATCAGAGCCTTCTGCTTAAGAAGACTAGTTTTAAGGTACTAGAAGCACAAAGATTGAGATGTCTAAAAGAGATGTACCCAAGTTCAATAGAGATAACTTTCTTGCATGGAAAAGTTTGATGAAGCTACACCTTGGAAGACTTGGAGATCATGCACAATCTACCATTTCAGTGAAACATGTTGATCCAACTGGAGTCCTAACTGTTGAAGATATGAAGAAGAAGAAAGAACACAATCAGGCAATGTTGGAGATTGCCTCTGTCCTAAGTTATGCTGAATTTGATGATATCAAAGGTCTTGATAGTGTAAAGAAAATGTGGGATGCCCTAGCCACCATCTATGGAGGAGACAAAAATGTTCAAAAAGCCAAATCTAAGAGTCTTAGAGGTAAGTTTGATGATATGAGAATGGAAGAAGGTGAGAATATTGCTCAATATGTTGCTAGAATAAAAGAAGTTGTTAGTGCAATAAAATGAGCTACTGGTCAGATAGATGATGATATTGTGCTAAGCAAAGTCTTGAGAACACTACTGCTTATTTATGCTATTAGAGTTTTTATAATTCAAGAACTGAGATGTATTCCAAGAAATAATCTAACCCTTGAAGGTCTAATAGGTAGACTTGTTTCTTTTGAGCTATCTCACTTTGATAATTACAAACCTGAGAATCTTGAATCTACTTTCAAAGCCAAGCTGTTATTAAAAGATTCTAATGAGGTGAAGTAGAAGAAGAAGGGAAAGATAAAATATGTGTCTACTGAAAATGATATAGATGAGGAAGATGTTGAAATATTGGAAGCACTACTGGCAAAAATCTTCCATAAAGGTAAAGCAAAGTTCAAATGTAAGTTACTCATCATTTTTTTCAATTATAATGAGGTTGGTCATATTGTTGTAAGATGTACACAAAAGAAGAACTATAGAGGTAGTGATAAGTACAAGATCAGAAGAGAAGATGACAGTAAAGATTACAAAGATAAAGGCAAAAAGTCATGCTACATTCTTGAAGAGGAAATGAGGGATGATTTTAATGAACATGATGATGAACTGGTGTATGTTGCAATGAAGGATGAATCTGATGAAGATGAGGCAACTGCACTTGTGACTTGTGTGAACAAAAATGATAGATAGATCATTGATAGTGGATGCTCACATCATATGACCAAAGACAAAAGTGAGTTCATTACCTTAAATTGTTATGATGGAAATAGTGTAAGATTTGGTAATGATGCACCATGTTTGATAAAGGGAAAAGGTTCTATCAAACTCATAGATAAGATTTCATGTGACAATGCTTACCATGTGTAGATGCTTAAAATCGTCCCAAATACTATATTAATTTTTTTAATATTTCCTTTGACATTATAGTTAATTTTTTATTAATTAATTATATTTTGTCATATTAAATAGGTTCATTTTCTTAATTTATTTAGATTTAATTTAAATGCATCTCTCTAATGTATTAAATTTATTTAATACGTAGTGCTCCATAAATCCTCTTTTAAATAAATTATAATTTATTTAATTCCCTCCATTCCATTAAATTCTTTATTCTTATGATTAAGTTAAATCTTATTTAATTTAATCCTGATCCTATCCTAAAACCTAATCTATACCCATCACTCTTATCCTTCTAAGCCTACTCACTACTTAATCCCACTTTATTATCCTAAACACCTTTCTAATCACCTTTTATCTCCTAAGTTCTTGCATCACACGTGTGAGAAGCTCATGATCCAATAAAGCTTCCACTTCATTTACACATCTTACACCTTTGTCCCCCCAGTCCTTCCCCTAAGGCTTCTCACACATGTGTGAGCACACCTTGAGCCTCTCAACCATAAAGGCTCTTTTTGACTTTTGCATGGCTTGTCCTTTAGGCCATGTGTCTCCATTGTGGCACCTATGTGGATGCCACATAGATGCCACCTCCCCAAGGTCTCTCTCAAACCTATAAATAAATCCCTTGTCTCAACCATTTCTCCATCTCCTCCACATGTATTGTTATTATGCTACTATAGTTCTAGAGATTTTTAGAGATTTTATTCTTAGAACTAACCTTTGGTAGTTGTTAGCATTACTTAGATTTCTAGCTTTTGCATTAGTTTCATGGTAGTATGATGTTGTAGGTTTCTTTCTTCATTGCATTTCATTCACCTCTGTATCCATGGAATCCTTTGTTGTCTTACTCATAGTCATTGCTTGAAGGTATTTCATTCACATTCTTAGTATAGATTTATTTCATATTGCATTTTCATCATCAAGAGATTCAATAGTTGTGTTTGGGAGAGCACATTTGCATCCCTCACACTTAAGCACACCAACAAGGCCTCTTATGGGCACCCTTGTTGAGTTGCTTTGAGGTTGTGTGAGGACTCTAAAATGTTGGTTGCATAGCTTTTTAAAAATCAAGTAGAATTAGTAGTTTTTCAATCTTATTTGCATCTTGAATGCACATGCTACTAATGTTTTCTTGTTTACGTGTGCTCTCAATAGGTTAGGTTTTTGCATATACACTATGTTGAAGAAATAAATTATAACTTGTTGAGTGTATATGTGAAAACCTAACCTATCGAGAGCACACATAAACAAGATTTCTAAGATATATGATGCAAATGGGGAACTAATTGGAAAAGGTGATCAAACCAAAAATAATCTATTCTATCTTGCTATAGAGGATGCTACTTGTCTTGTTGTAAAATTTGATGATGTATGGCTTTGGCACAAAAGACCTTATGTCATGTTAATTTTGATAACATGGTTAGCATCAATAACATGAAGAAAGTTAGAAGTTTTCCTAAGTTGAAGAAGCCTGATAATGTAGTGTGCAAACAATGTCAACTAGGCAAAATGACAAAGTCAAGTTTTAAGAGAAAACTTATACCTCTAAAGGAATACTAGATATTGTTCATGTTGACTTGTGTGGACCAATTGAAGTGAAAAGCTATAAGGGAGATAAGTACATAATGCTATATGTTGATGATTAATCTAGGTTGATGACAGTTATATTTTTGGAAAAAAAATAATTTGATGCTTTTCAAATGTTTAAGTGGTACTTGGAAAGAGTTGAAAAGGAAACAAGTAAAAGTCTAAAATGTTTGAGATCAGATAGAGGAGGAGAATTTACATCAAACAAATTTGAGATGTACTATAATGATAGAGGAATCAAAGGAAAAACATCTACCCCTAGAACCCCTCCACAAAATGGAATAGGTAAAAGGAAGAACAGATCTATAATGGACTGTGCTAGAACACTCATGATAGAAAAGAATGTTGATCTAAAATACTGGAGAGAAGATGTAAGTACAACTATTTATACCTTGAACCATTTGCAAATCAAGAAATGTACTGATTCAACACCTTTTGAGCTATGGTATGGATATCCACCCAATGTAAAATACTTTAAGGTATTTGGAAGTAAGTGTTACATTCTTAAAGATGTTAGGAATGGCAAGCTTGATGCAAAAAGTGAAGAAGGTATATTCCTAGGATACTCTACAAGAAGTAAAGCCTGTAAGTGTTTGAATACTAACACTAACAACATTGTGGAAAGTGCAAATGTGAATTTTGATGAATATACAATAGTACATGAGGCTAAACTTATGAAAAATCCAGAAGAATACAAATAATTTGTATACTTTTATGAAGGAATGTTTGTTGAAGAAGATGCTGCAAATCAAATTTCAAATCAATAGCAAGTTACAATGACTATCAAGTCACACCCTATGAATGTCGAGTTGTATTCAAGAACTGAGTTGCATTTAGATACCGAGTTACAAAATGAAGTAGATGCACATTCTAATTCTAAGATTAGTACACATGAAATAGATGTTGAAATACCTCACAGAGATATACATAGTGATTCCGAAGTTAAAAGACAAAATGAAGAAACAAGAACTAAGCCAATTTTATCTAAGTATGTCAAGAGACATCATGTTGCTACTCAAATCATTGGAGATAAAGATACTAGAACAATGACAAGAAACAAATTGAAAAATAAAACATGTTTGTTGAGCTTGAAGGAACCCAAAATAGTAAAAGATGCACTAGAAGATGTTGACTGGTACAAATCCATGGAAGAGGAGATTAAACAAATAGAGAACAAAACATAGAGTCTAGTTCCTAGACCAAAAGACAAGAATGTGATTGGTACCAAGTGGGTATTTAGAAACAAGTTAGATGAGAATGGTGAAGTCAGAAGAAACAAAGCAAGATTAGTTTGCAAGGGATATGCACAAGAAGAAGGAATAGACTATGGATAGACATTTGCCCCTGTTGCTAGATTGGAAGGAGTAAGAACTCTACTGGGTTATGTTGCATACAAAGGTTTCAAATTTTATCAGATGGATGTTAAAATTTGCATTTTTTAATGGTATATTAGAGGAAGAAGTTTACATAGAATAGCCAGAAGGTTTTTTTGATGATAACAATAAGAACATGGTATGTAGATTGTACAAAGCTCTATATGATTTGAAACAAGCACCAAAAGCATGGTATTAGAGACTTCATAATTATCTTGTGAAGATTGGGTTTGAAAGGACTATTGATAACAACAATTTGTACATAAAGACAGAGAAAGGCAAAGGTATTTTGTTATCTAAAATATTTGTTGATGATATCATATTTGGAGGTCAAGATGCTTTATGTAAGGATTTTGCAAATTATATAAAGTAAGAATTTGAAATGTCTATGTTTGGAGAGATCAAATTTTTTTTGGGTTTGCAAGTATATCGGATGAATAATGGTATATACATCACTTAGTCAAAGTATGTCAAGGAAATCTTGAAAAACTTTTGGATTAGAGGATTCCAAACCAGTAAGTACACCTATGATGATAGGACACAAGTTGTCAAAGAATGATGATTCTACTGAGGTGAACCAAACCATGTATAGGTTTATGATTGGAAAATTGAAATATGTAGTACATAGCAAACCTGATATTGCATTGTTTGTAGGATAGTTGTAAGATTTTATACTAATCCCAGGGACAATCATTTAATGGTTGTGAAGAGAATAATGAGGTATTTGAAAGGAATAGAAGAGTTTGGTCTACTACAAAAAGAATGAAAAGTTTGAATTGAGAGCCTACACTAATGTTGATTGGGCTAGAAACATTGATGATAGAAAGAGAATCAATAGAGGAGCATTTTTCTTAGGCAAGAGACTAGTTACATGAACTAGCAAGAAACAAAGTTGTACTTCAAAATCCATTGTTGAAGCTGAATATGTTATTGCTGATGTAAATTGCACAAACATTGTATGGATCAAATAGCTACTCAAAGGGATGAAGGAAGAAATCATAGAACCAATTATACTTTATTGTGATAGTACAAGTGCTATCAATATATCAAAGAATCCAGTGATGCACACAAAGACAAAGAACAATGCAATCAAGTATCATTACCTGAGAGAGTTAGTTTAAGATAAAGAATTCAAGATGGAATATGTCAATGCAAAGGAGAAAATTGTTGATATCTTCACAAAACCATTACCTAAGGATGCTCATGAGTACCTAAGAGGTAAACTAGGGGTGATACCCCTATCAAAGGCTATCTAAATAATAAGAGGAGTGCCTTACATCAAACAAGTTGATTGTCATATGTTGCAAATTGATGCAATGGATCTTACTTTAGGAACTGCCTAAAGTAATCACAGAACTAAAACTTCAAAAAAATCACAGGCAAGGTGACAGAGGGAGAAACTGAAGAAATTGCAAAAGCCTATATCTGCATGTTTAAGATAAAAAGATGACATGTCTTTGCCATTGTTGTCAAAGAGGGAGAAATTTACTAATCAAAAGAGGGAGATAGATCAAAGCCAAAATGTATAATCATAGAGGGAGATATTTTGTTGATCAAACCAGTATAAATGCTAGGGGAGATATTCCTTATCAATAGTATGATTATGAATCAAGAGGGAAATATTAAGAGATTGTTGTCAAAGAGATGAAGAGTGTTAAGATCATGAATATTAGAAGAAAACACATGTATGATGAAAAATATAGAGAAGAATACAAGAAAGAGGGGGAAATCCTAATCTATTTATACAAAGGGAGATACAAGAAGGAACTTAGAGGGATCATAAGAAGGAGTTTTATAACCTAATCAGAAGATGGAAGTTGCTAATAGAGGGAGAAATTTTGATGCAAGTTTTCTTTTTGTTATTTTCTTACTATTTTAACCTAGTTAGTTTAGTTGAACAAGATGTTCATCATTTGATTGACTTAGTTGATCAATTTGGTTTTCCATCAATGCCAAAGAGGGAGATCATTGAGATCTAATTGAAAAGATCATTATTGAGAGAGATTATTGAAAAAGGGAGATTGTTGAAGAAGACTATGTGTTTCAATCATTATTTTGTCATGGATGGCAAACCTATTATTTTCTAGTAAGATAACTACTTATAAGATTCAAGTACTAACACTTAATTGAATGATGAAGAGGATTTGATCAATAAGATGTAACAAAATCACATAGAGGAAAGGTTGAGTTATGATTATGTAATGAAGTACAAGGATTAGTTAAGATAGTGATGACATGATGTATTGATAATCTATTTAAGATTATAAATGTTGGCTACACTAAGAAAGTTTAGAAGAACAAGTTACACAAAGTTTTTCTACCAAGCTTGACCGAGTGGATAGTAGGTGTCAAGAAATGTCAGTGCAAGCTTAGTAGAAAGTTAGTTGGAGCCAAGTAAAAGAAAATTCTAGTGGATGTTTAGTAAGATACTTGATGCTGAGTAAAGTTTAGTTGATGCCAAGCATCAATAAACTTTAGTTGATGTTGAGTGAATTCATAATAGATGCCAAGAAATATAGTATGTGTCGAGCATCAGAACGTTGATGATGTCGAGCTGCTGCATTATTTTAAAGATCAAAGATTCATTGAATTTGAGCTAACAAGTTTGTTTTCTTGAATTGTGTGAACTAGGTGGAAGATAAGGTTGATGAGCTGGTGGCACAAAATTTGAGGTAAACTATTTATACATGAATTCAAATGGATTCTAGAAGAAATTTCTAAAAGAGATATGAGATATGGGATTGATAGATTGTATCCTACCAGTTGGTGTAAATAGATATTTACTATTTACACTTTACTTAAGTTTACTTAGGTTAGTAAATTATTTTATTATTTTGCATTATTTTATTATTAATTTTGTGTGACACTTAGGAGTTTGCATATCTTTATGAGTTTTCATGTTGACAACACAAGAGTACACAACTCTAATTCAACACATGGTGTCTACAACATTGGAGCTTGCATCATTCACTGAGTTGTCATGTAGACAACACAATTATTTGCACTCCTAATTTAACACATGGTGTCTACAACATAAATTTGTGTGCTACACTATTGTAGGCTTATCCTCTCATCATTGCACTTACTTATGTGCTTAATGGAGGATAACCCATATCTAGTGGACATGTGCCTGGTTCTATCATATCATGATGCTAATTCCTAGGCATTCTAGATGCATCTTGGAGACCTTTATATACAGGCACTCCTAGTGTACTTGTACATTGAATTGAATACTATATAGTTATTCTATTCATACTCTGGTCTATTTTGTGCTTATGTTTGAGTTCATTGGTCTTGGGTGAATTTTTCCCTAAGGAAAATTCTTACATGGTATCATATCTAAGGGAGATTCTTGTCACATAGCCATTGGAGACCTTGTTATTTCATCTCTTGAAGGGACTTGATTTAGATCCAGAGCATCTGCAATAATTGGGAGTGTCTAGAGTTGAAGCGAACCTTGCCATTGCATCTGGAGTGACGATTCTGTGAAAATTGGCTATAAATTTTCCTATTTTAGGCTATAGTTGATCATGAGGCAAAAAAAATTTGCAAACTAGAACCCAAAGGCCCGATTTGCAAATCCAGTATCATCATTGTTTGATCTGGTTAATTCATTTTTAGATCTATTTTTCTTTGTATTTTTGAAATTTTTTTTTTGAAATTTTTTTGCCCAATCGAGATAGTAGAGAATTTTTTTTTTTAGAACTGGGCAGTCACACCCCATCCTTGCAGAGAATATTTGAGTAGAATGTTCTTTTAATTCATATTGTTTGGCATTATTTTATGGCTGCACTGGTAAGCATAATATTGGCGACCATCCAAAAGTCTGGACCGACCCTTTCCACTAGTGAGCAGACCCACTATTTCCAGTTTATTTTTTTTATAACCCGCAATCGCATACATTTAAACATCCTTGTTTGTCCACATACAAAGGATGTGGGGCTAAAGAGTCCCCACTCCGGGCACCATTAAATCCTTCTAGCAGAGCTTCTGGTCCTCTTCTTGCCAATTAATGGTAATTTTTCGCTAACAAAGATCACTCACTAGAATGGTGATAAACTCCTACCATGAAACAAAATCTGACAGTCCTTTTGCATTCCAGCTAGCAAATCTGCCAGTCAGCAATACAATTGTGCCAGCTATACTTGTCATACATACAGTCAACAACACATCAGACTTTTGTAAGCGGAATCAGTGGTGACACATCAATTTTTTTTTGTACATGTTTGTACAAATCTATATGTGTTGACATCATCAACTGCACAGGTGGCATCGTCGCTACATTAGCAAGGGCCTGCATTTTTGCTAATGTCAGCAAACTAGTAGGATAAAATTGATGGTCATCTAACCATCATTTGAGGGCAATTTTGAACTACTGCAATAGCCATTTAACCATCAAATTTAACATAGTATTTTCCTCTCAAGACCCCTCTTCAGATGCAATTTTGATTTGGCAGCTCGACTTTGAGAGGCCATAACTCAGTCATCCGGACTCCAAATCAGGTGTAATATTTTTTTATTTTGGGTAGAAATTTCTAAAAAAATTAGTGGCATAGCTTTTTTCTAGTTTTGGTGCATGGATTTTTCAAAATAATTATTTTTTGGCAACTGTACCTATCTAATCCTGCATTTTACAACTTCAAACGCACAGTATGGGCTCATTTGGACTCCTTTTCAAGTTCCATTTTTTTTTTAAGTGAATTTTTTTTGTCTACTTTTTAGATTTGTAGTTAGATTGTAGGCTTGTGTGGACAAAAAAACCACTGTTAGAAATAGGTCCTATTTTGCATTGTAATGATTTACAATTGTTGTATTTTTTGAACTACATTGTAAAGGTCTAGATTTGCACTCTAAATAGAGTTTGTAATCAGAAAAATTAGAAGCCCACTTTCTCCATTTTGACAAGTGGACTATTGTAAATGCACTATATATAAAGTGCCAAAATCATACATTTGGGGGTAGGATTTTTTGATTGAGTGAAAAGGGGGGGTGTGTATTATGTATTGTGTCTCCTTGATCTTGTGTTCTTGCATTATGGTTTCTTTTTCAAATTTAAGTCCACATATTTATGCTACTTGGAAAGAAAACATTAAAGAACCATTGGTAGAAAAAGGTTTACTACATTATGTAACTTTTGTAGCCAAGAAACCTCCTACTGATACTAATGAAGCTCAAAAGGAAGACTTGGAATCCAAACAAGAGATGGCCCTAGGAACCTTGTTGAAAAATATCTCTAATCCTGTCAAATTTCACATTAGGAAGCTTACCGATCCAATAGAGGTTTGGGCTAAACTTGAAGCATTGTATGAGACAGTAGATGAAGACATGGCTTACACCATAGAGGACAAACTTCTCAAGTTAGATCCTAGGAATTTTGACACCATCAAAGACTATCTTACCCTATAGGGCACAACTTAAGGATTGTGGTGAACCCATCAAGGATGGAAAGATGATCAAACACATCATGACTCATCTTCCACCTGAATATGCTCCTTTTGTTTCTAGTTTTAATACTCACAAATTAACAATGGGTAGTTCCTACATTAAGCCTTATTTTGAGAAATTTTCAGAAATGTTGATCTTAGAACATGACAATCTAGTGGGTATGGGAATTCTCAATTCTTCCAAGACCAAAGCCTTGGTAGAAAATCAAGGTAATTCAGGTGGTAAAAACTCCAATAAGAAGCAGAAGTAGTGGAAGGCTAAGCCACAAGATGACACACAACAATCCTCCTCAAAATAGAAATCTTCCTCAAATCAATCTTCTTCCACTCAAAAATCTTCTTCACAACAAGGAAAGTCTTCTTCCAAAAATAACCAAAAGGGGAACAATTCGAAAAAAAAAGGAGAAGAAAACTTGCTCCTATTGTAAGAGGAATGTTCATGATGAATATGAGTGAAAAGATAAGTAGATTGATGAATTGGTGAACGTAATAAGGAAACACAAATTTGATGTACCAAATGTATATAAAGATAAGGGATCTTCAATCACTTCAAAGGGTAAGGGACAAGCTTTGGTAGCAAGTAAAAACAATGCTATGGAATGGGTTCTTGATTCAAGAGCAGCACATCATTTGGGTGCTTCAAGGGAGTAGTTTTCCTCTTTAAAACCATCAAATGTACCTTACATCTATGTGGGCAATGATACTCAATTGGAAGTAGAAGGTAAAGGAAATTTTGAGTTGGAAAATGGTGTCTTCAAGGATTTTCTACATGTTCCTAACCTTAGCACCAACCTTTTCTCCATCTATCAGATAACTCACTATGGATGTGGCAACAAAGTAGAGTTCCTCCCTGATATAGTTGTGGTAAAAAATCTCCAAGATGATTCTATGGTGGCAGCTGGAAAGGCTAATCATGAGACAAGACTTTATTCTTTCTCACATTTTGTGCCTAAGTCAACTTCCCTTGCCTTGTTGACTCATTCAAATACATGAAGTAAACTGTGGCATGAGAGATTTGGAAATCTCAATTATCGTTACCTTCAACAACTCAATAGCAAGGATATGGTCATTGGTCTAACTCAAGTAAAGTATTCAGAGGGTGCATGTCCAGGTTGTGAAGTAGGCAAGCATCCCAAAGAAAAATATGACAAGGGGAAGTCTTCGAAGCAAACTGTTGTTCTTGAATTGGTTCATAGTGATGTAGTTGGCCCATTTTCTGTACCATCCTTTGGCAAGACCCATTATGTTCTCACATTTATTGGTGACTTTTCACAATACACTTGGGTCTTTTTTCTTGCTCATAAGAGTGAAGTATTTGATAACCTCATCACCTTCAAAGCTCAAGTTGACAAAAAATTAGGGAAAGCCATCAAGATGCTACAAATAGACAATGGCAAGGAATATGTCAACTCCAGGCTTGTAGATTTTTGTATTCATGAGGGTATTGATCTTCAACATTTAGTTGCATACATGCCATAGTAGAACGGTGTTGCTAAAAGAAAGAATAGAACCCTTAAGGAAATGACCACTTGTATGCTTCAACATAAGTCTCTAGATCAAGTGTTTTGGGTAGAAGCCATGTGTTGTGCCAACCACATCTAAAACAGAAGTCTACATAAGGCCTTAGATGGAATTACACCTTTTGAGGTGTGGTGTGGTAGAAAACCAAGTGTAAAGCACTTCAAAGTTTTTGGTTTTCCAGCATGGGCAAGGATACCTCCACAAAAGTGAAAGGCATTAGAACCACAAAGCAAACCATGTATATTTGTTGGATATCCTAACCATCTCAAGGCATACAAACTAATAGATCTAGAGATTCATGAAATATTTTATGAGAGGAGTGTTCACTTTGAAGAAACTTGTCCAAGTTTGGCTTCTTCAACTCCTCCTTCTTCCTCCTTCGTGGATAGTGATCATAGTGATGATAGTGACTCAGAAGAGGACATTCCTTCAACTTTGACTCACAAGACACCACCTTTGTAAGGTTCACATATAGTTGAGGACATTCCTTCTTCTTCCACTAAACCTCATTGGGCACAACAAACCCTTGATGCAACAGGTTCATTGGTGGGAAATCCTTTAGACACTTGGAGGACAAGGTCATAGCACAAGTCATTTCCACATGCCTATATAGCCATTTCTTCAAATCTATAGTCATTTAAGGAAGCATCTAGGATTCCAAAATGGGACAAGGCTATGGAGGAAGAATATAACTCTTTGATAAAAAACAACACTTGGGACTTAGTTCCCCTTCCTAAGGGAAGAAAGGTGGTTTGGTGTAAGTGGATCTATCGAACCAAATTTGTAGCGGATGGAAGTGTGGATGTCATGCCCTAAAGTTATGAGATGAGACACAACCCAAAAAAAAAATTTAAGGGAAATAATAGACAAGTTTATTACCTACTAACATCGAATATGATGACAATGTTGAGTTCAAGTCTCAAGTTGCATGAATAATTTACTAGAGTCCTAGGGTTTTAATCAACCCTTTGAGCCCTTGAAATATTACATCTTATTTTATTTCCAACAATCAAGGTTCTACCTATATCATTATTCAAGATGACATTTACTCATTTCACATTATGTAATTCATATGCATATATTAATACCAAAGTAGGTTAGATTGAAAATAGTTACATAGTATAAGTGATAATGAATTACTAAGCACATAAATTGAAGGACACCTAATATATCTGGAGGGCTAGTACTAACGCAATGGTCAAGTTTTATAAAAGTGTTCACGATTTAATATTTTTAATGCATCTTAATACATCCTATGTATTAAGTGTATTGGTTAAGATTTGTTACATGAATTGTTTATGTAAAGATTAGGTGCATGCAATTATATAATGTTTGTATATAATGTATTTTGTCAAATTGATATATATGTCTATATCTTTCCATATGACTAATATAGCAAAATGTGGTGTCCATAAACGTCCTATCACTATTCAATTATATTAACTGACTTCCAAGTTTATTTCAATTCAAGTAAACTCCTTACTAATTTGGTTGATGGAAGGATAGCTTGAATTTTTATAATAAGACTATATTCATATACTCTAAATGTATAGATCATAGTTCATTGTCAAGCATACTTGCACTAATAGATTTGGCATCAATTTGCGACGGCTATGTGTCGCAATTACGACA
This sequence comes from Cupressus sempervirens, assembly GCA_028749045.1. Classification (NCBI taxonomy): domain Eukaryota; kingdom Viridiplantae; phylum Streptophyta; class Pinopsida; order Cupressales; family Cupressaceae; genus Cupressus; species Cupressus sempervirens. The sequence continues at coordinate 827,898,004 of CM053793.1, forward strand.
GCAATGTGTCGCCACTGTGACAAACATAGACGTCGTAGTTATTTAGTCACGATTTATGACATCTACCCTTGCCGTCGCATTTGTGACGCCTATCTGTCGCTATGCAGCCACCTTGTTGTCCCGTCATCCTCGTCAAAATTCTTGTGTTTTCCAATTGCGACGGGGTTGCCGTCGCACCTACAGCAACCCCGTCGCAATTGAAGGGTAGGTGTGACAGTAACTGCATCAAAATTCTTGTGTTTTCCATTGCAATTGCGACACCAACCCCTCCAATTGCATCGAGGTTACTGTAGGTGCGACGGCAACGCCATCGCAATTGCAACAGTTGAAGGATTAAAAAAAAAAAAAAAAATTCCGTGCTTTAAGTTGTCCTTCAATTGATATTTGGATGCCTTTATTGAGGGTTTATCCAGTAGGACCAGTGCTGCTTCCATAGGCAAGCCATGCATTATGCTAGAAAGGGCTGAGAGTACTTTGTCTCAAAATGAAGCTCTCTTTAGCCTGGAACTGGGTTGCTCAAACTATCTACCAGTGCCATGTTTTTCCTGTGATAGGAAAATGTACAAGATAGAAAATAAAATGTAAAATCCATTGGAACAGGCTGAAGAGATCAATAAGGAAAACTCACTCGCCTATACAATTCTAATGATTTATAGATTTCACTAAAGTTGACACCTAGACAGTGCTCTTCTGACATAGAAGTTACTTCCAACATCCATGTAGCTGGATTATAACCTTCCTTGATCTATGGAACCCCCTCAATGGCCTACATGAATCATTTTCAATTAGCTGAAACATATATGATGATTGCAGCTAGTGCTTGACTCTTAAGCTCAACATATCAAAATTATTGTATCGTGAGTTGATAAACATACGGGTGATTAATAAATTTGTACGTACTTGGAAATCTCTTGAACCACGTGCTAAATTTATTTCCCTTTGCGTAACATTGGAATCTCCATTACGATGAGCTTCTTTAACCAATGAAGATACACCTTCCCATGTTAATGTGCGACCAGAATGTTGATATCGTTCAATCCATACCGTCATCCAATCAAGATTGTTTGCAATATACAAATGTAGTGCATCCCACTCTTGAGCACCTGTACAAAAAAAAAATAGACAACTTACAACCGATTTATTTTGAAGATTAAGAAATAATTTATTACAATAACATCTTATAATTTATTACCTCTCACTTTCCTCAATGTACCTTTCCCCATCAAGTACTCCCCTTCTAATTTTTTAAAAGGCTCAAGATCCCAAATGCGATCTACATGGATATTTGATGAAAACTTAGGAAGATATTCAGTAATGTACACCATAGTCTGGTATACCATATATCCCTCTACCATAGAACCCTCAGGATGTGCTCTTTGTCGAACCAAAGCCTTCAAAGATTTCAAATGCCTCTCAACCATCCACATTGACCTAGTGTGTACAGGTCCACACAATTCAATCTCCTTAACTAGGTGTATGAGGTAGTGTTCCTGTGCATTGAAAAAAGTTGGAGGTAGACACTTTTGCATTTCACACAGTAAATGAGGAATTCTTCTCTTCCAATAGTTTATATCTTCTTTATGGATTTCTTTAGATGACAACCACCTACATTAAGAGATTCAAGTCACAAAAAATATATAGATATGAGACTTTACAAAATAATATACAATAGATTACATAGCACGAAAAACAAATCATGAATATAATAAATATATACAACAAATTGAACAGATATTACTGCTTACCTCATATATTTTCCAAGATCGTATATCACTTGTTTGATGTTATTGTTGAAGTGCTCTGGGAGAGATAGAGGAAGCACGTACTACAGTAATTATAAACCAATCATTTCATTGTTTTCTAACATAACATAATGAACAATTCATGTAGTTTATGAATATATTGTAAATGCAGAAGAACATAACTTACCTTGACGAAAGTATGCCAATCATGTGTTTTGAGCCCTGGCTCAAATTCACTTTTTTTTGATATGAGATTGTTTATGTTCGCAACAAATCTTGTGGGAAATCAAATTTTTCATATGACTTCTTTTATGGCATCACTTTGCTGCTCTGTTAATAACCATGGAAGGGCACTTATATTAATCTGATCTCTATTGCTATTTGAGTGAATGAAATTTTTCAATGCATGATTGGATTCATGTATGTCATTACAAATTTTGACAATTTTTTCTTTGTCACGCCTTCCATCCAATATTTTCCACAATGTCTCTGTTATATTCTTTCCAATATGCATAGTATCAAACAAATGCACAATTTGTAAGTGCTCGTAGTAGGGCAACCTACTAAATTGTCTGGGATAGCTTTTTAGTCCCTTTGGAAGGTTTTCAGTATTGCCTTGACGACCTTCACGATCATCAATTACACAATTAGTCAACAAAAATCACAATAGAAATATATAAATTACAAACATAAACCATTAGGTGGAATGGCATTACCTCGATGATTAATTCTATTATATTCCAACTTCCATAGGTGAGGTGTCATTCTTCATGGCTTTGATGTAGTCTCTTCTTTCCCATTGAAAAGATGTTTTTTCGTACTTCGATACTTATGATTCTTGTGGAGGAAGTGTCTACACTCATCAAACACCTGCTTTCCTAAACTTTTTGAATGATGAGATTTCATCTTTAGACCACAAATTGGACATGCAAATTTTCACTTTGTTTGAAAACATACAAGATAATGATGTAATTGGATTATTAAATATGTTGATTTTTATAATTAGAATTATTGTGCGCAACTTGAATTCACTATAACATACCACAAAAATGTGTTAGCCCTGGGGCATCATGTATTGTCCATGCAATTATTGCATGGAATTGAAATTGTCTTTGTCGTATTGGTCTAGACACGTCATACATAGTGACACCGTTCCATAACTCCACCAACTCGTCGATAAGAGGCTCAATATATACATTCATATCTTTTACTTGATATTTACCTACTTGAATGAACAGTAACATTACATAGTTATTGTGACCATTTTACTGCAAGAAGTACGTGTAAATTAATAACTATCAAATGATAAGATACCTGGAACAATTATTTCCAACATAATGTGCTCCCTCTTTATTGACATCCATGGAGGAATGTTATTTTTGATAACAAAAACAAGCCACACCGAGTAAACAGATATCATTTTTCTCCAAATGGATTGACACCGTCCGCTGCCAATGAAAGCCTGAGATTACGAGGTTGTTCTTTGACGTTTTGCCACTTTTCCTCTATGTGCATAAATGTCAAACCATCCGCAGGGATTCGGATAATGTCATCTCGACTTCTATTGTGTGCATGATAATTCATAAATTGAGCCAAGCTACTACACTTGAATAATTGTCGCATCCGTGGAATAATGGGGATGTAACGAAGAACCTTTTGAGGCACCTTTTTTGTTATTCGATCTGTTTGATATCTACTCGTATGACATACAGGGCATTGTGTTGCAAATTCATGTTCTTTATCATATATAATATGATCATTGGGACAAGCATGTATTGCTTCATACTCCATTCCAATATCTTTCATAACAGCAGTTAATTCTCGATATGAGCGAGGTAGAATATTTGATGATGGTAACAGAAACTCGCCTATCAATCTACAACAAAAAATATAAGTTGTTAATATAAACAATATTAGTGGTACATTATTCACCCTTTGTTAACTATAAAGACATATATGACATACCTTATCATACGTGACATTGTTATGTTGGATAAACCATTCATAACCTTCAAGTTCAACAACAACAATACAGCAGACAGAAGAGTTGTTTGGGAGTCTTTGTATAGGGGCTTGTATGCCTTCTGAAGTAGAGGTACATCGAGGCTATCATCGTCATCATGATCAGATACGCTTGGACTAGATGTGTCATGGATCAATGTATTTATACCATCCTCTTCAATTGTGTTTCCTGGTGCATGATCGTCATCTTCCATGGAATCATTATCTTCACCTTTGATATTTGCACCTCCATGTTCCTCCACTTCAAAAACCATATTCTTCGGATTGTTGTGGTTCATATCATGTACTTCCCTGGGAAGATCAACCTATATAAAATTGATTAACATAAATAAACCATGATCATCAACTCATCATCAAGTGATTTCATATGTATATAAATTGTTAAAATGATATAATGAACGACTTACCAATGGATGATAGTCATGCCCCCGTTCAATGTGACCATTCTCCCTACAATGTCTCTTAACTATTTTGATTAGCAGTCTTCTACGGTTTAAGCCCTTACAAATATTGCAAGGACAATAACATTTTCCATCACCTTTTCTTTTCAAGTTAGACCACAATCTAGCGATTGTCTCCCTGTTTTGTTCTTCACTTATATTATCTGACATGATCGTTCTTTGCAAGAAGCAAAAATCGGGCTATGAAAACTTCGGTCTATTGCAACTTTCAAAAACTAAGCAAAACTGTCAAAAGTACACAAATCTTCTTAGACCTAGCTAAATACTTTAATATTTTAAAAATACTTTCTTTGACTTTATTCCTAAGATTATTTGTAAAACTTTGACCAACCGCCTGAAGGTCTTATTTCAAGAGACCTTACAACATTAAGCCACTAAAAGCAATTTCAAAACATATAAGCTAAAAGTCTAGTTAAAATATACATTAGAATTATTAAAAAAACAATTTTCATACCCGAGCGCGTGGCTATAACTCGTGCAACGGCTTTCTTGCTTAGCTGTAGAAGCTCTCCAGCAATCAAATTATACAAACTACAAGGCCTAACAAAAATTTCAAAACATATAAGCTACAAGTCTAGTTAAAATATACATTAGATTAGATTCAACAATAGCAAGCAATGTTATTTAGAATTAGATTCAAAAAACCTTAGCAGTGTAAATAGCCATCTCCTCTAAACTGGACTCCAAACACGAGGGGGCATTCACATACTCTTCCCCTAAAGGTATCCTGAAGAACAAAAGCCACTATTCTTGAGTTTGTGAATTGCACCTCGAGATGAATGAAGCTTAAAAGGAATGATTATTGTTTTCATACATTTAAATCAGGATGTAATATTTATTCATAAGTATATACCTTGCAAGCACTTAAAATTGTTGTTATATGTGTTGCAGGAAAAGAAGAAGTTTATACTTATGTGTACAGACGCACTTCCTATATGCGATCCAAAGCTCGAATGTTATCAAGTGTGTCCAATGATGGGGAGAGACCTCCATGCAAGCAGAAGATCTGCAATGAAACAAAAGAAAAGAAAATTTTCTTATAGTAAGAACAAGTTTTTTGTGCTGCACAGGGTACCAACAAAATAGTGTATAATATCTTTTTCTTTACCTGGCTTTCAATTCAGCATGAGAATATTTAATAGAAAATTCAAGTTGATAAAATATATATAATTTTTCCATGACTAGATTTTATTTTGACCAGGTTGGGCCAGGTGATCTTGTGGAGATCTCTAGTATATTTCTTCCTATGCCTTACACAGGCTTTCGAACCATGCGAGCAGGTTTGGTGGCTGATACATACCTGGAAATGATGTCAATTACTCATTTCAAGAAAAGATACGAGGAGTGAGTTTTAGCTTTTCGTGTGTCATTAAATTTTCTCTTTCTTGTTTTGTAAGGACTTCTATTTTTCCAAACATGATCCTCATTTCATATAAGAAATACCATCAGTGAAGCTATATTACACTTTATGCTAGGACCAATAGGGGAATAGTAAAAATAGATTTGATCAAATGTCAAAATCATTCCTAATAGAAAAGTGATTACATTTTTAGGCAGCAGGATGGTTTAACTACTATATTCATTAATAACTGAAAATTTGTTTACAAGGCTTGTTTGTATATGAGCTAACCTTGGTTATTGACACATTAACATCAGCTATAATGACATTAAGCAGTATTTTTGAATTACTTAAACTTCTCTTGGCCTGGTATTTTGGTGGCCTAGTATTTTGGTGGAAACATTTGCTTGCTGATTTGAAGGCTAATAGGTCTATTAGTATGGCAGCTTAAACTTGCATGGACTAATTCAGTTGTCTTGATAGGGTTCAAACTTAGATATTGATCTTATTGTTTTCGCATGTTGCAAATTTTGATAATAAGCTCGTGACATTGAAAAGTCTCAAACTTGATATGAGACTGGTTCTGACAGATCTCAACTTTTCATAATGAGCTTGTTATTTTGATAAATCTCAATCAGGGACTAGTTTTGCCCATTGCTGCAATTTGAAAAAATGACCAAACATCATTATCCAGTATGAGTAGCCAGCATGATTCTAGAGTAACTCTATATTATCAGTGAAGAAAATATCAAAAATCACAAATTGGGTACAATCAGTATGTTATGGAGGGACATGTCTCCAGTTAAATTTTCCACACAAGTTATCTAAATAGCCTTAAATAATTGGAGTAAATTAACAAGAACCAACATCATCATATTGTAACAGGTCAAAAAATCAGTTTGATTAACTCCTTCCCTATCTTTTAAATGGAAGCATATTAAAAGTTCCTTCTTCCTCAATTCTCCCGTCCTTTCTTGTCCCCACTTTTCTTCCTCCTGCCCTTCTGCACCCTGCAACCGCTTCTTAGGTTTGCCCATGTAAAACCTCTCCTCATCCATGCTCTGTTATAAGCTCTATTTATCTTTACGCTCTACTGTTGAAGAACAATCAGGTTTGACACTTTTAAAAATGTCTCTGCCCCTACCGAGACCATTGTGGGTTTGGGATCCATGTCCTGCTGCTCTTCAACTACTTCCTTGCACTCAAGCTTCTTGGGCATTTCAGTAATTATTTTTTTTCCCCACCAAATAAAGATGAAGGAAAGCCTTCCTCTGTGAAGTTGCTTGTTTTTTTTTTCTCTTCCTAGCACAATATATAGCCACGTGCTCTGTTTGAAAACATTTTCTGTTGTTTTGTCATAATCTAGCAGTTGCACCTAAATGCCTTTTGCAATTTTCAAATATGGATCTGCTAGATGAGCTTTTGCCATATCCATCTCAACCAAAATGCAAGCATAAATGGTATGAAGGATTCCTAAAGAGTCTTTGTCCATGTCTAAAAATCTAGCTAGGGTGTTAGATGCCAAAAAGCCTCAAAAGAGGAAGATAAACTAGTATTGCAGGGAGTGAGTTAGAAGTCTAACCAAATATCTTGTCGAAGGATTCAGTGAGAAGGTTAAAAGGTGGGTAGCAAGGATTCAAAAATAAAAAATGCTTATCCTCTTAGCTCCATTGATGCTCACACACAAATTTCTTCCCGTCTCACATATCCACCTCAAAAATCTCTCATGTCCAAGGGTAAAGTTGCATATCTCCTTCCAGAAAGGAGCTCCAACTCCAATATCTATTTGTTTAGTTCACCAAGGCCTGGCCAATAACCTTTGAATCTCACTATCGATTCCATCTTTATAAAAAGCTTTTTGCAATTTAACAAAACACATTTGCCAAACCATTGAGATATAGTACTTGCATAAGCAATCAATCTGTATTTGGACTAGGTCTATGATTCCAAGAACTATAATTGTACTTTTTTTCATAAGATGGAGCCTGTGAATTGCTGTCGAGCACACAAGTCAATAGTCACGTGGCCTTTCATTGGAACATTTTGGTAGATATTAATTGGTAATAAGCTTCTATGATTTATGTAACTTTAATCTTGTGTTATATCTTACCGATTTACCTTTTTTTTTTAAATATTGTTTATTCCTTTGCACTCTAGGTATGTTCTGCAAGGTGATGACCAAGAACAAATCGAAAGGCTAGCTGAAGATGGGGACATTTACAACAAGCTAGCACATTCTTTGGCTCTAGAAATATTTGGTCATGAGGATGTTAAGAAAGCTCTATTGCTTCTACTTGTGGGTGCTCCCACTAAGAAATTGAAGGATGGTATGAAGGTATGATTGATGAATTTTAAATGGTAGCATCCCTGTAAGTTAAGATTATGAACTGTTCATTATTACAACTGATGGATTTCTATTATATTTCATGTATTCTTGGCTGGATAAGTTACCCTTGTTTTTGATGCAGTAGGTGTGACCTTAATAGTACAACTGGTTGTAGCTAGAGCCAAATATCTACCGACTCACATCAATTCCAATTGTTTCTACTCAAGGAACTGTATAGCTAATTTTCATTGAATTCACAGATTAGGGGCGATTTGCATGTCTGCTTGATGGGAGATCCTGGAGTAGCAAAAAGTCAGCTATTGAAACACATGGTCAGTGTGGCACCTCCTAGAGTTTACACCACTAGGCGAGGAAGTAGCAGTGTAGGTCTCACAGCTGCTGTTCAAAGGGACCCAGTTACAAATGAGATGGTTCTTGAGGGTGGTGCCCTGGTATGAGTAATTCAATGTATTGACCTATTAATAACATTGTAATTGTGGGTTGGGATGTTAGTCAAATGTTCTGTAAGGCTGATCATGGAAGGCGTAGCTAATATCTGTATTTGGTATATATAGAGCTGCTGAAGTAACATTTTAATTTTTTGTGGGATGAATCAGGTTCTTGCATATATGGGTATATGTGCTATTGATGAATTTAACAAAATGGATGAGACAGACCGTACTACTATTCATGAAGTGATGGAGCAGCAGACTGTGAGTATTGCAAAGGCAGGCATAACAACCTCTTTAAATGCAAGAACTGCAGTTCTAGCTGCGGCTAATCCTGCCTAGTATGAATTGAATCATTGATCTCTAATCTGGTTTAATGTCAAAATGAATTGTTAAATCTTAGATTCTTGAAACCTTCAGGCCAATGTGAAGGGTATTTATGCTCAAATTCTATAAGAACAAGGGATTATTAATTTGAACT